>JAPDSC010146804.1:1114635-1157923 GCA_026290005.1 Latrodectus geometricus | reverse complement strand
TCTTAAAAGACCTATCTCTAAAATTTACAATTTGCCTATTGTAGATAGTTTTCAGTCAAATTGAAAAGTTCATTTATCTTTTTTAAATCATTGTACTAATTGCATTCATTTTCCAGTTATAATTATTGTATTATTTTTTGCTTATGTCAATTAGTGATGTAACATAAACAAAAAATAATACAATAATTATGATTGGAATAATGAATGCAATTAGTACAATGATTTAAAAAAGATAAATGAACTTTTCAATTTTACTGAAAATTATCTACAATAGGCAAAGTGCAAATTTTAGAGATAGGTCTTTTAAGACTGGTTTACGACGATTAAATTAGTAATAATTAATAAAAATTAAAACAAATTAAAATTAAGAAAAAATAAATAAATAACACATAAAAATTAGTGATGTAACATTGCATATATTATCATTATTCCAATTATAATTTTTGTATATATATTAACTAATGATGTAATTTTGTTAACATTTTTCTTTGAAACATAGGCATATTTCAAGGCCTAGCGGGATATTCCCTATTTGTAATGTATACCCTTGGCTATGGAGCACCTTCCTTGGCGCACTTTGTAATCATGCCATTTTCGGCAATCTTTTTCTTATAGTTTTTTAGTGTGTCTAACGCTAACTCTCGAACGCTGTGAGAACATCAGTAATAAAGCACATTTTTATTACAAACGCTTTCGTCTTTAATTAACGCAACTCCGCACACTGTCAAATTTTATTTCGACGATGAGAAAATTTTTATGAGTGCTAATTAAGAGTTTTTTTTAAAAAGTTTATTAAAATTCTTAAAGGACAAGATTAGCAAATTTAGAAATTACTAGTTAGTGAAAGAGTGAGTTGGCACTTTATTTCTCCTCGAGCACCACATTTCTGTGGACTTTGAGAGGCGGGTGTCAAATCTTTTGATATTATTTAAAGAGAGTTGTTGGGAACTCAAAATTAACCTATGAGAAGCTTGCAATTGTTACCAGTCAAATTGAAGTAATGTTGAATTCAAGACCATTCGCTAAAATATTACTAAAACACAATATTACTAGACACTAAAATATTGATCTTGGATTTCTAATTCTTGGGATAGTGTGTGCGAAAGAAAGAGAAATAATGTAGAATGAAAGATGCCAAAAAAGCCTCTGCTTCTTTCAAATGCAAACTTTAATAAGAATCATTCATATTAGATGTAATATGAATGATACATCACAAAAGAAAAAGAAATGATATATCACAAAAGAGAAATGAATTTTTTCCTCCGGAAAGAAGGAAGAGAAAAAGAACAGAACGAGTGACGAACTGAAGGAAGCAACTCTTCAAAGAAGTATATGACGTCTTCAAAAAAGTATGCCATTTTACTTATACGGGGAATATTATCACATTTTTATTTTAATGTGCAATTTTTTTTATTTTAATTAAAAATCGTTATTTTTGGATTCTAAAAATAGCTATGTTTTAATATTTATATACCTACATGCCATGATTACATGGAAGTCGGGCCAAAGCAAGTTCCTCGTAAAGCCTTTACAGTTTAAAGTATAATGGTGTAAATTTTACACCATTTTTAAAAGATTGAGAATACACTACTATTACAGTTAATGATGAATTCCTTCAAAACTCCTGATGCAGCTTTGAATAACTTCTTTAACTATATAAATTATGATAATATAAGATGAATGGCCTGTTAAAGTGGTTATAAAAAGATACAGATATCTCAATCTCCTATCGTATAACTTATCTTAACTTTTACAGAAACTAATGTTTGATAAAGATAAAGTGAAAAAAAAGGATATAATTTAAGAAATTTTGCTGGATGTGGTTCTAATTGTCCATTTAAAAAAGCAAAGCAAAATTCCAAATTTCAATTAGTCACATTGATTTATTTTCATGTGTAATGTTCTTCACATTGTATTCAATTCTCGTGAAAAGAGTAATGAAATTATTTTAAAGTAACTTTGAATTTTTTTTCAAATGTCGAATCTGATTCCGTTTGTTATATGACTAAACATCTTTTGGATTTTATAGGATATATCAAAAACTTATGAATAATTGTATACTTCTAATTTTTAGGCAGATATTTTCAAATGCTTCCTCTAAATTTTATGATCTTAAACATTACAATGACGGTAATCAAGCTTAAATGAATCTGACATTATAGTTACACATAATAAACAAAGTATGCCTCCTATAATTTATTTGAATTGTGGCAAAAATGCCATAAATTTTCTTAGTCTTAACATAAAGATAAAGGAGATTTAAATATCTCCATTGTTATCGTTTTTATCATAAGGCTACGAACTATTCTAAAATTCAATAAACTTCTTCAGAATTGCTTAAAAATGCAATTCAGCAATCAAAATCTATGCACATTCCAATTGCATTATATAATGTTAAAATAAATACTTTTTATTAGATACATGTAGCAAAGCTTCCATGATTGAATGTGGTTTTTTTCATAATTCTTCCCCTGTTAGTTTTATTGAATTACGCAGCTTTAAAATTAAACTAATTGAATAAGTATTAATTAAGGAGTTATATAATCAAAGGTCAACATGGAAGATTTTACACTTTCTTAAAACATTGTGTAATTCCAGATAATATATGTCTGTACATGCAATTATTAGAAGTGATTGCATCAACCAAGGAGAATTTCTCATTAAAATAAATCTCATTAAAAAAAATCAACATTCACTTAATAATAATCAAGCCCATTCTGCGAATATACTAAGTACTTTCTAGAAAACAAATTTATCATAAAAACATGTCCTTTTACAGAAAGAGTATTTTAAATTATATTATGTTTTTTTTTTATAAGAAAAGAAGATACTCGTCACCAAACTGAATGGTTCAAAAGCAAAACGCATATCCTTACTAATAAAGCTAAAATGTGACTATAAAAAACAAATTATTGGATTTTACAATAATTTAATTTCAATTTGTTTCGCACTGCTCAAAACAATTAAAGGATTTTGTAAGTTTTATATAAAATAAAGACATAAGCGAAATTTTTTTGTCGAAAATGGAAGAAGAGAATCAGAAATACAAATTTTTCTGATTTTCAAACTGTGGAGTATGCTAATTTTGATTTTGACGTCAAAAACGTCGCTTCAGTGGCAGTGAATGAAATTTGACTTTCAACTGAATAAAAGACAATGAAGACAAGGATGATTGGCATTTAGTGACAGTTTTGTTTCGATGAGTACGATGTCTCAGCTAAGTCATTAAACCGATTCAGAAGCTTGGAAAGTTATTGGTAGGTTAGAAGGAAGCCAAACTCAAGCCGAAGTAGAGCAAGCCATTGGAATGTCACAAAGTGTGATTTCCAGGATCTGGAACCTTTTTTTGGAGACTGGAAGTGCAAGCCGAAAATCAGGGCAAGGTCTTAGACGGGCAACAACGCCCAATGAAGATTGTTATTTAGTGTTAACGGCTCGCTGATATAGGGATGATATCCTCAGATCTATCGTAGTACCTTATGCTGCAGCAATCGTATATGACTTCATTTTAATGGACAATAACTGCTGGCCACATCGTGCTAGCCTGGTGGAGGATTTCCTTTTCGAGGAAGGAATCTTACGAAAGGAATGGCCATCGTGTTCTCCTGACATGAATCCAATAGAGCACGTTTGGGACGCTCTAGGAAGACTAGTTGCTGGCCACCAACCACCCCCACAAACTCTCCAAGAACTGGAAAGAGTTCTTCTGGAAGTGTGGGACAGAATACCGCAACTTGTGATTAATAGCCTCATTGACTCCATGCCTCAAAGGTATTCAACGTTGCTGGTCGTCAGAGGAAACCATACCCCCTACTGAAAATGATTTCCTTTGAAGAAAACACCTTTTCTTATTCTTTTTTTTTCTCATATGCACAAATTGTGTTTTTTCCTTTTGTACAGAAATACGCAATAAAATGTATTTTTTTCTGCGCAACATGTGTAATTTATTCTCATGTAACCTACTTAGTCTGTCGACCATGTATCAATCAACCAAAATGTTTCCCAGCCACCTAAAATTGCAATATCCTTTAATCGTTTTGAACAGTGTCGTTTGTTTTTTTACAGAAATTTTGGGAGATCAAAGTCAACAAAATGTTGAGTGAGAGAGTCCGTGACGAGAAACCATACAAAGCCACTACATTCTACAGATATTTTTTAAAAGAAGAAATTAGATGCAATATGACGTCATAACGGAAAAATCACGAAACGAGTCTTCTTTGCCAGAGAGAGAAAGATAAGAATGAGATAAAATAAAAAACATCTCAGATTTTCACTTTATTTTTAATATTTTTCAATTTTTCATAATTATGTATAATATAAGTAAAATTTAAATTATTCTATTAAATTTACTATTATTGAAACTTAATTGACATTTAAATAGTAGTATATATATATATATATATATATATATATATATATATATATATATATATATTGAATTACTATTTCCTTATTTTAAAATATTGTTCACTCGCATAGTTCTTAAGATTTAATTATTTTTGTGTTAATCATCATTAATGTATCCCTTTGTTATATCCAACATATGTATACAGATACGGGTATTTCATGAATTAAGTGGCATTAAAAATGTTATTAAATACTTGTTTGTTTTTTTTTAAATCTTACCAATTTATTATAATTTTATGACTAACAAATGTAAGATTTTTAAATGGCATTAAGAATTTAAAATGCTTTGTTATAAATATTTCTCGATTTTAAAATTTAAACTTTCAATACCTACTATGTAAAACAATTTTTCTAAAATTTCATCTTGATTATTAATTTTAGTGAAACTATTCTCATATAGTTGAAAAACGTTTTCAATAATTATCTTTACATTATTATATCATGTTTAGCTTTTGTTCATTAGCAAAATATGCTCTGCTATCAAATTAAAAATACAATAATTTTTAGTTTTCCTCTTTGTGTAAAGTAAATACATTTTTTATTGATATTAGTAGTAAGCAGAGTAAACCGGTAGTTAAGTGCCACCCCTCTTTGGGCACGTGATCTAATCACGTGAGCCGATGTGACTTCTTATCACGTGACCTCTGAGAGGAGTTGAGCTGTTGGTTTCGTTTTCCTGATACTTTTGCTCGATTTGAGTTGTTTTATTTATTTTTATGTATCCCACGGGATTTGTAAATTTTTTATTTCCGCGAATGGCAGAATTTTTTAAGAAATAATTTTCATGTACCCCATGTGTATTAAAAGATTCCATTCCTGGGAATGTCATCAACTTTCAAGAAATAATTTTCCTTATGTATTCCGCATGTTTCAAAAGTTTCTATTTCTGTGAATGACAACAACACTAGGCTTAGGGACGAAATACGCATAGGCTTGTTGGGCATTGCAGAATCTTGTTTTCAGCGATCTGATTGGTTGTCAGTGATGTCATTCACGTGTTGGGTAGACCTTTTACTGGATCAAATTTTTCTATTTGTCAAATAAATTGTACTACTAGGATTTGGCAACACTAGTGCAGGTCGCATGTACTTTTATCCAGAAATATTAGTTTAGTGTATACCCTTGCTGCGTATTTTTTTCTCAAGTGTGGAAAGTAAGAGAAAAAAATAAATACCGAAACGTTTTCCAAGAGATTTGTGTAACTTATAACCTCGAATGAGGAAGGAAGCTGCTGTGGATCAAAAACTCATGATGGAGAAAGCCGAACGTAAGATCAAATCTGCTAAAACAAAACAAGCCGAACATGTGGTTTCTCTTGGAGGAGATTACTTCGCCTATGCAGCATGCTTCAAAAGTTGTACCTATGCCCATATTCGGAAGTTTATTACAGACGACGAATGATGGTTACAGCCAACAAGAGGTAGATTGAATATGTCTCCTGCCGTATGGACATCTTTGGTTAAGAAATCTGAGACTTTAATCAATGTTTTTTCTAATATTGTGGCTATCATGAATAAAATGTTATGCGTATCCCAGCAAACAATTAATGGGGAATTGGTGTTTGCGTTTCAAAAATTATTCTTACACAAAAATTTGCAGTTCGAATTCATATCCTATCATGTTATGCTAAACAGGACTCAGGTTTCAAATCTATGTGACAAAATTTCATTGATTTCTGACTAAATTAAGGAAAGCTTCATCAAAGGTTCTTTACACGAATATATTTTGTCTGAGATGGAACAATCCAAATTAGAATTTCCTAGTCTACATATACCCGTATATCAAAGAAATCAGAAATTCTCTAGCTAAATGTAGCTCTAGCAAATGCTGTGACTTTAAAAATTTCTGTGTGCAATCCCTGAAGAGTACAATCTTTTAAGACATGACGCAGACTCGTACTAAGAAATTCAATGAATATTAAAAATTGTCTTTATTTCAGCTGGACTGGCAACAAACGGAAAAGGACTTTTTTGAAAAAAATTAACATACTAATTTTGATTTTGAATTTGCACAAGAATTTTTGATGCCTTAAATGTAAAAGCATTATTTAAATAAATTGAGAAAAGATATGTTTCAGAAGAAGATACTGTGTTCAATAAGCTTTTCTTACTTAAATAAAATTTTTGTTATTTTATGTTATTTCTTTTCTATTCACTTCAAAAATTTAACATAAGTAAGATATCATGTGATTTTATATTTTTATTTTAAAATATTTTCAGAATAGATGTCAATACAAAGGTAAGTAAGTTGCATTTTATTTTTATTCTTAGATTTCAATTTTAGCGCAGTAGTATCTAGGGTGAAGAGGTATTTAAGGCATTTAATTTATCATAACCATTCATTTAGAATGACATTGTCAAAAGAGGAGGTCGTTTTTTTGCTATTATTTTAATGTTCGTAATATATATTTTATCTGAGATTGTATTTATTGTAACATTTCCTTGAGATATATTTGAGCGATTTAATAGCTTTTTCAATTCATCTCACTATAAATATGATTGAAAAAGAAACTTTCCCCCTTTTACAAATATCCTAAAATACCTGGTGATTTCGGTGATATAAACGCTTTATATCGTGTTTTAAAAGGCAAAGTCAAATCTGGAGATATTAAAAAATGCCTGCGAACAAAGGATTCGTATACGTTACACAAACTTATAAGGCCCAGTGTCAAAAGAAATCGTGTCGTAATAGGTGGTTTGTTTAAGCAATTTCAATCGGATTAGTCGATATGCAATTTCTAGCAGACTGCAATGATGATTATAAATATTTACTTACATGCATTGACATTTTTTCTAAATATGCATGGGTCATACCACTAAAGAATAAAAAATCAGAGAATATAGTTGCTGCTTTTCAAAAAATCTTTTCAGATAGGTCCCCAGAAAAGTTACAAAGTAATGATGGATTAGAATTCAAAAATAAATATTTTCAAAACTTTTTGAAGAAAAATAACGTTTTTTTCTTTACTACATATAATTCAACCAAGGCTTCCATTGTAAAACGTTTTAATCGGACTTTTAAAACAAAAATGTAGAAATATTTTATTAAAAAGTACACCAAACGTTATATTAATATCATCGATAAACTCGTTCACGGTTACAATCATACTTGGCATCGTAGTATTCAAATGGAGCCAGCGTCTGTAAATGTAGATAATGAAGCCAAGGTTTGGCAAACACTCTGTACGGTAATTCATTTTTAAATTTAAAATTATTAAAACTCTGATATCAAAGTAGGTGATACAGTTCGTATTAGTAAGGAAAAGATGCGTTTTGGTAAAGAATATGAGCAGAACTGGACAAGAGAAATATTCACAATCCATAAAATTTTGCACAGAAAGCCAATGGTATACAAACTCAAAGACTTAGCTGGAGATGTGATCGAAGGTATTTTTTACATACAAGAACTTCAAAAAAATTACATACTCGGGTTATTATCCGGTAGAAAAAGTGCTGAAAACTAGAACGAGAAATAGTAAAGTAGTAAAGTAAAATGGTGAAAATTAAAAAAAAGTATACAATAACATTTTTAATGTCATTTAATTCATGAAATGACCTTATCTGTATACATATGCTGGATGCTATATTTGCTTATTCTGCTTACTATTCTTATTATTTCCAATTTTTGAATCTGATGACTGTTAATATATAGGACTGAAATGAACTTAGATTATTCATTTGTGTTTTGTTATTTGTATTAAACCATTGAGTCTTAAATTTCAGAATTTTTATATAAAAATTAGCATTAATGTGAAGGATTCTTAATACCATAAGTCAAAAAAAATTTTAAGGATAAGAGTCAAGCATGTTTTTTATACTTCTTCAGCGTTACTTTCAGACAAATTTTTATTGTTTTTTATTCTCAAAAGTTTAAAGATTGTATTCTTCATTGAATAAAATACTTGTGTTCATTGAGTAAAAAAAAAATTATATACTTAAGCATAAGCTGTTTTGTTATTTCTTTAAATAATCGAAAATTGTGCAGATAAAATATGTTAAATTATCAAGTAGAAAAAAATGTATTATATATATTTCAGAGAAGCATTTATGTGATACAAACTGCTATTCATTTGGACTAATTTCTAACTTTCTTTCCAAGTAGATATTTACAGAATTTTTTTAAATAAATAAATGTATATGTAAAAAACTTTTGTTTATATTTTTACTATAAAACTATTTTAGATTTTTAAACATATTATGTATTTTTAACTTAAAAAATTAAATATTATATTTGAAATGCATACATGATTTACAATACATAGTAGTAAAATAAAGGTAAATAATATTCGCATTAAAATTAGTTTTTAAAATTATTTATACAAAAGTACATATTGATGGCTAATAAAAAATTTTATTTCTATTATTTATTGTGAAATTGTTATTGAATAAAATCTTATTAGAGTTATTTTTTCAAATATTATTTATATATTATCTTAATCCAATAAATGTGATAAAATTTATGATTTACCGATTAATTATAATAAGAAAACTCACACTTTTTATCTGTAAAAATATTTAAATATGTAAAAAACACTTGTTAAATCTACATTTGTTGTAAAAAATCAATTTTTAATATCTGCACTGGTTGTCAACTATAAAAACTACGTTTTTTTACGTGTAATTATTTTTAGAGTTTGAAGTTTTGAATTTTAAAGGATTTAGTTATTAAATAAATAAACAGGAATAACACTGAAAATATTTGAATTTCTTTTTCTCATGTTTAAAGATAAAAGAAAGACAATTTACTGTTTTTAATTGTTGACGATGTTAATTAATATGGTACAATTTTAAAAAAATTCTCCTTAATGTCTGAGGCAGTAGTTTAGAACTAATACCAGTATATGTGAATAACACGAGCAACATTAATACAATTTTATGAGAAGTATAATGAAACAGATTCATAATAATTATTTATTTTAAACTAAAAGTAATTTCTATTTTATGGAGTGCTGTTGGTAATTTAATGGTTGCCTATAGTAGGTAGCCACTTATGGTTCGATTTGTACAGAGAACTAACTATATGGGTAAAATTATCATTCCTATGGTTACATTGGCTTTACAGATACCGGTCCCATTGCCGCCCCACATTTTACCCGAGCCTTCGTGTTTTTACTGGAAGACTAGTGTCTCGAAGTAGAGTCCTGATGGAAATTCTAACGCATGCGCAATTGAAGGAAATGTTGACAATAATTTGGTGGTATATAATGTGAATATTTTGTTTTAGCAACCCTGTTTGTTTAACTATGGAACCGAGTTTCGGGTCTCCATCAGAGAAAAGGAGTTCGCTGCCCATTGGGACATTTATCTTTCTCCTGTAACTCAATTAAAAAAAAGCGATTGCAATTATTATATTTCTTTCTTATTTCTATATTTTAATTAAGATATTATAAACTTTTTGTCATGTATATTTTCCTATATTTCTGACTTGAGAATAGCAATAAAAAAGAATGATTACATGATCACATTTTTTCTGATTTCTGTATTTAAATAAAGATATTGTAAACATAAATGTAAAAAAAACTTTATGTGTAAAAAATTCAAGATAAAATTACATCAATTTTTTTTCACTAAATATACCAAACAAAATATTTATAAATTGTGTCACTTTATCAAGCTTATATGAAAAAACTATATTTTATGCCTGGTTTCATTATAAATTTATTATTTCAAATTTTTCATTGTTTTCATTTCACAATTTCAGCTTTAAATTTACCAAAGGAGAACATTATCGAAATGAAGCCAGGGGAGTTCTGGGGTGTAATTTCAAATAAGGCTCAAACAACAGCAGAAATTTAGGTACATATGATGTAACATTTGAAACGAATTATAATTGCAACATTCGATGCCATGTATGCATTCATAGGTATTCATGTACGTGAGTAGATTATAAAATCCAATTTGTTATGTCTAAGCATGTACATTTAGTAAACATACATTTTCCACATGTGATACCTGTTTCAAAGGTTCTCTAATGATTTAGTCATTGATGAAGTGGATGAGCAAGTGGACAGGACTGAGGAAAAAGATGTAATTAATAAAAAAATAATATACTCTCTCTCTTCGAATGAAGGTATAAAGTTATATGAAGGTATATAGTTTTTCTAACATGGGTTTACCATGTCTTTCATTTAGGCAGGTAAGGATCAATTAAAAATTAATGCCAGCTAGTTTATTTAAAACTGAATAAACGTCATAAAATTATGAAGTACATAATAGTAGTTTTTATAAAAATAAAAATTTCTATAAGATTTTTTATAGCCAGGTCTATAAAATCAGTTTCAGATATGCACAATTTTCAAAATCATTTTTATTAAAATAAGAATTCCCGAATATAGAATATAAGTGTTGTAAGGATTGAAGCACCACACAGATATAATCATAGGTATTTCATCTTATTGGAATATGTAATGTTAGCATTTCTTAATTTTAGTTTTTTATGTGTGATACTAAGGAAAATGACCATATACTTTTGATATGAATCTTTATTTTCCAAAAATCAAACTTTAATCATTGGGATATACAGTTTCTAATGGAGAGAGCAGCTCTCTCATTGCAATATTCAAAAGCCATAATTCCCATTTCCAGAATTCAAACGGTTCCCAAAATTTATACGGTATCGGGGTGACTCCGTGCCCAAGCGACAAATATTTATTCAAAATTTCTTTCAGAAGCAGCTCAAATTTCATGTTCTAGATTAATTTTCATATTAATGTTAGCAGTTTTACTTCTAAGAAATAGTATACAGACAAAACATTAACTGAATATGAAAGAGGTAGAACGTTTGAGAACAACATTAGATAAAAATTAATCTTTTGCAAAAGATACTGAGTAATCCAGTGAGAATGAACCTGGTGAAAAAAATATACAGTTCTCATGATGGTGACAATGAATTTGAGTAGTGATGAAAATAAAGAAGAAACTGAATTCCAAGGAAATATTTTTGTAAGTAAATGATAACTCCAATAAATTCTTATCTTCTTTACAATAAATCAAAACATCACGCTAAGTGATATATATTTCAAAACGTAAAATTCTTTCCTCGGCAGCTACTTTGAATATACATGTCAAAAGAGGTATTAAGATTATACATAAAGTTTGTTTAATAAACATCGCAACTTAGGTATTTATAAACAATAGTAAATTACGAATATATCCACTATATATATAATCAGTAGTTAAAAATTTATTACTGTTTATATATTTTGTTGGTACATCTATGAATAAAAAATAATCCACTGTTCTAACAATACATAGAATTTATATTCACTCTCACGATGAATTAAGGAACAAGGCGCAGCTTGTCCATTTTTGGACCTTGCGCCATAAAACCCAACCCAACAACGAATTAAGGAACAAATACTTTGAGAATACTTTTTTAAAAATTAGAAATTAAGTAATAAAAGATACATTCAAATCTTTTTTTTCCCAGATGTGAAATTTTATTTCTATTATATATGGATATTATTGAAATAGTAGCCGCCCAACCTGTCTAGTGGTTAGCGTACTACAGATGGGTGGGACCTGGGTTCGAATCCTGGCTCGGGTTTGGATGTACTTTCTCTCTCTCTTTCTTGTCTTTGTACTTTCTTTGTGTGTGTGTGAATGGTTGCCTACCCTATAAACGGGTACCTATGGCATGTGTGTACTGAGGAAGTCAGACTCCACACCAAATATGGTTCAGTTGGAAAAGTGGAGCAGCGCATCCCGTATTGCCAGCCTGGCTAGCACACGACAACAACAACATTGAAATAGTAATGAGATGTGTGATTTATACGAATTATATTTTGCAATACTTCCAATAATTGTCTTAGATAAACCTTAATAAATATAAAGTAATTTTAAGATAAATAATTTAATGGTAAATGTTTTTTAGGCTTTGCCCCAAAGAAAGCAAAACATTTCCTCATTAAGGGCACTCAATTATTTATATAATGATAAAATCATGGAAGAAATTAATTGGTAATGCTGAGAATGAAAAATAAACAATTGATAAAGCAATCAACAAATGTTAAAGTGAACTATTTAAGTGAAAATAATTTTATATCTTCATTACTAAATGCTGAATTATGAGGTGTTAGTTAAAACAAAAAATATTAACTATGTAAGTAGGGTAATATAGCCTTAAAATAAAGCTACAGATCAGTTATACAGGAAAATAAATATTTTGATATTTGGGAAACCTTAACTTTTGATAGTATGTGTATTTTGTTTCATTAAAATGATACCTAGAAAAAAACTCTGACTACCTTTCTGTTAACACAACTTTTTTGTAAAGATAAAAGAAAGGTAGTTATATATTTTTTTCTATGTGATAGATGAGATTTGCCAAAAATTAATTAAATTAAAAAAAAAGTTTATTGTAATTGAACTTTAAAAATATATTGTAATATGTTATTCACAGATTATGTGGCTGACATAAAGCTAATATTTTCATTGAATATTAATTACACACTCTGACATTTTCATTTAATTAATGTCCATTGAATTCCTTAAAGTAAGAATATGTAAGCAATTCTGTGTTCATCTTTAACTAAGCCATTTGATATAGCCTCACGACCTTATGATTGAATCATCCCACATTAAGGTTTCCTTTTATGTTTTTGATTCCACTCACATACTTTAATACTCAGTAATAGTTAATTCATTATTAATTCTTTCAATAACTAAAGAGTAAATACTTTATTTTTTTTGGGAAGCCAATAATTAATATTTTAGCTGAATGGTAGAACTGACTATGTTTGTTTCTTTTTCTATTTTTTATGTAATGCTGTATAAGCAGAGCTTAAAAAAGGGAGGTATGGGGCAGTTATTCTGGGCCCCCAAATCATACAAAAAGTTTATTTTACATTACCAATCGAATACAACCATTTGTTTAACTGAATAAAAAGATTGTCGTTGTGAGGAAACTTTTGTCTTGGTACCCAATTAGGCTAAGTCGGGTCCTGTATATAAGATTTAATACTTATATAGCTTAAAAGACAGCTTCATCATATTCCACTTCATGCTATATTGTTGTGAAGGATTTTGCTCCTTGATATTTTGTCATTTGCTGATATATAATTTCTGAAATTTTGTCATTTGGCAGTATTCAAACCAAGTAATTCATCATTATGTTTATATCCCTAAAACAGATTTAATTTTTTTTTTTTTTAATATTTGGGAACGAAATTGTTAAATTTATATTTTTCGTACTTTTAGCAAATGATGTGATATTGAGTTTCTTTGATGCCACATGAGTAGTTTTTCTATGAAAGTGATGCTAGACAATAATTTTAGAAATAGTATCTTTTTTTGTTTCACATACACATGAAAAAATGTCTTGTAATGTTTATAAATATTAATTGTGTCAATATTTGGAATCATGAAGTTAATTTTTAATTACTTAAAATCATCTATTTTACAAAAATACAGAGAAAAGCATTGTATTTAAATCATTGATGTTATCCTATCTGCAGTAATATTTATTTCTCTTTGTATATTATCAAAGGCAATACAGATTTCAGGAGAAAATGTGTATATAACTTTTAAAAGAAATTACAATTTGGAAAAAATAAAAATATTTATTTGGCTTTGTACCAAAAGCTGTTTTGGACAATGAAATAAAATCCTTTGTATAGATCACTCATGTATGAATCAAAAGAGGTGTGAAACTCTTTCCTATGTTTCCTTTAGTCAGCAGATTGGGTTTGATTAGTTTGTCACTTAATGATAATTTCTTACACACGAGGCATAAAGGCTGCAGAGTATAGGGAAAAGCATGAACAAAAACACTAATATATTAATGACAAATTATTATTTTTTAAAAAAAAAAATAAGAATTCTACTGTGAGGAAAGGAGATGCTTTGCTTTAAATATTTTTCTACTCTTAGCACAAACACATAAATGACAATTTAAAAAGGAGAGGAGAAAAGACTAACATATCTTTCCTCCTTGAAGCGGAAAGAGTTTCAGAACAGATTGTTTTACTGTTTAAGTTCTTTGAATTATCACATACGCCCCTTACAGATTTCAAATGAGTTTTAATAGTGGTTTAAGTTATAAGTAACAATATTGTAAACAAAATTTTGATACTTAAGCTTTTAAGTTAGCCGAAGACCAACGTGCAGCTAGCTATAAGCTTCATTCTTATCTATGCAGTCATTGTCAATTCATCTCTAAGCAGACGGACTAAAATTTTATTTATACCAGTAATATAATACTGGTATAAATATAATAAGAAGTATTAAAATTTTGTCAAAATTTGATTACTTTTCAATTAAACATATTATATGTATTCACAAAATAAGATTCCTGTAATAAAAAGCAACTCAAAATTTTATAAATATTTTCTGTCTGAAACATAAATTGTTATTAAAATACAGCTTTATTATATTTTTCAAATTAATAGATATTTTTATAAAAATCAAAAAGTACTTAGTGATGAATAGCTATAGTTAAAAGAAAAAATAAATAATCGGAGTGATTTATGTGAAATGTTACAAAAATATTTATTTGAATTACTGTTTTCAACCCAAGTAAACTTGAATGTCACTCTGGTATTTTCTGATTACTAAATTGATAACTTGTGTGAACTTTTGTAAGACATTATCTTTAGGTTACTAGTTAAAACACAATTGCTGTCAGTTTACTATTTTTATTTAATGCAAATATTTTTTATATATATAAAAATCAAGATTATTTTTTTCATTTAATTAAAAAAATTTGTCTCAAATAATTGTTGAATAATTTAAGATTACTTGTTACATTTGTTAAAGTAAAAATTTTATTACATTTTACTTGCACAGAATATTTTATGGAACCAAATTATTCTTATTTATTGAATAACCTTCATTTGTGTATTATATTCTATAACATATTTGTAACTTTTTAAACATATTTGTATTTTTTTTCATAATCCTATAAAATTCAAATGAATTAACCAAATTTAAAGTTTTAAATATGCTTATTTTTCTGTGTGCGTGTTTAAAAACAAATCAAATAAATATGACTTGTATAAATAAACACAAAAAATTATAACAATAATTTTCATTTTATTAAACAAATTTTCAGAAACAATTTATAAACAGATTAAGTGATTTTAAATTGTTGACCATGAATATTCATAATAAAGTTAAAAAAATTAATAAAAAAATAGAAACTAATTAGTTCTAAAGATACATAATTTTAATTTTTGTTTTTTATGACTTAAAACAAATGCTGTTTCTCCACATTCTTGTTCGGTAGACTTTTGTAAATAAGAGGAGTTTTTAAGTTTTTTTTTTATTTATATATATATATATATATATATATATTAGTTTGAAGGATCGTTGAGGGGTAATGTTTTTATTTGCCGGAACATTACAAATTGGTAATTTTGCCTGCACCTGAGAATTTTTCTACGCTAGCAAAGATGGTTTTTTAGATTCTTTCACAGATTCTAATCTGGCTTCTATAGAAATAGGTCTTAGCTGTGCTCCGGAGAATGTTTTCCTCATAGTTTTAGTTTCATTGATTTATTCATCAATGTACAATTTTTTCCTTTCATTATTTGAAGGAGCTTCTTTAACTTTCAGCACACCAAATGGATGTATTTGCACATATTTTATTTAATACAGCTGTCTAAACTGCTGCATTTGTATTTATGCATATAGCAATTGCAATCTGTGCATACAATATGACATAAACAATCTTTTAAATTTTCCTACACAACATAATAACCACCATTTGAAGAATATACAATCAAATTATTTCCTACCTTACTAATAACATGGTTCATTGTAGTGGAAAGTTTATGCCGTTTTCTAAAATCTCTGATTTTGCTAGTTTTTTTACTTTATTAAGGATGACGAATCTGTCAAAGAATTTGTCTCTGACAAACCTCATGATCGCATCAACGGCTTTGTCAAAAACGTGACATTTTTGCCATTTTAATACATATATTTAATAGTTCTATGCATCCACTCTGTGTACATATTAGTATTTAAGCCACAATGTCGTCAATAACAATATACCCAGACAGATGGATAGCAACAATAAAACATTTCAAAATATGTATAAAATTCCACAGTATCAGGATCTGATATTACAGCTTTAATACTTCTTCTAACATTATAGAGAAAGCTGTTGAGTCTGATTCCTGCATCAACATATGAATAATTTTGTATGTTTGTACTTGCTTTTGCACGTCTCTTAATTTTTTTTTCTTTTTTAGTTTTTTCACCAAGCTCTATCTACATGCCAAGAGCAATAAAGACGATTTGAAGGGTAATCCCTTTCTTGAACTCAGGCATTAAGAAAATAATCTGCCATATCACTCATGAAAACTTTAGAGGAGCAACTGGCACATTTCTCTTTGATGAGTGAAAAGAACAATGACATCTTAACTTGATCACAACTGCTAGAAATCAAAAAAGCACATGGAAAACCTTATCTCATATCATCGATTACCAAAACAGTAAACAGTTCAAATCCATAGCTGTTTAAACCATCTGTTCCATCAACACATATACAATCAGAAGTAAATTTCTGATCTATGCTTTTTTGAGTATCATTCATAATCGCTAACGAAAATCTTCTTTTTCTATTGCTCTTAATGTGTATCATCATCAGTTCCCTGAGCTTTGTAAAATATAAGATGCAGTTATTTTCTCCTTTTATTTGCTGCACCCAAGCTTCAGTACTAATACTGTCATTTTTGTGTTTAATAGTATCTGAATGTCTGAATGCAAATTGGAAGAATTCTCAACGTTATGCAGATCTCCTTTTTTTTTTTATAATCAGGTGTAATCTTTCAAGATCTCTACCAATCACTGAATTTCTAATCTCATCTAAAATGCTATCGAATGGTATTTTAATAGCAATCTTGGATGCTATTAATTCTCGCTCAGTTTCGGTGAAAGTCAAGTGGCCAAGATCATTTTGGTGTCCGAGATGAGTTGAAATATATTTTATGCAGCATGTTCTTTCATCATTAAAGTTTGCACTTATTGAACTTGGACAATAACAATTTGTTTTATTATTATCTTGTAATTTCAAATGACGTTGTCCTTTATTTTTAGAAATGAAGTCACCTGAACTATGGCAGATAAAGTTTACAGTTTTCTTACCAGCAGAATTATGAAACCATAATTGGCGAAATCTTGTTTTTGTAGATTTTTCTACCTTTTTCTTCCATAGTTCAAATTCTTCGGTTGATTTGAATTTTAAAGTTTCTACAGTGAAGTCAATATTATTTTGATCTTTCAAATGTTCCTCTATAGATCTTTTAGGTATATTAGTTTTGCATTCTGGACACTAATGCAAAGCTTTTTCATGAGCAATCTGATTATGTTTTTTTCTTCTTTTCATGCGTTCTTTTAAATATTTCTTCATTTTGAGACTAATATTACAGATTTCACAAATAATATTAATAATAATACAGATTCGCAAATTTATCGTCAATATCACTGCTTCTGGAAATATTTTGGAATATTCCATTCATACTTTGAGGTGTGCTTGCTAAACATGTGGTGTCTATCTCACTGTTTTCTAAATGAATACTTGATTGTATTCAAAAATCGCATGATTTTTCATCAGAAAAACTTAGAGTGCTTTCAGAATCACTTTCTGGCCCTGAAAAGGGCCTTTTTTTAATGATACGAAAGCAATTCACTGTGAGAATATGCAAACGAAATCAAGACAAAAATATAAACACGAACAATGGCATTGAACTCCGTGTTTCTGTAAGGCATGGACATGCGCAAACTGTCTGAGCGCTTTACCTTATTGCGCATGCATATGTTTATTAATACCTCTTCTCATTCTTATTAAGACACTAGCTCGAGACACTAATTACGGGAAGCAGTACCGCTTGCCGGTGTCGTACCAATGCAACTCAGATATGTATTGTAAGCCCTCAGTCAACACCACCTAAAGACAAGGCCTATGAACAGTAATGATGAGTCAGCAGTTTGAGGCAGATCGTTTCGTCTTCGTTACGGATATCTCAGTCATTCACTTTTTTCTGTGTATTTTGTCGAGAGTTCAAAATTGGATCACACAAGAGAGAATAATATAATTTTTTGGAAAATTTCAACATTTGTGTATGTGTGCTACATTTTTTTCTAAATTAAGTTATTATGATAAATAGAAACTGAACAGCAAGATCACATATTTTATTTTAAACAAGACAAATTGATAATCAAATTGCTTTATTTAAGTAATTAAATTCCAAAAAATATTTCAGTACATTTATATAATATTAGAATTGAACAAAACAAAATACTTAATTTGCTAACTAAATGATTAGAAAAAAGGAATGTAAGCAAATTATTACTTAAATATTGAATTTGTATATATATACAGTGGTGGCCAAAAGTGTGGACATTTTTTGAAAGTTTTATGTTTTTCAAGTTTGTGTGCTTGTAGAATATATTAATTTTCACTTAAATACAAATGTTTTTATATCAAATTGAAGATAATTTAACTTAGAATTTAATAATAAAAACAGATTTAAAATATCTGAATTACAAAAAAAGTTATTCTCATTTTAGTAGAACAAACACAAATCGTTTTGAATAATGACTGGTCAATCAGAAACACTGTTCTGAGGACCAATCAAATGTCTATAGCTATAGTTTAGATTATCTAGATGCTAAAAAAGTTTTTTTTTTTTTTTTTTTGAATGATGAAAATTAGTATAATTAAATAGAGTATTGCTGTTTTTGAATATTTTAAGTCTTTATTTTAATTAAACTAATTTTAAACAATGCCACCAACAAAAAGAATTGAGTAGACATCTACAAAAAGAAGTCGAATTCTCATATTGGGAGAAAATGGCTTCTCTTATGTTGAAATTGCACGACAAGTTGCTAGTTCAGTGACATGTTCTGGTGTACGAAAGTTCTGTTTAGGTTATGAAAAAAGGAAAACAGTAGAAAATAAGGTTAAATCAAGCCGAAAAAAATGCACAAATGCTACTGCTGATAAAAAAATTAAACGGCTCTGCCTTCAAGATAGAAAAATTTCATCAGATGCCATTAGATGTGAAATGAATGCAGCGGGTATTGTAGTAAGTTCAAGAACAATAAGAAGGTTATAAGGGTTTGGACTACAAGCTAGCATTCCAAGGAAAAAACCATATTTAAATCAGAAGCAACGCAAAAATCGAGTTAAGTGAGCAAAAGAATACATTAAATGGTCAAAAAAACAATGGAAGCAAATAATCTGGAGCAATGAGAGTAAAATATCGCTCTTTGGTAGTGGTGGTAAAAATACGTGAGACGTAGAGTAAGTGAAGCACTTCATCTAGATTGCATTAAAGTAACTACAAAAAACCCAACAAATGTCATGATTTGGGTATGTATATCTGCAGATGGTGTGGGCCAAATTCAAGTGATTCATGGCATCCTGAATGCCAAAAAATACATCGAAACTGTCCATGAACAAAAATTGATACCTTCCATCAGGGATCTCTTCCCTAACAAAGCACCTAACATTTATTTTTCAGAAGGATTCAGCTCCGTGCCACACAGCAAAAGTATGCGAAGCATGGTTTCAAAATAAAGGCATAGATATATTACCATGGCCAAGAAACAGCCCTAATGTCAATCCAATTGAAAATTTGTGGCAACGTTTAAAAATTATTGTACGAAAAAAACATCCACCCAATAAAAGACAACTTATTGAATCCATAATTGACTCTTGGCATCATGCGATAACGAAAGATGAACTACAAACACTCGTTTATTCGATGAAAAGACGTTGTGAAGCTGTTTTAAAAAATAAGGGTTATCCTACTAAGTATTGATTGACATTTTTTTAAAGTATCACTTTAAAAAAATGTAAATCTAAGATAGATCTTGTTATCAGTTGCATAACTTTTTTTGAAATACTGTTTTTTTTAAATAAATTCTAAATTAAATGAACTACAATTTGATAAATAAACATTTGTATTTAATTGAAAATTAATATATTCTACAAGCACACAAAATTGAAAAACATGAAACTTTAAAAAAAGTCCACACTTTTGGCCACCATTGTATAAATATATAAAATTCTTGGGTTAAAAATGTATTTATTAATTACTGTAAAATCTTATCTATTTTGTATTCCCTGAATTTTCATTTTTATAATTTTTTAATTTATCAGCCACTATTTCTGGTTTTATAAGAGTTTTAAGTAAATTATAGAAAAACAAAATTTATGAAATTATTAGGATTAGAATTTTAATATATTGCAGTAAGGTATTTTTTTCTTCTAATTCAAAATAAATTTATTCATCATAATATCACATAACATAATCATTTTGCATTTTAAGGTTTTTCAATAGTTATTTAATATGAAACATAATCGGTATGATTTATTCTAATAATAATATTTACATTTTTACTAAGTTGTTATATCAGTATTGTGTGAATATATAAGTATATATATTTTTATGTGTTAACGATTTAATAAAGAAAAATTATTTTTTAAATAAATTTGTGCCCAAATAATAATCTGCATTCATATTTTCCATCAATTATCAATAATAAGAGTAAATGAAACTTTTAATTCCATTGCATGATTTTTTTTTATAAAATAGCACATAAAAAATGGCAAAATGTGTAGCTCAATCATAATAAAAATAGAGGAAAAACCACAACAGTATGCTTAAAATAACTTTATTAAATATTTCAGTTTTATGCATTAAAAATATCATAAAATAATACAAAATTTAATTCCAAAATAACTTCAAGAAATAGACAAAATGTAAATAACAATATAAATTTATGAAGATCAATTATTATATTTACATAAAGAAACCTCTCATCTGAAAATGGTATTATTATTTTTTTAAATTTTCTTTTTGATTTTGAATCACTTTTATTTATTTATTAAATCATCATTAATTCTTTTACAATATTGAAATAATTTTTCAGTAAAATGCTTATAGAAGTTAAGACAATATTTTTTTATTAAATCATATTGTCATGTTCACAACATTCTGAATTCCTGGGGCCTGAGCAGCTACCAGGCACGTCGGCAGGTGGTGGATCGTCGAATGTCCTGTAGGAATGACAGGATAGCCTTGAATACAGAATCAGAAGAAGCGAACCAACTCCCGTAACCCAGGTGTTAGGCGACCCATGCCTAGGGCTTTTGACAGAACGGTAATGGTGTCTTAACGGAGCCTCTAGTCGCCTGGTGAACTTCTAGAGTATTTTGCCTTTCCCAGTAACTCAGGCAATGCTGGGTGGATTGTTATACTACCTGAGCCTATTAATTGTTTTTTATGGCTGAAAAGACAAAAGAATAAACAAATCTTTCTGCATTTGCAGGTGAAGCCTCTGAAGTATACCTTGCTGAAAAAGACAAGGAACCCAGAGGCAATCTAGTGAAGGGGCAGCAGTAAATCCTTCACAGGAGGTAGGAATTACCTCCAAACCATTTTCTTCTGGTGAGAGTCAGGAAGCTATCGCTAGCATGACTGACTCTCTGACCAGAATCAAGCTTAAAAAGAGACTTTCTGGTGCCCAGCGGAAGAAGCTGATGAAGGAACGCAAAATCACCGAGGGGACTTGGGTTGAAAAACCCAAGGCAACCAAAGGCGAGAAGCGTTCCGCCAACAAGAAGGACCAAGGCAATACCTTAAAGGCTACCAAGAGAGAAGGACCTAGGCGAACTAACTACAGGGTGGCTCTCACAGCGGTCAAGATGGCTGTACTCATTGAGTGCCATCCGGAAAAACGACTAACATAGGAACAGGCCTCCAAACTGGAACTCTTGTTAACCGAGAAAATAAGAAGGAATGTGGAAGGTTTTGCCCCAACCTTCCTATCTTGCAAACTTGAGAACGGGGTACTTATTGTTAAATATGCAGTTCTGGGGATCTCAATGTGGCTGGAACAGACTGTGAGTGACATAAGCCCCTGGAAGGAGCAAAAACTCTTGGTGGGTGAGACAAGGAAACTTGTCAGAACTACCAAGATAATTTCAAAACTGCCGAAAATCTGTAGTAAACTGGAGCCTAAAGAGGTCCTGAGGAAAATAGAGACACAAAACGGTGAGGTCAATCCAACGGAGTGAAGCGTTCTTAACATCAAGAACGACCCATCTGAGCAGACCATCGTTCTTAGTGTTCCTGAACTGGATGCTGCCACACTTTGTCCAAGGGGATATAAGTTCCATATTGGACTTCACCAAGTGCAGGCAAAAGTGCTTGATAAACCCTCTTCTGCTGATAGGGGTGAAGGTAGTACAAGCCAACCTCCACCACAGTAGAAGTGGTACCACTAACCTCAGTAAAAAGTTTCTTGCTGGGGATATACACCTGGCCCTGATTCAACAACTCTGGTTGGTTAGGTGGAGATTCAGTGGCCTTAAAGGAACTAACTGTAAGCTTATCTATTGTACCAATAGTAACTCTAGAACTTGTATACTTCTACATAAAAACATTGAGGTTTTATCCCTCTCTGAATTTATCCTTAGGGACCTGAAAGCTGTGAAAGTCAGACTCAACATAGAGAGAGGGGAGAGAAAAATTGTTTTTGGCTCTGTGTACCTGCCCTATGAAGAGAAGGTTCCACCTGATGATTCTCTACATAAGCTCATGAGCTTATGTAGAGAATTTACAAGCACAATTTACAGGTAGTCTTAGGACTAGACTGTAATGTTCACTATGTTTTCTGGGGAAGTACGGACACAAATAAAAGAGGTGAGTGTCTTTTGGAATTTATTCTAAACTACGGGTTAGATATTCTAAATGTGGGCAACGAACCAACTTTTATTACTTCAAATCGATCTGAAATAATTGACATTACTAAAGCAACAACTTTATTTAGTAAAAATATCGAAAATTGGAAAGTAGATGGCAGACTTTCTGGCTCAGACCATTAAAACATCCATTTTGAAATTCACTCTAATGTGTGTCTGATCGTATGTTCAGAGACCCAGTTAAGACGGACTGGAAGAAATTCCAGGAGGATTTAACTGAGTTGGTTGAACTCGGGAACAGACCATTTAGAGACAACTACGATCTAGAAGTTACAGCAGATCTTCTGCACAGTAGTATTCTAGATTCTTATCATAACTATTGCCCTATTCGCACTAGGAGAGCTAAAGTCCAATGTCCTTGGTGGAATGACTCCCTAGCAGCCGAAAGGGCAAATGTTAGAAAACTTTTCTATAAAGCTAAGAAGAATGGTGAATGGGAGAACTTATTATAAAGCGGCCCTCACTTAACAAACTTGTTAGGAAAAGCAAAATTAACTCCTGGAGGAAGTTCTGTTAAGAGATAGATTCTATCTCTGAAGGAGCTAGACTCCAAAAACTCCTCAAAAGCGATGAACCTTTTTTTGGTTGGCACCTTAAGGGACGAGGAGGGTAATTTTGCTCCTTCCCGAAAAAAAGGTTATGGAAATTATGACCAAAATCCACTTTCCAGGTGCTAGATATATTTATAGCAACGAAGGGAAGCACTGCATAGGCTCTTTGCTATGAGTCAATAGCGATATGGACCATCGCTAAAAATATCGTTAATCACATTTTTAAATGGGCAATGTAATGCTTTTAAACCTCTAAAAAGCCCAAGGCCTGATGGAATTATGCCCCTCATGATCCAGAAGGCAGAGGAGGTTATCATACCAGTGCTAACTAGAAATTACAGAGCTAGCTTAGCACTGGGCTACATACCAAAGATATGGCACAAGACCAGGATTATTTTCCTTCCCAAACCTGCCAAGGACACCTATGACCAGGCCAAGTCTTACAGACCTATCAGTCTTTCTTCCTTCTTTCTCAAAATTATGGAGAAAATAATTGATTGGCATATTAGAGATTATACTTGGGTAGTAACAGTCCCTTGCATGCTCTTCAATTTGCCTATCAACCCGACAAATCTACTGAAACTGCTTTACATCAGCTAATTTCTAAAATTGAAATCACTCTGGATCAAAAAGAAATTGCCTCGGCAACTTTCCTCGACATCCAGGGTGCCTTTGATAACACTTCCCGTCTATCCATCCTCAATGCACTTAGAGGGGCAGGGATTAATCAAACCCTGTGTTCTTGGATTGAGGCCTTGATTTCGGATAGATGTATAAAAATGAGCATCTTCGATGAATCATTTGAAAAAAAAAGACTACTAGAGGTTATCCTCAAGGAGGTATTCTCTCACCATTACTTTGGAACCTAGTTGTAAATGGCCTTATAAAATATATAAATGATAGGGGCTATAATACGCAAGGATATGCTGATGACATTGTCATCCTTATCCTTGGTAAAGAGTTTAACATAACGTGTCATCTCATGTAGGATGCTCTAAGTTATGTAGGTAAATAGTGCACGGTAGATACCTGATGGTTTATCCTCAGAAAATCTACCTTGTACCTTTCACACGCAAAAGGAAACTGGAGGGTTTTTTCATACCAAGACTTTTTGATTTTGAAATCAATGTGGCTTCAGAGGTGAAGTATCTGGGCATTTATTTAGACAAAAAACTCACCTGGAATAAACACATTGACGATAGAATTAACCGAGCAAAGAAAAGCATTATGATTTGCAGGCGTATGCTTGATAAAAACTGGGGTCTACAGCCAAAACTAATGTTTTGGATGTACACAGTTACTGTCAGGCCAATTCGCACATACTTGCAGGCGTATGCTGTGTGTGATCTGGTGGCGTAAGGTGGAACAGAGGACTGTGATTGACAGACTAGGAGGTTTACAAAGACTGGCCTGTCTTTGAATCACAGGAGCAATGTCCACCGCG
This sequence comes from Latrodectus geometricus, assembly GCA_026290005.1. Classification (NCBI taxonomy): domain Eukaryota; kingdom Metazoa; phylum Arthropoda; class Arachnida; order Araneae; family Theridiidae; genus Latrodectus; species Latrodectus geometricus. The sequence continues at coordinate 1,132,807 of JAPDSC010146804.1, read as the reverse complement.
CAAACCAGAACATTGGAAGCTATGTTGGATCTGAGACTCCCTTAGACATCATCATTTGCAGCACTGTCAGATTGACTACATACAGAATGAAGTTACAAAACCAATGGTTCGACCAGCCTGCTGCCAAAGGGTAATTACCGGGAAAATTCAAGATCCTACTTTCCTGATGTCCTCGGACATCATGGAAAAGTCATACATGTTTGAAAAGACATTTGAGATAGTTTTTACAACTAGAGACGAATGGGACAACAGCATGTTCGAAACTAAAACAGGTGATCTAATCTGGTACACAGATGGATCACTGAAAAACAGCCTAACAGCCTTTCAGGACTGGAAGTATGTGGCATGTCACTAAGAACCAGCTTATTTGTTAACCTTGGGTGATACTCTACGGTCTTCCAGGCAGACGTTCTGACCATTATCCACTGTTTGCGACTAAATATGAGGAAGGGCTACCATGGTAAACTGATTCTCCTTTTTAGAGACAGTCAAGCCGCTTTAAAAGCGCTCACTTTTTTCAAAATCAAATCTAAAATGATTTTGGAACGTAGAGATTACAGGAATGTGATATTACAGGCAATAAATCTACGATTGTTACATTTCAAAAAATCTTTTTCATATTCAGAAGATAATAGTTTTAGAAACAACTGTGTGTATAATTAAAGTGAATTATTTTGACAATATCATCACAAGGATATTTTAAACTACCCCTACCTATATTTTTAATTAAAAGATAGTTTTCACATTCATTGTCAACTTCATTAATTAAATGAACACGACATATTTCACATTTAATTTTTTTCAAGAGAGAATGGGCGCAGTAACCTGTAATGTGTGTTAAAATTTTCCATAAAGGAGAATATTATTTTAGATCATTAAGTCTATTTTCAAAATAAATTGAAATTATTTAGGGATGGGAATATCAAGAGAATATTTTTCCAGTTAGATTTTCCTCATCATTTAAATTAATTTCAACATTGCCATGAACAGCCGAATATAATGTTAAAGGAATAAGCCTCCTGATTCTTAGTTTAGTTTCTGTTTCCAATATTTTAGTGAGGGAAAGGTTTTATTTGGATCCAGCCAATTATATGTAAAGACAAAAATGTTGTTAGAAGGAATCTGTCTGAAATTTCCCTGTTAAAACATATTCCATACTTAATATTTTTCAATAATAAACAATTTCTATAAGAACATTTGTAGTATGTGTTAATGCTAAGAAAGTTTCTGTACTTAATTTTCCTGTATAACTTTTACAGTTTTTCCAGTTATTTAGCCATAATGATTTTTTTTAAAAAAAAGATTAAGCTTTTGTGTGTAAATAAATTAGTAAGTTGTTTCTGATATTCATTTTTTCTTGTATTCCCTTTAAAAACACTTTTTACATTACCGATATCCCACCAAGTAATTATGTGGCTTATAAATGCAGCAGCTTCTACATAATTAAGTAAATCGAAAGTAGCTCCAGCTGTTTTTAACCCTTCTGAAATATGACAATTAAAAATTTAGAGAACTAATTTTACATTTTGCCTTTCCAAATTTGATGGACAAAGGAATTTAGAAGAGAGGGTATAACAATATTTCACAGTATTAATGGATTCTATTTCATGCAGTTTTCTCAAAGTGTTAAAGGATACTGTTTTTAATTTTTCATCAGGAAGTATAAAAGCAAAATTTCGATAGTAAAAAGCTTCTTCTGAGTTTTTCTGGCTAAGCCAGTATTATTATTTTTTAATAAATATACAGAATCTATGACGAAATATAATGGTTTGTTCGAGTCACTGGGATGATTATATTTAGTTTTGAGAGTGTAGGATGATCTGAAAATAAGGACATAGATTTCGTATTAACAGCATTGTTATCACTGCATATACAAATGACATAGAAAACAATTTATCACACCAAAAAAGAAACTGGTGTAAAATTTCACCTGATATTATTTTATTGGATAGATATGTACAACATCTTTGTAAGTTGAGAAAATACTTTGAATCATAAATGCGTAAACTGTTGTTGACTAACAAATAAGCGTTTTAATGTTGCTGGATGTGGAAGAATTAAATGTGATCTTTTTTGTAAAAATTTATAACAATGGGGGGATATAGCATGGCACATAAAATGAAAAAGATAGCTGAATATTTCCTATGATTTAAGGAAAATTGCAATACTGAAATTTGTTATTCTAAGCAATCAAATGAGTTTTCATTACCGTAACAAATTATTTTTAATTGATTAATAACACATCCGCACAGATAAGTTATTTTTATCATTAGACTTTTCAAAATTTTCTAGAATGTGTAATATATTATCTGTCGTATATGTATATCGTTTACAAGCATATATATATACATAGGAAATGTAAAATTATTGATTTTATTATAATCTGAATACCTTTAATTTAACTTATCAAATTCAAGTTTTCATCAACTGTTACTGATGATTCAAGAGCAGGAACTTTTTCTAGATTTATTAATAAGAACATAATTATATCCTTATTGATAACAACAGACCATGATGATGGAATTTTAAACTTATTCAAGCAACTCTTAATCTCATATAAATCTTTAAAGCAAATATTTCCTTGTAGTTTTTTCACTTTTTAAACTTTCTGTTAAAGCAGTAGTTTAAAAAGTGTTCAATTCTTTGCTTCTTTGCATCAGGCGATGAATTTTGGTTGTTATAAAATATTTTGGGGAAGTATGAAAATTTTGAGGGAATTCTATCTAATTTCAATCGTGAGTGCCTTAAAGGAGCACTAAGTTTTTCACCTGTTTTCTCAATATACAACTCTGTACGTCTCAGGATATCGCTTTTTACACAGTGATGCTAGCAAACCTAAAGAGAGAAGAAAAACACCATTAAGATAAATGTAAACAATATAGATTTAATTATATTTTTTATGACATTTATAAGAGCTTTTTGATTACATCATATTTTTGAATCTAAAATTCACAAACAGTGCTTATAGTCAATATTTTAATTGATTAAAAAAGGATAATTTTAATTGAAATTACTTAAGAGATTGAATTCGAGAATTATTTTTTAATTTAAGTAATATAAATGAATGTTATATAATTAAAATTATATCAACTTTTAATTGATTTTTCCGCTTCCCATTTTAGTTTAACAATGGGAATATAAATATTAATTATTTCCTCAAGTATGTTGTGAATAATTACCGATAATACTATTATTTATTTCATATATATATAAAATGGGAAATAAATAAATTCTCAATATTTCATTCCTAAATTAAAACTGAATAATTCATAATATATTATTCCGATATAACAAAAAATATAGTAAAATTTAACATACCACTAATTACTGGTTGAAAATAGTTAATTGGAATAATAAAATTGGGATGTTTCTAATAATTTTCAAAGCTATTGAAAGTTTTACAAATTAAAACCAGGTAAATTACAGAACGAGAATCTTTACAAAAGATGATAAACGCATATAATTATGATAAATTGAAATAATGTTAACTCTATCTTTTTTATTCATGCCTCATGTGTACTAAGTGACTAATTAGATTATGCACTTTAACTTATTATAGTTTGGTAGATAAACAATGTTAACAATAGACACTAAATGAAATCGCAGGTTCATATTAATTAATAAAGTTTATTACAAAGATTAATTCAGAATAACATAAACAACATGGCCAAGTTCAATTCCAGATTGACCTCATAATTATTAATAACATTTGATACACTTACTTCTAAACAGAAAACTGTATTTTAAAAATGAAATTAAAGGATGCTTACAATGTTTGACTATATTACATGAATGAAAGCTCCAAGTTACTTACGAGGGAAATACTTATCTGGAAACGCATGGGTAGTCCACGTGGGATGCTGTTAGGCTTAATGCTGGATCGGAAAACCAGGAACCTATAAGACAGGACTGTTTTATAAAAAAAAAAACCTAATTCAGACGAACTGTACCACCACGAGTTCAGTTTTCCAGAAATCACCAATACTGTCACAGCTCCAGTGGAAACTTTCGACACCTTCGTTCCCAACTTAACCGGTGGTCTCCTATCATCCAGTCCCTCGTCAGGATTCTCTCCACACGGAACTCCAGGCGTCTCGAACCCTTCTCCAACCCCCGACAGGCTTCCGATTGCTGCAGCCCAAAAACTGGTTCCTGGCTCTCCCCTTGTTTCACTTCATGAGTTCTTCTCATGAAGAATCACCCAGTGCCCCCTCACAAATAGTTTTAATTGCCAACGACAAGAAAATTTAATTTTTATCCATTTGTGGTCAGCACACATTCATGAGTTTCAAATTTTACAAAATGTACTTCACTAATAGTTTAATTATAATTATTAGAAATATAAATAAAACAAGACTTACTACCCTAAAAATTTTTGTTACATTCAGGTTTTCTTGAGGAATAACAGCCATCTTTTTTTTAAGCATGTCTTCATTTTTAAGAAAACTGGAGACAGATACCCTTGGTGTTTCATTGTAGTTCGAACGGCAATTAACAATTGAACATTAAAAAGGCATTTTTAAAAAATTCTTGAAGTAAAGAGAAATACGATGCCTTTAATGAGTATTTTAAGACAAGGCTTAACACATACACGTGCAAAGTCAACACCGCACAGTGACTGAAAAAAGTCGTTCGCTGAAAAGACGACAGGAAATAGAAGGAGAAATTTCAACTTTGGAGTATATCCTGTGTTGATGACTCATTCCAGAAAGAAGTTTTGGTGCACAGGCCTTAGCACAGACCAATATCTTGGTCTGTGGTCTTTAGAGGGTGTTCCTCAGCTCATATTGTAACCAACAACAGTGTGTTTCATTAGATATAAATAAGAAATAATGCTTTAATGAATACTAATAAATTTTATTCATCTTGAATCCTATAAAATTTGATGAAATCCTAATGGAAAATTTTCTTTTTCACCATTTAAATTTTATTAACTAACCACTTTGTTAATATATTCTAGATTTTTTTCTGCATAGCATCAACTTGTGGGAAAGAACTTCTTTCAAAGCTGTTTATTCCTCGACGTAATATTTAAGCTACATAACATTCCTCTACGGAACTTTTCTCACTTCAAGAAAGAAGCGTATTATTCTTTCTCTTTTTAAAATTGTCTTCTATGCGTAGCTAATAAGAGTAGAAAATAAATATGCTCAATACCTGAGTTTCTCTTCTATCTATATTTCTACAGTGTAACTTTAAAAAACAACGAAATTTAGTATTTTTTCCAATATTCGAAAAAGTATTGTTTTTTTTTTTTTTTTTTTTTTTTTTTTTTTTTCCCCCAGCGAATGTGACTTTGCCTTCCTAAATTCGTTGCCTGCCATAAAAGCATTAGAATATGCATTAAAAGAGTCCCAACTTCAACATTTAATAACTTGCTAATTAAAGAAAGTTTTCAAGCATTCTACTCATTGGATTTGTTTTTAGCTAATCTATACGTGAGACTATTTGTTATTTGTGATGAGGAAAATCGATTTGAGATATTGTTTCTGAAATTATTTTGCAATCTGTATATTTTTATACACAAACTTGTAGAATTTCATATTTTTACTTTTAAATTGAAATTCAGTAAGAAAATATTTTTCAATTCTTTGAGTTTTTGCTTATTTTATCAAATGATGTGTCTGTTTTCGTTGTATTAATTTAAAGTTTGTATTTTCAGTTAATAAGTAGATTGGAAACTTAAAACATACTTTGTTTACACTTTTATTTGTTAAACAGTAAAGTTTTCTGTTTTCACGTATAAAATAAAATTTCAGTCAAAGGTGAGTTTTTTTTAAATTCTTTACCTTTCCTTTATTTCGATACTCCAATTAAAAAAAGATCTAATGTATATATAAGCTATTTTTTCAAAGTAAAACACATTCTCTAAAAGAGCAGAATCCCTGAAATTTAAGTACATGTTTTCTCTTGAGAAAGATTCTAATTTAAGTAAGCATGTGGTAAGTCAGATGTCAACAGTAAACTCTGTGAGTCAGTTGTAAAATGATTTAAATAGAACTCAGCACACATTCTGTAAGTAAAACAGTAGTTTCTTACAAATAAATTTAAAAGAAAATGGGTTGTATTATTCACCAAAAAAGAATATTTTATAAAATTTCCTTTGGATATTCTAAAGCTAAGTAACTAGCACCACATTATGAAAAATTTATTAAATATATTCCTTTTATATTAAATGATATTACGCATAAATATTTTATTTAAAAGGTTCTTCATTTAATTACAAAGACTCTACGTCAAAGGTTAAAAACCATATAGTGGTAATGGAACATATCTATCAAATTGATGCAGAATCTAGTTCTAAGAAATATTAGGAACAATTCGATTGCCAAGTTATTGCGTCAAGAGTTAGGTAATAGAGATCAAGAATACAGATTTAGAATTCTATAATATACTAGAGCTAGCCAAGTTTGCCAGATTCCGTGGGAATTTGCTTCCAGAAAAAATTTTATCTAATTTTTGAAAAAGTGATTTGAGAAAATAACGATTTATTTACTATTTTCTTTTTTACAAAATTTACTATTTTAGCATTGTTCAGAACGCTATTTTTCACTACGAAATGAGACCTTGTCTATAGGTCATCTATAATAAATCAAATGATGTTTGGAGAACTAAAAATTCTGTATATAGTTATAAAATCCTTAAATATTGAAATCGGGACACATTTTATCCACGTTCTAATGTATTTTACTTTGGAAACCACATAAACATACACACTCCCTGCTATTGAAAAACTATAATTTTCCAAAAATAAAAAAATAGTAAAAAATTGTTATTCACACACAAAAATATTATGTATGAATGTAGAAAGGCAGAGAGATCCGATACTACACATCTATTTTGTCTGCACACATAAAATTAAGCAACTAATAATGATTGACTAATCATATAAACTGGTAAATCGTTTGGAAAATTGATGCAAAGCAAAGCAAAAAAAGATGAATAAAACGTCCAGAATAGGATACAATTTATAAAGATAGTTTAAGGTGACCAGAGACAAAAGACTAGGAAAAACTGCCTAAAAACTGAAGATTAATGACGGTCTTTATTTTTCCGTTACAGTATTAAGTAAGAAGAGATGCAACAAGGGAGGTTCCTAATGGATATGGGTATTTACCTTAAATTTTTTACTTTGGATCAGTAAGTGTAATATTAATTAACAATGATCCTATTTTTACAAGGAACCTGTTATTACAATTTTTATTCTGGACACCATTCGTATATGTACTGCTAATTTAGTTGAATTTCCAGAAAGCCCAGATTCTTTCTGGACGTCTTATTAATTCTTCAACATTTAATTGAGTTAAACATTTCAAGGAATATTCCATCAAACAGGAATTACAATTCTAAATTATTTTAACTCTAAAAGTTTTTACGACTACTAAATAGCATTACTAGAAAAATAGGATCGATTGCTACAAGTAATCATAAATTGTTTTCTCAATTCAAACTTATATCTTGAACAAAATGAAAACTCATTCTAAAAGATAAATAATAGTGAGAGGTTTTAGTATTTTGATGAACTCATCTTTTTATTTTGTTTCTTATTTCTCATAGACTTTTCTCAGTAGATGAATAAAGCATAAATTGCATAGTAATTTTGGAGATAACTGACTGAAAGAAACTTTCCATTTTGAATAAAAGTGAATATATGTTGTTGAAAAGAGATTGTATTCTACTGTGTAATCTGATTCTCGAATCAAATAAAATATTAAATTATCTCTTTAACCTTTACTTTATATAGGTTAACTTATCATAGATTGATAATTTCACATTTGATTTATGTAAGATTTAACATTACAGAATGCATCTCACAGTCATAGACTTCCATATTCATCTGTTTGAAATTACTTTTTTTTTTATTAGAACGCAAGCATCATTCACATTGATTTACATTATATGATGATTACTATATGAAATATACTTTTGTTTTTAAAATAAATTTTATTACAAAACTAGTTAAAGAAAATGTTATTTTCCATTTCGAAATGAAAAGCTTTTACTAATGAATGAAAAGCTGTTAAATGTCAAATGAATTTTACTCAAAAAGTTTCTGAATTCAGAGAAACATTAAATCTGGTTATGTGAATTTTGTTCATATTTTTTTAAATAATTTCAGAAATTACAGCTTCTAATATGTTCTTGATACATTATTATAGTTAAGTAGTTCAACTTTTAAAGTAATATGATCATGTAGATTTTATATCAAATTCTTTGATTTTATATCTAAAGGTTTCTAAAGATTCAAGATTTTATATCTAAATAAAATTTTTGAATCTGGTTTAAAATGTCAACATTGTCCATTCAAATTAAAATAGGGTCTTGAAACATATTGTTTACAAATTTCTTACATGATAAATAGACAATTACTCTGAAAACATATGAAATTGTTATTTTTAATTTAATTATTAATTAAGTCTTTTTAAAAATCTGAGAAATAACTTTTTTATTTTATATATTAATAATTTTTTATAAATTGAATTGGGCATTTCTCAAAGATTAGGAAAGCACTTGGTTTAAAAAAAATGACACAAATACTTAATCTTGTAATTGACATCAAGTAAAACATAATTTAAGACTTAGTAGAAAACAAAAGAGAAAATTCTTTACATTAACAAATTAACACTTTTGATCAAAAACCAGAAAGGGCTGTAAGTGTAGAAATCGAGATTTTCCAGAGGATTCTTTTTTTCCTGTCATACTTTGAAAACTCAGTTTTTTAACTTTTGTTTTGAGATACAAGTGACATGAAAATGTCTCAAAGAAGTGTGACAGCAATTTTCACACAACGAAATTCAAAAAATACTGGCCACTTACTCGAATTTAAATATTAATATAACTCGTCATCCTACATCATTTATTTAATTGTGACATGAGTTTTTACATTATTAATATTATAGTTAAGCTATTTTAAACCAGAAAATTTGCAAAATTATAATTTTAAGGAGTTTTAACTTACATATTGTTTATTACTTTAAAAAAAGACAATAGCATCAGGAATTGGAAATTCTTTCAACAGGCAAAAATACTTTTTTATAAGATGACAAAATTAACAGCTACGTGAGTCCAATTATAAAAAATATTTTGAATTAGACTCACGTAGATCACGTTATATACGAAAAATTAACATGATGCACATCCATTTAAAAAGAATGCTTATATTACAGAAACAAATCATTAAGATTAAAATTAAAGAAAAAATTTTAATGCACTAATGAAATAGTGGAAACATACAAACAAATTTACCACTTGAGAAAAAATTGTATTATCTCACTTAATTTCGATGAATATAGAAAATTTACTCATATTTGCCAGTGACATACTTAAGACAAAGTGTTAAAATGAATAAATTAAATGTCCAAAATATTTTATTTTTGTACGCTACATAATTAATGAAACAGCTTTTTAATTACTATTTGATGACCGCGATATATATCTTAGCAGCTTGGACTGCCATCTCGGCGGTTACATTTGACATTATATCATAGATCTTCAGTTGTGTAATTAACAAGAAAGTTGAAACGGTAAATGGCTTGTCATCGTGATTTCAAACGAATATCTTTTCAGTTTATAGTATTGTGATGGTCGCAACTATATTATGTTGCATCATAGAAAATCATCGTTACCACTTTGCATTTGTCATCATCGCACTGGGACATCATCCCAATGATGGCATGAGAGTTATTGAGTATACATTTTAGTTATCACTTGAACATATTTGCGCATTATGTGAACTGTTACATTTTTACTTTATTAATGTTCATGTTTGTGCCATTTACTCTAGGCTAGTGAAAGATACTCTTGGTTTCACCAAAGTAAATCAGGACCACATATTCAGTAAATTTCTTAAAATTTCCTTGATAAAGAAAATAGATTGCCTAATCAATAAGATCCTCCAGTTTCTCACCAAACAAAAAAAAAAAAAAAAAAAAAAAAAAAACGTTTTTATGAACGGTTATTGACCGACAAGTCCATTATCACTAGTACTGATATACGTTCATCGTGTTGAAACTGCATTTGCTTATGTATCTGAACATGGCCTGTAATCTGTGTTTGACTCAATGCTTAAGCTTTTACGTTATGCTATTTCTACTAAAGAAAGTATTTTGGATATTGTCTCCTCATTTAAGCTTCTATTTTTTTTAAATTAAATTACTTCTTATTTCAAATGTAGTATATTTGTCCAGTAAATATTATTGCGTCGTTTGTATTTTTCCCATTGTATCAGATTTAATATTCAGTCGTATATATAAATATATATGTGTGTGTGTGTGTGAGTGTGTTCTGAAAATTTTATAAAATTTTGGTTTTCTCTTCTATTTATTTAAAAAAAACTTTTCTTGCAAGAATAGTATTTAAATGACTTATGTATAGTTTTTAACTTTTTTAATCAACAAACACTTTTAATCTATTACAAAAATCTGTTATATTAAGAAACATTCAAAATGTAGTATTTAAAATTTATTGTCTGAAATAAATTCTAGCCATGACATGGAATTTATCAGACCATCGTGTAGATATAAAGACTATTATATTGTTTAATATTATATATAATGATAATAAACTGTAATTAATTTTTCAAAGAATATTGCTTAGAATAAATTTTTAACTATTTTAGGATAATGTAAGGTAAATATGTTTTGTTATTCTAAATATTGTTAAGATCAATTATAGGTGATAGATTTCTTCAAATATTTCCTTTTGAGTATTTAGTCGACATTTTGTAAAAAAAATGCATTTGATATTTGCAGTATACTAGTAATATTATAAAATCTACTAACACCATACAAAACATGATACTCATATCAACAAAGAATATAAACAATGCTGACAATACAATACGCCATTGCACACAAAAGATGCTTCGAAATTTTGGAACAATCTTTATCTTAAAAATGCCCTCTTCAAACTTCTCCATCACAGTATAGTGGTGGAATATAAAGATTCACTTATTTAACTTTACAGACATACATCAACACGACAGTTTTTGATTTGAGGAATAATCAAAGGATTAATTTTCAAATTGATATCGAGAATATCAAATTAATTAATTATCAAAAAGCATGCATCGCATCATGATACTTCCACAATACGATTAAGACAATGTGGATTCATGGCTTCGTTGTGCTCTTGCTAAATTTGACATTCTCCATCAGTACAGAAAAAGAAGCGTGATACATCTAACCACATTACTCATTTCTAATTCACATATATCCCGTGTCTTCTTTCCCAACACAACTGCAAATAATTTTCGTAATTCGAATTGAAAGGATTGGTTTTCTCACTGGACCTTATCAATGTATCAGCACTTGTCTATCCACGGCAATTTTCTGCTTATGATTCAAGCTAAATCTGTCAGGAAGAAACTTGATTGATGATTTTTGTAGTTTGAAGAGCAGTAGAAAACTTGTTCTGTTGTACAATACGTCGGATACCACAAAAATCACGTCCTACAAACTGAGCTCGAACCGCAGTTGGTATTTCTCGACAAAGACTGTGGGCTCCAATTCTAACTTTTGCAAACAATTGAAAATGCTGCTTTTGAAGACTCTGTGAGAGTTATTGTTTTTGAAACTGATCTCTTACTAAACTGACGCCAATAATAAGCTGTTTTTCAAATGGAGAAAAAATTGTCGTTTTCCCATTTTTTCATTCATGGAGAAATGTCTTGTTATACATTACTTGTGCTAGCATTCTAATGATGTGTAACCTACTCCATCAAAAACATTTGCATACTTCTTCCCTAGGAAGTATTTCAATGAAAATCTCAAAGGTTTCTGGTTCCTATTGTGCCTGTACAACAGTCACAATATATACAGGGTTAGTCCAAAATAATGGGAAAACTACAAAAAGAAGTATTTTGAGCTTAATATGGTCTCTCTAGTTGCAACTTTGGCAATTAAAATTTTGACTCCTATTTGAAGTGGATATACATAAGTTTTGTATGGTAAGTGAGATATTGTATCATTCCTTATTCAGAAACTGTTCTAACTCCCGGAAAGACACAGAAGGAAGATCAAAGAATCTAACACTTCCATTGAAAACAGACCACAGTCGCTCCATGTACTTTAAGTTTGGTTTTTTGGTAGGAAAAGGAAAGCGTACAAATAGGACCTCAAATTCTGGCAAACATAAGAACTATGGAATAAGAATGCTATGAAAAAGTTATGCAATAAATTTTTCATAGTATTTTTAATTTACTTTCCATTGAGAAAAATGATATATTATATTTTATACTTCTTTAAACACAAAAGATTGGATAAGGAATATAGTAGTTGCAAAATGATATTATAAGAATATATTTATTACTAAGAAAAAATATATATAAGAAAGTAAGGGCATTTAATATAAGTTTAGGGGTTAAGTGTCATGAGAAGGAACCACAATCTGGTTCTGCGCCACGAGGAGAAGGGACAATCAATCGGTTCCGCGTGAGTAGGCGAGGTAAAGAAAGAATTTTTGTTGAGTTGTTTAGATGTTGTTCTTGTAAATTAAGTTTTAAGTTTGCTTTTGTGATCTGGCTACAATTATATTTTTATGAACGATGATAATTCAATGACTGATTTTATTTTTAATAAAATGCACATTAGATTAACAAAAAGACAATAGAGAATTTTATTCAAATAAATTGGCAACATATAGTTACAATGCCTAGTAATAATAATTAGTGCCAAGAGATGGCGCTGTCTTTTTGTTGCCACTGGCTAACATATATCCTGGTTTGGAAGCTGTAAATAGTTGTTGTATATAATAAAAGATGAGCGCGAATGCGAAAAGTAAAAAATGGAGTATTGATTTTGGTGTATTGTTCATGCATTTCTAACCCCCTAACGTTCTAACATTATAATGGAGCGTACATTTTTTGGTGTCAGAAGTGAGGTAGGTAAAGGGTCAGGTGTTGGTAAAAGTCACGCGTGTTGATTTTGAGTAGTGTGTGATGTATTCGATAGTTTCGGTTTATGTTTAAGGATTGTGGTGAGTAGTAATTTTGTTTTCATTTGTGAAATTGTGATAGTTAATTGGTTGAATTTGAAGTGATATTTGTATTAATAATTTTTGTATTTTTATTGTTGATTTGTTTTCAGGTTGCTCTTTGTGTTAAAATGAGTAATATTAAATCGTTAAAAAAAGACGAGTTAAAACTCGTAGCAGAAGAGTTGGACTTAAATGTTCAAAGTAGTGCGAAAGTTATTGATTTAAAGAATTTGATTGAAAATTCAGATATGTATAAAAGTGATAATGAATTTGTGCAAAGTGTGATTAACAATATTCTTGAGGATAAGAAAATAAAATCTGAGCGTGAAAAGTCTGAAAGTGAACGAGAAAAATCTGAAAATGAAATTAAGGTAGAGCTAGAAAAAATAAAACTATCTCAGATTCAAGGGGAATTAGAGTTAACTAATATTAGGAAAGAAACACCTCAAAGGGACAAGTTTGAAACAGATTTTTCAAATCGAAACATAGAGAATTTAATAAAAAGTATAAAAACATTAACTATTGCAATACCAACTAAAGCTGAGTCATTTAATCTTTTTTTTCAATCCATTGAAAAAGCTTTCAGAACGAAAAACGTTCCGGAAGATTTCAAAGCCGAAATTTTGTTAAATATTTTGGGGTAAAAAGTTACTAATATAATGGTTTATGTAAAGGAGGAAGATATTAATAATTATGATAAACTTAAATCTATTATTCTACGAGAGTTTCAGCCAACCCGTTAGGAATGTTTGGATTATTTTCGGTCTGCTCATAACTCGCATTCTGAAAATTTTGTACATTTTGCCTCCAGATTGAGCGCAAATTTTAAGTATAATTGCCAATTACGAAATGTGAATAATTTTAAATCGTTATGCGAGCTTGTGGTATCAGATAAAATTTTCAGTGAACTTGATCGGGATCTTAAGATGCATACAGCTGTTAAACAGGGCGAATCGTGGTTCGAACCTCTGAACTTAGGTAGAGAAGGCGATATATATTTGACTTCGAAGCGATTTAAATGCGATACGATATATATTCAATGCGATATATATTTGACTTCGAAAAACCAGAATCTTCATTTACCAAGTCGTTTTCAGTTAATAATAGAGGTGAGATTATGAGAATAAATATCGAAATTACAATTCGAAAAGTGTTTCAAATGTATATCTGTCTGGAGTAAAAAATCATAAATGCATCTTGTGTAATTCAGATGAAACTCATACTTTATATTTTTGTCCCAGTTTCAAAAAATTATCAGTAAATGATCGTGTTAATTATGTAAAGAAAAATAATTTGTGTTATAAGTGTTTTTCTCCAGATTGCAGTGCTATGCATTGCAAATATAAGAACTGTTACATTTGTTCAAAACCACATAATCAAATGATTTATTTTAAGCGAGAAAACAAAACTGCTCCAGTTAAAGAAAGGGTTGACACCACTCAGTGTAATTCCTCTGTGTCAAGGTCACAAACGCCAGCTGCGCTATTGCTGACTTGAAGTGCTTATGCAAGTAGTCTGGATAGTAAAGCTAAAATAAATAAATTAGCGAGGATTTTATGTGATAATGGATCCGAACGTAGTTGGTGTACTAAATCTGTAGCAGACTGTTTCAAATTAAAATCAATCAGAGAGGAAAAATTGTCTGTTTTTACTTTTGGTTCAGTGAACCTTATTGAGAAAACATATCAAGTTGTAGAATTAAAATTAACTGATAGGCATAATCCTAATTAATTTATTCAAATTGAAGTGTTAGTCTCTGATACTATAACAGGGGGTAGTGTTCCGATTCCGAATGTAGAGGCACAAAATATAATGAATAAGCGTGGGTTGCTTTTAGCAGACTTTGTGAGAGTAATATAAATATTGAAATTCTTCTTGGGGCTGATGTGTTTTGGCAGGTTATAAAAACAAATTCTTTCGAAAGGATAAATGATGCAATTACCTGTGTACTATTTTTGGATTCGCGTTACAAGGAAGTTATAAATCTATTGTTAGAAATTCAGTGTCGGCTAATTTTTGTGTAGCTACTTCCGATGTTCAAGTCTAATGGGATCTAGAGACTTAAGGAATTAAAGAGAATGAGGAATTAAATACAGTGGACAAAGCTTTAATAGACCAATTTGAAAGAAATTTAAAATTTGTCAATGGGAGATATGAAACTGATTTATTGTGGAAATTTAGTTGTGATGATTTGGAAAATAACTTCTTTTTGGCAAAAAAAAGATTTGATGAGTTGAAAAAGAGTTTTACAAAAAACAATTGAGTTGCTAATGAGTATAAGGAAATTATTAATGATCAATAAAAAAATGGGATTATTGAAGAATGTGAGAGGGATTAACGGGAGTATTTTATGCCACATAGAACGGTTGTTAGAGAAGATAAACAAACAACAAAAGTTTGGATAGTGTTTAATTGTAGCTCAAAATCAAAAAATAATTTGTCTTTGAATGAATGTTTAGAAACTGGCCCAAATTTAAATTACAATATTCTTGATGTTATTCTAAATTTTCGCAAAAACAAAATAGCGTTTAATGCTGACATAGAGAAAGCATTTTTAATGATAGGAATTTCTGAAAGAGACAGAAAATTTTTAAAATTTCTTTGGTATTCGAATAATCCTAATCAAGATTATAGGGTCATGAGAATTAAAAGATTGTTTTTCGGTTGTAAAATTTCTCCTTTTATTTTGAGTGCTACTATACAACATAGTATTAAAAATTTTGAAAAGAGCAATCCTAAGACATTTGAAATGTTAAATAAAGCACTGTATGTGGATGATTTGTTTTTTGGTGGACGTGATGTTAGTGAGTCGTTTGAGTTGTCGTCGGATGCTGTAACGATATTAAAGAGTGGTGGATTTAATTTAAGAAAAGTAAGGTCTAATAGTAAAGAGTTACAGAAACTAAGGAAGGAGAAAGGATTTAATGATGAAGAGAGAGTGGGTATTCAGCAGTTGAAGGTTTTAGGTTTGAATTGGTGTCCTGAGAAAGATAAGTTGTCGTTAGAGGTTTGTTTGACTCGTGGGAAACATTGCGAAATAGTAAAAGATGTGTTCTGCAAACTGCAGCACTGATTTTCGATCCTATGGGCTTGATTTCACCATTTGTTGTTCGAAATAAGTTGTTGCTACAGGAAATTTGGGAAATAGGCTGTGATTGGGACGAAGTGTTACCAGATGATTTGCGAGAAAAATGGGTTAAGTGGTGTAAGGGAACTGAGAAATTATATGATGTAATTATTCCAAGATATTGTTTGCTGGATTGTAAAAATGAGCAAATGGAGGCTCATGTGTTTTGCGACGCTTCATTAAGTACATATGGAGTAGTTGTTTATTTTAGATATTGTGATAATAGCGAAAATTATAGAGTGTCATTTATTACGTCAAAGAGTAGAGTAGCACCGTTAAAGAAAATGACAGTGCCGCGCTTGGAATTGATGGGACTCGTAATAGGTGCTAGAGCCGGACATTATATTAAGAATATTTTTAAGGATAAAATTGAAAGAGTAACGTTTTGGAGTGATTCTACAATTGCATTGTATTGGGTTAAATGCTCCGCGAAGAGATGGAAACAATTTGTTAGCAATAGAGTTGTAGAGATTCAAGAAAGGTCAAGTCTGAGTGATTGGAATCATTGCCCAACGGAAGAGAACACGGCTGATTTGTTAACAAGAGGTATTGCGGCTGAGAATTTAGTTCAAAATGAGAAATGGTGGTTATGTCCAGTTTGGCTTAGAATGAATAAAGATAATTGGCCTAAACAGATGGTGAAAGCTTCTGCAGAGGTAGCTATTACCAAAGTATTGAAAGAACAAAGGCAGGATACGGTGGGAAGCTTTGTTCTTAAATTAGAGTTTGTAGAAGAACTTTGGAATAGGTTTTCAGTTTGGAGTAAATTGCAGAGGGTTGTTGCATGGTGTTTGCGATTTATCAATAACGTCAGGGGGAATAAAATGTCAACTCCGTTTTTACAGACAACCGAATTGAAAAAGTCGCATGATTTCATAATCAAGCGAGTGCAAAGAACTAATTTTGTGAAAGAAATAGCTGATTTAGAAAAGACTAAGGTGATAAAAAACAGCACTTTAATTTCATTAAGTTCATTTTTGGACAGTGGTGGCTTGCTTATTTAGAGTTGGCGGACGTTTGAGGAATTCCAGTTTACCAGAGATTGTGAAGTTTCCTGTTATTCTACCCAAATACCATCCAGTAACACGACTATTAGTGAACTTTTATCATCTGAAGTACTTGCACGGAGGCGTGCAGTTAATAAACTCTGCTATGAAGCAAGTTTATTGGATTGTAGGAGCAAAATCTGTTATTCGGAAAGAAATCAGAAACTGTGTTACATGTGCGCGATTTCGCTGTGAATTTTCAAAACAAATGATGGCAGATTTACCATCTTCTAGAGTAAATCCAGGAAGAACATTCCTAAAATGTGGTACGGACTTTGCCGGACCATTCTTGATAAGTCATCGACGTGGTAGAGGTGTGAAACTATCGAAAATGTATGTGTACGTGTTCGTGTGTTTTTGTACTAAGGCAGTTCACTTCGAACTTGTTAGTGATTTGAGTGCCGATTCTTGTATCGCAGCACTAAAAAGATTCATAGCACGGTGAGGTAGACCATCTGAAATCTTCAGTGATTGTGGAACTAATTATATCAGTGCAAAAAATTATTTAAAGGCTCCTGCAAAGGAAGCGGTCAGTAGATATTTGACCGATGAAAGTATGAAATGGACCATGAATGTGTCATCTGCTCCCCACTTCGGATGCCTTTGGGAGACAGCCGTTAAATCTATGAAATTTCACATGAGACGTGTTATAGGATCTCAGATTCTTTCACAAAAAGAATTTTTCTACAATTTTAGCAGAAATCGAAGCATTGCTGAATTCTTGTCCTTTAGTTGCTGTTTCCGAGGACCCAAGTGATTTCTCAGTCCTTACTCCGGGTCATTTTCTAATTGGTTCAGAATTATTAAGTGTTCCTGAACCTGATATAACAAGCAAGGAAATTCTCATTCGTGTGCGGTGGAAATTAGTGACTCAGATTTCACAATCATTTTGGAAATCTTGGTCTAAGGACTACCTTACGCAGTTGCAGGTGCGCAACAAGTGGAAAATTTCATCTGAAAATTTATGTGTAAACGATTTAGTGTTGATCAAGGACGATAATTTGCTCCCACTTAAGTGGAAAAT
>JAPDSC010146804.1:1061657-1114625 GCA_026290005.1 Latrodectus geometricus | reverse complement strand
ACTTTTTGTATGTTATTAAAGTTTACATACTTTATTTACTAATAATTATGTGTATTTCTGTTTATAACTTCATTATTATTCATAAAGCTTTTTTCACTGTTATTTTTTCTGTAAGTAGTGACTGATACCATTTCGCAAAAAAATAAAGAAATGAAAAATAATTATTTTTCCTTTCTTTAATTTTTTTGCAACATTATTATGAATATAAATTACTACTGTTCTAAAAAATAAATGCAATAAAATTGTCAAGTTATTAACCGAAAATTTCATTCGAAGGAAATATTAATACTTCTGACAAAGGAATTCTTTTGGGGTATATCTAAATGCTAAATTTTTAAAATGAAAGATATCTAAAAAAAGGCTACATTATTTAGAAGTATATCATACTTTTAAACAATGTAGCATTTTTTTAAATATAAGAGAAATATACAGGTTTTAATATAAGCAAATGCATTACAATATTAGCAAATATATTAATATAGATTTAAATATTTGAATTTATGCTTATGTGAAACAGGGGGAACTGCTAAGCGATTAAAATTTCATAGAAGAAATAAATACAAATATATCAATTTTAATATAAGCATATATATTGTAATATAGATTAAAATATTTGCATTTGTTTGTAACACAGGAAGAATTTTTAAATGATTGAATTTTAAAAAAGAAAAATAAATAAATATATATGTATATAAAACACTGGTATATATATACCAAAACATTTTATTCACACACACAAATGTACATGAAAATTAACTCATTTAATCTACAACAATCATTTAAATAACAGAGAATCCACAATTTCAATTGGCACAATTAAATTAAGTTCTAATTAATAATTATCTAATTTTTATTTTTCTCACATAAGAAAATAGCCAATTTCTGAAATGTTTACATGAGACTATTTTAACAGCATCATTATGATTTATTACACCATAATTCCATTTCAAACACCATAATTATATTTTGTTTTCTTTGAAATATTCAAAATTCTTTTTTCATTTAAAGAGTGATTCAAAATTGCACAGTTTTAAGTATAAATCAAATGAATTTAAGAAATTAAATGAAATATAATTTGGGACAAAATATAGTTTTTAGATTGTTAATTTCACAGAATTCTATATACACACTCAATTTTTATTCACATTCATTATTATTATTAAAATCATTATTATTTACACAATCATTATTTTTTTCTGTTTCTCCGCCCTTTCTTTAGCATGCCGCAGCCAATTCGATATGCTCTTAGCCATCTCTGCTTTTGTAACTTGAGGCATATGAAAACAGACTGCATCTATTATTAAAAAAACAAATTAATATTTTATAAGATAATCTAGAAAGATCAAGATTATCAGAAACAAAACTTTATATGTTAAGGTTTAATGATTATTTCAACAACTTAAATTTTATTTTAAAGATATAAATTAGTTTAAAAGAGTTACTGTTAAAAAAATTCAAACTTGTAAAGCAATAAAGCAAAATAATTTTCTTATCACCATTAGATTCTCATTTGATAGTTAAAAAAAAACAACACATGGACTTAAAGACATAACAAATCCCAACAATGAAATAGCAAGTTTTAAATTTTTAATACTTTTTATAGCATATTAAAATTAGTCTGATAAAGAAATAACTTTTCAAATTGATTAAATATAAAATTAGTCTAAATTCAATCCTTTCCAGCCGTAATTTTATAATCTGCAGTTGCTTTAAAATTTCTGAAAAATCTAAACTAGAGATGCATCTTTTTTATTTAAAAGAATATAAATTTGTTTTTTTGAATCAAAAATTTATTTAGTGAAATCATCATGCAAAATTTTAAGAAAATAAAATTTCATGTTAGAAATGTATACATTTTTCTTTAAAATTTATTATTAAATAAAATTTGCGTTATTAAATATTCCTTTCTAAATGAAGATTAAATAATATAATGACTTGTAAGATGACTTTTCTATTAATAATCTACTTACACACTCAAATTTAGGAATGAATTATTTAACATTCAGTTTTAATTTTAGCTCTGTAATTCCCTATAAATACATTCAACACATTAAAACAATACAATTTAAAAAATATAATGACTTTGGAGCTACTATATGATTAACTAATGATCTTTCATAACATTTTAAAGTAAAATTTTTAAACTAAAAATTTCTACATTCATAAATTGTAAAATGAGAAGAATACATAAAATTAGCCAGCCTGAATATTGCTATTTATTCATTGAAAAGACTTGATGCATTATACAGTATAATAATTATACACAAATTAAGAAATCATATATTTAGTTTCAAAACATAAGATTAGAACAATACAAGTACTTTACATTACACCTTAATATTAACTTCTTAACATGAAAAAACAATTTAAAAATAAAATCTTTAGCATTTATAATCTTAATAATGGCCGAATTAAAATATCCATTGAATTATAACATTGGAATATATGTTTACAATCAATATAAAATACTTTTTGATAGCAGTAGCGTAAGGCTTAACAATTATGATAAATAGTATAATCGTTTTAAAAAGTTTAAGTATAAACAATAAACATTTTTACACTCACCTTCAATAGAATTCTTTGCTTGTGAAAAGTTATAACAAGTTGAGTTTTATTTTAGTATTTAAATCTTCTTATTCAAAATTTCGTTCACGTTGTTCGATGTGTAAGCACTCACGAGCGATTCCGTGCGTCTCCCCAAGCAGACTTCCGGTTCTTGACGTAAGCAGACTTCCGGTTTAAAATGGAAGCTTTTCTGCGCATGCGTCTAAATGAACGGAGCAAATTTCTTTCGCTCGATTTAACGCAAAGTCTTTTTATTTAGAACTTCGGCACTAACTACGAATTTATAAACGTGCGTGCATTCTAACTTTGTTCGTTTAGCGTTAACTTGTTCGAGTTTTTGAGTTTGATAAAATCGCATTTAAAGCCTTTGCATTCTTATATATATATATATATATATATATATAATATAACAGATAAAAAATATAAATATAATACATAAATATAACAGATAAAAAAATTTACATCCCATACATAAATAATTCTTTTTTCTAAATGCTCTTCGAGAAAATCAACTGTTTTTATAAACACTTTAATTATTTTAATTAAATGATATTTTTAATGGTGAAGAATAAACTGAAGAACGTTTGTAATTTTCAATCAAAATTGCATTATATAAATTAAATTGTAACAAGAGAAAATTTTACCAAGATTTTTTTTTCCATACCTGGAAAACAAAATGTAGCGGAAGTAAATACAACATTATATTAAATTTGAATAAACATTATGAACATATTTTTAAAATATTATTATGTAATCTGTTAATTATTTTAAAACTTATCAATTCGTATTGATCTAACGTATTGACATAACTTACCTTTAGAATATATGTACTGTCTTCATAGCAGTCGTATAACCCTTGAAAATCCCTTTTAAATCTATGTCGTATTCAAAAAAATATAGTTTTGCCGAACATACTCTTTTGTTTTTACATATATCTTTGTTTATAATTATGATGAAATAAAAGACAGGATCTTTAATAGCACAAAAATTCAAAAATTTTACATAAGGTGATTTCTACTAATTAAAATGAGAATATATTCTCATTTTAATTACTAAATACAATGTAGCACAAAATTATTTACATTTATTAACAAATTGATATGATTTTTTAATTTCATAAGTAAATAAAAAAACGCATTCAGATCATTTGTTAGAAAAACCAAAAAAGGATGTAAAAAAACCTTTTCAGGATGTTTATCAACAGATCGTCCAAAACAGATCCATAAAAAGACATACTTAGAACAGCTTTACAAGGCTGTCCTGAGGACTTTCTCAAAGAACATCCAGGGGACGTCCAAATCACATCCAAGACGTCGGAGGATCAAATATGGATGTTTTGGATGTCCGAGGGATGTTCATTGGACGTTGTTTGCTATCTGGGTATTGGTTTAGGTCACAATAAAAGTAAGAAACGCTTCGGAATAACCAAAGCTAAGAAAGTGAAATCAGAGAATATTGTTTCATAAGAATGGCTGCTTTAATACATAAGGATTCTTTTTCGTGCTCTAAAACTGAGGTGGACTTGTTCGTTATCCCTCACACCCAAACAGCTATTGATAAAAGACAATTTGTTGAATATCATCCACTTTCCAATATATGGGAAGGAAGCCTCTCGAATTCTTAATTTCTAGAAGCAGTTAAGAATATTTAGATCTTCAACTTACTTATATGGGAAAGTCAAAATTATTCAGGGGGATCTGCCTTACCCGAAAAAGAACCCGTTGCTCCAGTTAATTTATTTTTACATTCTCTTTTTCTCAAGTAGATGTGAGTCTAAATGAAAAGGTTATCTCATCATCTAACAATGCTTATCCTTACCGTGATTATATTGAAAGAATTTTAAACTATGGTGAAGGTGCTATGAAAAGTTTACTTATATGTGCATGTTTTTACAAGGATGTCAATTTAAGCTCAGTAGGCCTTACAAATGATTTAACAAGTAGAGGACTCAAAAAAAAGATATAATTTAACTGCAAAGAGTCAAACTCTAGATTTGATAGGTCATATACATTATGATATCTTCCAACAGATCCTTCTTTTACTTAATATTGTTGATCTTGAATTAAAAATGACTTGTAGTAAACCAAATTTTTGTTTACTATCACCTAAAACAGACGTTGAATATTATATAATATTCTACTAGAACACGCATAACTTTTTGTTCGAAAAGTAAAAATAAGTCCAGGAGTTTCACTAGGCCATATGAAAGCGCTAGAGAGGACGAATGCAAAGTATCCAATTAATCGTATTTTATTTAAAACATACTCTCTATCAAAAAAAAATGGTTGGTCATTTATGCAAGATAATGTATTTCTAGATATTATGTCAAAGCATATCATTGTGGCATGTTTAAGAAAATGCTACTGTGAATGGACAATACGACTCAAACCCATTTCTGTTTGAGCATTATAATGTACTTTCTTTAATATTTACATGGATGAAGAGCTTGTACCTAGCAAACCTCTAGAATTAAATTTTGATACTAATAATTATATACATGCTTACCACAGATTGTTTTCCTGCTTCAATCAAAATAAAGGTATTTACATATCTAGACACACATGAATTTTTAAACTGGCACGCATTATATTTATTCGATTTAAGTCCAGATTTCTGTGATGGTTCTCGCCTGAATTTATTACGTCAGGGTAATTTAAGACTAGTAATAAAATTTTCAGAATCTCTGACAAAAATGATTTCGGTCTTAGTATACATTGAGTTTGAAAACATAATTGAAATAACAAAATCTAGCCACATATTGCGTGACTTTTCTAACTAAGAATAAAAGGAACAGCGTACAACTACAGCGAATACTATCTCAAGGTAAATTTACAAGGAAATAATTTCTGGGCGTTTTCCCAAGTATCCTCTTCCCAAGACTTTAACTGCATACGCTACATGTTTTATCGCTAATGTTGATGCATCAAAAAAATCAGGAAGTAATTGGTTATCTTTCTATTTACCTACACCAGATGAAATTGAATTTTTTTATTCATATGGTCAATCCCCTATTTTTTTTACCAAGTAGAAATTTCTAATTTTATTTTTTATTATATTAATATAATTATAATTCTGTTACATTACTAAACGATCTAACTGCTGTGTGTGGTCATTACTGTACATTTATTTATATTCTTGATATAGAAAGAAAAGTTTAAAAACTATTTTATCATCCTTTGTAATCAATCACATTTGTAATGATAACCGTGTCTATAAGTTCATATTATGTCCGATTTTTATAAATAAATTTATTTAAATTGAATCTCTATGCGTTTTTGTTCATTTATCATGGAATTTCCAAAACCAAAACAACCTTTCACAATGATTGCTTGTGGCGCCACAAGTAGTGGTAAACCTTATTTTGTCCGTGATTTATTATCTGTGTTAAAACCACACAATTTTATCTGGGACAATCGAAAATGTTTCTTTTCTGAAATTTTCGATCGTCCCTGATAAAATTGTGTGGTTTTATGAACTTTATCAACCCTTGTATGAAGAAATACCAAATGTTGTTTTCGTGCAAGGCTTAACAACAAATTCTAAAGAATATCTGGGTGATCACACTTTTATTTATCATTGAAGATTTGATAAGTGAATGTGGGAGTGATAAGCGTCTTACTAATTTATTCACGCGAGGAAGTCACCACTTAAATTTAAATATCATTTTTATCACTAAAAACATTTTTTTCACAAAGAAAGAGAAATTATTCTCAACGCTCATTACCTGTTACTATTTAAAAATTATCGTGGTCTTACTCAAATAATACATTTGGAGAAACAGCTATATCCAAAGCACTTAACATTTTTCCAAGAAGTATATGAAGATGCCACAAGGAAACCTTATTCATATTTATTAATTGATTTGCATAATGATACTCATCAAAAACTAAGGTTGCGCGCACAAATTTTGCCCAATCAAATACATATATCAAATAAAACAGTGGTAAACAGATAAATTTACTTCACTTAACAAAAGGACACTGAGTAAAGAACAACTGAAACACTTAGAAATCTTAAGAATCTGTTCTCCGAAAGTACGCAAAAATTTATTAACAAAATTTCTTCTATCGTGTGTAAAAGCAATTTGTGAATGTACATTGAATGTATTAAAAGACAACGTTCCCTTAACTGAGAAACAGAAAAGGTGCTTGCGAAAACATAAAACAAAACTTCGAAAATTAATCGACAATAAAACACCGCTCTTTAGAAAGCGAAAACTGGTTATTCAAAATTGGGTTTCTTAAATATATTATTATCTGCTGCATTATCTGCATTAAGCCTTGTAAATGGAGTTAGCTAAAAAGTATACCCTTGTGAGAAAAGTATATTTTTTCCAAACATATTGTACCAACAAAGCTACTTCACGATTTTGATAACGAAATGTTAAAAATATTAAATAGCTCATTAAAGATTATGATAAAATTCAACAATATCATGAGCTATTGCAAAAGAAAATAAAAGTAGAAAATTACAACTTACCTCGGTAGCCTGTTGTGAAAGAAGAAATAAATATTCCATTTGAAGAACTCGTGAATAAAGAGAAAAATTCTTCCCCACTAGAAGACTAAATAATGAAGACGCATCCAAAAATGTCAAAGGAGTAGTGAATGATAGTTACAATTACGTCATTTTAAACTCCATATCCATTTCCATGAAGAAACAAGCCAAAACACTTCTTGAATTACTATCAGTGCACACTTCAATTGTGTATTGGAATGAGAAAAAGGAGAAATTATTTTTAAAGGGGAAAAATTTGAAAATTCTAACATAGCGGATATTTTTAATGTATGTTTCACAAATAAAAAAAAAGAATATAATTGCAAAGAGTGAATTTTTAATGACATTGAATGAACTAAATATTCCTCATCATTATATAAATTATACAAAAGAATAAATATTTACTTACAGATTCTATTAGGTTGGGAAAAAAGAAATCCATTATTTTTAAGTGAACTTTATGTAACTTCTTTTGGATTCGCATTGTAAAAAGGTTTAAAACAGCTTTCATGTAGATTTTTAGGTCTTGCACGTTACGACTACTGACATGCGATCTTGAACTTCGATCATTTTTGATATTTTATAGACATTTTCGACGATGCTGTATCCACATCGAGGTGCATCTCTAACATCAAAATTATCCAAACGGAATCGACGAAACAAAAATTGTACGTAACTGTTTGTTACCGTTTTATATAGGACGATAAACACCTTTCACAATTTTAAACACCTAGCTATCTTTTTCGCCGTTACAAGAGAAAAACGAAAATGTATCCAATTTTCTGTTTGTTGTCTTCCATTTTTAAAACCTTGTACTCGTAACTGAATTAATCAAACAAAAAACCGCAAGAGGATATTTTAGTGTCAAATGTCACCTTTCCAACGAACATAAATCTGAAATTGTTTGATATATACCTCATGTGACATCGATCACTACAGACGTCTACCGAAAAAATAATAGATTACTTTTTCCCAAACTAATATATCCATACCTCTTCATAAAAAAAGTTCGATGTTACAAACAAAGTGTAACGCATGAAGTACCAGTTGTAAAAGAACGGATATAATATTAATAAAAACTGTTTTCTTGCATTTACGTATTATTATTATCTCTCATTTTTTAAAAGTATTTATTTTCTCTTAAAAAAAATAAAAATAATAATAATTTTGTTTTTACAAACGTTTAAAATAAAAACTTGTATAAAGAATTAATATTACAAATAAGCACGACTACTATAAAATAGAGTTAAAAAATTTAATAAATACTTAAAATTTTACATTTCATCATCAAATTCAATATAAATATAAATGCAATTTATGAAGAATACGTTAGAGTGACAAAATGTTATTTACAGATAATTTATCAAAAAATACTTTGTTTGTACCTGAACTTTTATACAAATTTCAGAAAGTTCATATTTATCAATTAGTAGTAAAATTTCTTGCCCTAACTGTTCACACTCACACACACACAAATTTGGCTTTGTCAGTCATTAAAACACAATCATGATTAAACTGAGAAAAACTATCCACTATAAAATCTCTACAATTAAAAACTTCTCGCTTTTTCTTGGTGAAAGGCGATGCTCTAAGCATTCCAGGAAAGATGTCATACATAGTGATTCTACCTCTGTGCAATTTGTTTCATCCCCAACTATATCAAAATTGTTTTTCTTCCTTACTTCGTCTCGTAGTACTACAGTGAAAAAAAATTTAACAGCTCATTAGATATACCCCCAACTAAATCTCGCAACAATTTCACTTGATTTGAATTCAGTTGTACAGATGCATTTTTCAACTGAAAATTATTTGCCGAATTTGATTCCATTAATTGCTAATGGAGACATACAGAAGTAATTGTACCTTTTAGCGTATTATTTACAACAAACGATGCATTTTTATACACTAAATTCGTTTCAAATATTTTTTGAAAAAATTGATACCAAATACCCAAAGTTAATGCTACACCTTCTTTCGTAGGATAGGTTTCATTATTTTTATTTGTCACATATTTTCTAATATACACCAACACATTGCCGCGAAATAATTGAATTCGCACCTCCACATCATGTCCCCCTCAGTGGTTTACTTTCTTTAAGTAAACACGGGTGTCACAATCCCGAGGTACCCCAGTGATCTGTCCTCTTCTCTTTCTTTTCTTCTCTTCTCTACTCTTCTCCTTTTTCTTCTTTTTCTCCCTCATTGTGGTTGCCTCATATGAGGTTGAAGGCTCCCCTTGAGCAGCTGTCGCCGCTCTGTTGCTATTAGCTACTCTTGGGGACTAAATCACCCACGTGTTTGCCGTGCGTGGAGACCCGTGTCCCTGGAAAGGAGGGTCCTGGTAATTGAGGCCCCCAGAGACCAACACATTACTTTGGCCTCTGCTTCAGGTAAACGGGAGGTGTGTTGTGGTCCTCAGCACATCAATCGGCTTTATGGATCAAGCGATCGGTACATCTGCTGGATGACTCGTTAAGGGTGGAGGCCATCTCAGGGATGTACTGTGAGCGTATAGGATCTGGCTAGCACTGGTGCAGCTGGTCTGCATCCCCTTGTTGGACTCGGTGGCGGGTGGTGCGGTCAGGTCCCGAAATTTTAAATTATTCCAATGGAGAATAAAAACTTTTCTTCTGTCTCTCGGGAGCAACTAGCGCAAAATATAAATTCAAAATTTTACGTAATTAAGAGAAAGGTGGGCTCTTTCGAAAATGTGTCACCTTTTCTCATATATAAAGGAATATCTGGACTAATAGGGGAAGTGAAAGATATCCAAAAGTTGCGTTCAGGTGACTTGTTAGTAGAGGCTGCTAACTCCACACAAGCAGCAATGCTGAGCAAGATAGAGCTGCTAGCCAATATAGAGGTAACTGTTTCGCCTCACAACAACTTGAATTTTTCACAGGGTGTGATTTCCGCAAGGGATTTGTTGAATACGCCGACAGATGAGATACTCGAAAATTTGCAGAGTCAAAAGGTCTGTGCCGTAAAACGCATCACAGTCAGAAGAGATGGACAGTTTATTAATACTAAACATCTCATTCTGACTTTTGCGACGCCAGACCTCCCTGACAATGTAAAAGCTGCATATTTAATTCTACCTGTCCGGCCTTATATACCAAATCCCTTGAGATGTTTTCAGTGCCAACGTTTTGGGCACTCGAGGAATGCTTGCAGGGGCAAACTGACTTGCGCTCGATGCGCAGCAGTTGGCCACGATAATTCGACCTGTACAGCTAAGGAGGTGTGTGTCAACTGTAATGGTGACCATCCCTCCTGTTCTCGAAACTGCCCTCAATGGGTACTAGAAAAGGAAATCACTACATATAAAGTGAAAAATAAAGTTTCATACCCTGAGGCTAGAAAACAGGTTACCTCTAGAACACCGCAGCCTGGAAAGAATTATGCGGCCGCTGCAAAAAAGGTCACCAGAAGCATATGTACGCAGACGGATACATTGTCACTCCCCATTACGAGATTACCCCAAAAAAACACAGACAAGCCAAAATATTTATCTCCTACTATAAGAAGAGCTCCTTTAGCTAAATCTAGAGGAGTTAAATCCTCTAAATTAAAATCTGCAAAGGAGGGTTTCCGTAAATCCTCCTTATCCACCCGTAGAGCTATGACCCTGGAGGCTGATGCCGTCTCCCTTCATCCCTCGGACGATAATTTATCGTTCGAGGAAATGATCGAGGACTCGCCTTCCAGCTCCGGGGGAGGAGCTTTTCTATTTAAAAAATAACTTCCTTTGTTTCTTGGAACTGCCATGGTTTAAGATCACATCTTGATGACATCAAGTCTATTATATCAGCTTATAACCCCGCATGCATAGCACTTCAGGAAACTTTCCTGAAGTCTAACAATAGCATTTCTATGCGTGGGTTTCAATGCTTCAGAAAAGACTGTGGTGACGATGGTGCAGTGTCTGGAGGTGTTTGTATATTAACATCGAATAACTTTCCCAGCACTGTCCATCCCTTAAATACTACTCTACAGGCTGTGGCTATAAGAATACATACAACATGCTTAATTACAGTCTGTAGTCTGTATTTACCACCACACGATGTCATCCGCCAAGAAGAACTTGATAATCTTGTTGATCAGCTGCCAACACCATTTTTGTTGGTGGGTGACTTTAACGGCCATAATTCTTTGTGGGGAAGTAGTGTTACGAATTCTCGCGGTCGTCAGATAGAGCAGTTTATTTCTGATAACTGTCTCTGTCTGATAAATACCGACGAGAGATCATATTTCCACACACCCACAAGAACATTTCATTCTCTCGATCTTGCCATTTGTACACCCTCACTTCTGCCATTGTTTAATTTAACAGTGGGGAATGATCTGCATAATAGCGATCATTTCCCTCTCGTCATCTCCCAGGCTGGAGGTACTAGTGTAGAACAACGTCTACCTACGTACGTGTACAGTCGGGCAGATTGGCCTTTATTTACACAATTGGCAGTTGTTGATGATAATATGGTCATGATCGATGATATTGATAATGCCGTTCAAAAAGTCACCGAAACAATTATAAGTGCAGCTGATACTTCTATACCCAAAAGTTCTTCTATAACAAAAAGGCGTTGCAAACCATGGTGGAACAAAGAATGTCAACAAACTTATAAAAAACAAAGGAAGTTATGGGGGCTATTCCGGAGATACCCCACAACGGAGAATCTTATTGCCTTTAAGAGAGCAAAAGCGTTAGCTCGCAGAGCTCGTCGTAGAAGTCAGAAGGAATCCTGGTCTCGCTATGTATCCTCCATTACATCTTCCACATCTAGTAAGCAGTTATGGAGAAAAGTAAAAGCAGCCAATGGCATCTACCCGGAATTTTCAATTCCTGTCTTGAAAACCGGAGCTGCTATATACTCTTCTCCTGCAGACATTGCTAACGTCTTTGGTGAAATATTTGCTAACGTCTCAAGTTCCGACTCTTATAGTCCTTTGTTTTTAAGGGCTAAGAGACGAGCTGAACAAATACCAATTCGTTTCAACCATAGACAAGCTTTGCCATACAACTTCGAATTTCGGATGTTGGAATTGAAGCGAGCATTACAGCAGGCTAACAATACCAGCCCAGGACCAGACGGAATCAGCTATCAAATGCTTCGACATTTAAGTCCAGATTCCCTGTTGAACTTATTGAATTTGTTCAATGGGATCTGGACTGAAAATGAATTTCCATCACTCTGGAGCGAAGCAATAGTGATTCCGGTCCTTAAGCCTGGTAAGGATCCTTCAGAACCTTCACATTACCGACCAATAGCTCTGACGAGTTGCCTTTGTAAGACTCTCGAACGTATGGTCAACGCCCGTCTCGTATATGTCTTAGAAAAAAATAAATGTATACACATTAATCAGAGTGGATTTCGTAAAGGGAGATCCACTCTTGATAATATTACATATTTGGAGACCCAAATTCGCCATGCATTTGTGCGAAGGAATCATCTGGTCTCCATTTTCTTTGACATCGAGAAGGCATACGACCGTACGTGGCGATATGGTATTCTCCGTAAATTACATGATTTTGGCTTTCGGGGTAATCTTCCGATATTCCTTCGGAATTTCTTACGCTCCCGAGTTTTTAAAGTTCGTATTGGACACCTTTTGTCCAATACTTTTAATCAAGCCGAGGGTGTTCCCCAAGGCTCAATTTTAAGTGTAACCATTTTTAATTTATTCATCAGTTCCATGTTTCATCTTCTATCATCTTCAGTTCATGGCACAATGTATGTTGATGACCTGCAAATATCTTGCCAGGGATCGAACATGCGTTTAATTGAGAGACAACTACAAACATCTGTTAATAGAATAGCTGCATGGTGTGCAGAGAATGGCTTTACATTATCTCCCAGCAAGAGTTGCTGTGTCCATTTCTGCAGAAGACCAGCATACACAATGATCCTGTTATCATACTGAACAACACACAAATACCTGTAGTCAACGAGATTAAATTTCTTGGTGTTACATTTGACCGCAAGTTAACCTTTCTTCCGCATGTATTACATCTGCGGAAGAAGTGCGAGCGATCGCTTAATATCCTCAAGGTGCTTTCAAATACATCTTGGGGTGCGGATCGCACGTCACTACTTCGGGTCTATCAAGCACTCATTTTATCTCGTATTGACTACGGATTTGTTGTGTATGGATCTGCTAGGTCTTCTGTTTTACGCAGACTGGACACTGTGCATCACTCTGCTTTGAGAATCTGTTCAGGCGCATTCCGCACATCACCCGTCCAGAGTCTTTATGCAATATGCCAACAATTGCCTTTAGACCTGAGACGAATGCAGCTGTCTCTCAATTACTACGCTAAAGTTATGTCTAACATTCAACATCCTTTACGATCCTTGGTATATACTCCTGCCTTACAGAGATTATATGATGCTCGACCATATAGCATATAACCCTTTCTCAGTCGAACTAAATCTCAACTGTATTTAACAGACCTACATGATGTCCGTTTTATTAAAACGGACTTACATTCACATCCACCCTGGTATGATCCACAGATTAACATCATTAATCCATTCGCTCAGTTTAGAAAATCGGACACAACCCCAACTATTTTTCAACAGCTTTTCTTTTCACATCGCTGTCAGTATTCATCTTACACGCCTGTATTCACAGATGGATCTAAAACTGCAGGACATGTTGGCTGTGGCATATTTTATGCTAATGCCAGTTATGGTTACAGCCTTCATACGTCCTGCTCCATCTTTACAGCTGAAGCTACCGCTATTCATCAAGTTCTTCAGCTAGTGAATACAGGAAATTATAATAAAATCTGCGTCTATACTGACAGTTTGAGTGTACTAGAAGCGTTGAAAAATTCAAATTATTGCCATCCTGTTGTGTCCAAGATTTTCGGAACATTGGATTCTCTTGCTGGCAAGGGTTGTGATATCATTTTCTGTTGGGTCCCAGGACATGTAGGTCTAGAGGGAAATGAAAAGGCGGATGCAGCCGCTAAAGCTGCATCGTCTTTACTCCATTCATCTGTCCCTATTTTCGACGTGAAAAGGGTTGTTAAAAGATTCGTAAATTCTCTCTGGCAGGAGACATGGAGTATGCAGGTCACGAACAAACTGAGTGCCATTTTTCCATACATCATCCCATCATCAGTTTTACCGATACGAAGAGCAGATGTCAGATTGACTCGCCTTCGTATCGGACACACACGTTTCACACACAGACATTTGTTTCTAAATGAATTGAATCCATGCTGTGAAACGTGTGATGTACCATATACAGTTATTCATATTTTAATTTCATGCCCATAATTTAACATATACCGTTTTAAATATTTCGCAACAGACCTTTTAACCATGTATGATTTGGTGGGGGAGCCTCCCCACCGAAACCTTTTTTCTTTTTTAAGGGAAATTGGTTTCCTCAATTTTATTTAAATTATTTGAATTTTATTTTACTTTCATTTGCTTATATATTTTAGATTTTAAAACAAATATATACATTTATTTTTGTGTTTTAACTTTTTAATGTTGAGTTTGGGTTTTCTTTAAAACTTATACATTTTCTTTAAAGCTTAAATTTTGGCGCAGCTTGTCCTCTTTTGGACCTTGCGCCACAAAACCCAACCCAACCAACCAATCCACATCATGTCCTTAAGAAAATGTTTTTACGGAAATTTCGTCAACTTTTTGCATATATTGCACTATCCAATCATTTGCGGATATTCCATCATCGTTTTGGAAATGAACAATTTTGCGTTTTTTAGACTAATGTGAAACAGTTTCAAGCTTGCATCAAAATCTTAAACTTATTCTTGATTGTTTAATTTTGGCTGTGGAGGTATGCTATGAGAATACAGTTCCCTTGTAGGACTTGTCATGATTAACAAAGACCCATTCTTCAGTGGAAGAGCAGTAGAATAGTTCTTTCACTGAAAAATCATTTTTCTGCATGATTACAAGCTAATAGTCACGATTGGTGTATCAGGATCCAAACAAGACTCATTGTCTTTATGCTGTCCAGTTTTTGAATTTCCATTTGCATACAAGGTTCGGCTATTAATTTTCCGGACTGATATAACTGTAAGAGAATGAAAAACCGGAAAATGGCGCTAATGATTGTATATTGAAAAGCGTTTTCTTGCGCATGTGCAGTGCAATTGGCTCTACTCGGAAGTAAGTATTTCTCGTGGAATGGTGCACTAAAACGTAAATCTTAAATTCCACACAGGTCAGCCGTAGTCCGTACGCACGCCGGAAACAATTGAAAAGTTCATGATATAATGAAATGGGATCATCGATTGACTATTCGAGTACTCTCCAATGAATTGAACATGGACAAAGAGACGGTTTGGCAAATTTAGACGCAAGACATATGCAAAGCAAGTATTGTTTCAGATTCATTCCTCACCATTTAAGGGACGAACAAAAGCACTTGAGACTGGATGCATGTGGCGAACTTATCGACAACGCTGATACTGACCCTGTGTTCCTGATTAGGATAGTCACGGGAGATGAGTCTTGGAGTTATCAATATGACCCTGAAACCAAGCGTCAAAGCTCCGAATGGCAGTCTCCAAATTTTATAAGGCAGAAAAAATTTCGATTTGAAAAGTCCAAAGTTAAGGACGTGTTAATCGCTTTCTTTGATTGCAACGGACTCATTCATCATGAATTTCTTCCTTCTAACATGACTATCAATGGACAGTTCTACATTGGAGCTCTTGACCAATTTCGAAAACGAAGTCGTAGAGTGAGGATCTCATTTTCACAAAAATGGGAGTTGGCTTCTGCTACATAACAATGCCGGCCCACACATTGCGTTGCCTGCGAGGCGATTCTTAGCCCAGCATGGTGTCGTTGAGGTGCAGCATCCACCATACTCTCCAGACCTAGCACCCACATATTTTTTCATGTTTCCTAAGCTGAAAAAATAGCTAAAGGGAACAATATTTCAGGATGTCGAAGCCATCAAGAAAACTGTAACATCACTGTTAAAGAGCATTCCAAAAGAGGACTTTAAAACTTTTTTCCGAAATTTGTACAGCCGAGCACAGACATGGATTACGGCTGATGGGGATTAAATCAAATCATGTTAAAAGGCTATGTGTTTAACTTTTTTTTCTTCTGAGTTATTCCATGAGTTCTGGAAATTAATAACCAGACCTTGCATAAATTAATGAGCACATAATTATATTTATATCCTATTTTAAATTCTACAGCCTTTTTCATTTCTAATAGAAGAGGTGTCCATTCCTTAGCTGGAATCGCATTTCCAGAAATGATATGTTTTAATCCGGCATCTCCATATGCTGTTAATTTTCTTGGAGGCTTATATGTATGACTGTAAATTTTAACAACTGCATCTTCATAGTCCAATTTTAAAAGCTTGTTCATAGAAGATGTAGCTTCCTTCTCAGCAAAGCATTCTTCATAATCCTCTACGTTTAAATTATTTTTAGTTTAATATATCGAAATTTTTTAATATAAAATTTAAGAAACCTTATTTTAAAATATGCTCCAAGAACTATGCAAGCCAAAGTTTAATAGAAAAGTAATTTTATCTGCATGTTTAGGGCTTTATATATACAACGATGTGTTCCATCTTAAAGTGGCAACAATCATGTGGTATGCTTATCAGAGTGAATCAGTAAGCTGATTATAGAAGCGAACAATGTAATTAAAAGAGCCCACACATAGAAAGGCGATAGATGATATATTGATAAGCGTATCATACTTTTCTTGGAATATAGAATCATGAGAAAAAGTATCATAGGAATGCGAATAACGATTAGTCGGACAGGGGGAGATTAGTTTAATAAGAGGATCCAGTTTCTGTATACCTTATAAATGAACTTAATAAGACTAGAAGGTCCTTCTAGTCTTATAAAGTTCGTTTTGAAATCCAACACACATTTTCGATTAATATATTTGCAGTCTGTTTTGCTTAAAAAGCTAAATACATATTTTTCCATTTCTTGTGTATATTCGTTTCTTATAATTTAAAACTAAAATTGATATCATGAAAGATGATCAGGCAATTAGAGATATTCCCAAGTTAATATGCATTCATATAATTTCATATAATTTTTATTGCTACATTCATATAATTTTTATTGCTAAAATTTTTTTAACTATTCAATGTAGTTTGCTCATTTTTTTAAAATCAATTGAGATCAAATTCAACTTTTAATTTCGTCCCTTTTATGTATACCAAAGCGTCATAATAATATAACCTTTAAATTTTCATTTAAATTTTAAGTTATTTGCAATTTTCAGTTAAAATAACAAGACACTAAAATAAGAGTAAACCTTAAATTTAAATTCTTTAAAACTTCATCATTTTAAAGATACAATTTTATGATATTGAAATTGTATGATTTTTCCTTTCCAACTTAGAATCTGTTAATGTCTTTAACGGTAAGGAATTCCCATTGCTATGAGTTATTCGATATTGCAGATAAAGATTATAATCAACCTAGTACAAGTAAATACCATGAGAGTATTTTGCGCTTTTTAAAATTGTCTAAAATTTATGAAAATTCCATTGATTAATTTTAAATATAAGGGTATTTATAAATTTTAATTTTCCCATAATTTTAATTTTAGGTATGTAACACGTGTGGAATTTAATTTTCATTCAGTAAACATTTAAATCCACATTTATCAGAACATGTACAGAAAATTTTTTTAACATATTTTATTTGTGCTATGAATTTCACTTGTAAGAGTGATTTAAACAACCATAAAATTATACACAGCAAAGAAAATTATTTTGAATGTGATGAATGTCATAGCGTTCTTACTAGAAAAGTCAACTCTAAAAAATGGCGAGTCATTTGATTTCTTATAAATGTAATAAATGAGATTAGCATTTTCTAATAGACGAGAATTAAAAACTCACATAAAAAATTGTATATTTTTCAACCCAGTAGCTCTATAAAAAGATCATCTAGTGAAGTAATAAATCCTAAGAAACATATTAAGAAAGAAAATGATGTATTAGATGGATACACAACAGAAACATTGGCTCCAAATGCAGATACAAAATGGGATTTAGGTTTATTTTAAAAAGAAATGCTACCAATAGATAAAAATAAAATTTTGCAAAAAATTCAAGAATGAAAATTAATTTAATGGTACATGGTTACAAAATTTAATTTTGGTCGTACAAATGTCGATGGAGAAGAGGAAACTATTTCCACTTATTTTAGAAATAGTTGTTTTATTGAACTTCTCAACAATGAAGACCTTATAAACTCATATATTGAAGACGGTTTTATAAAAATTAAAAACTCTTTTGAGGAATTTACAGAAAGAAGCTCTGGTTGGACCTTAAATTTCATCAAAAGCTTAGATGTTTTGGCAGCACAGTATAATTCGTTAAGCGCTTGCAGTTTTATTCCTGTACCTCGCTGCTAGTCATCCAAAAAAGTTATTTTGAATGAACACAATAATAAAGATGAAAAATGTCTTGTATGGTGCTTGTATGCTCATAAAAGGTATATTGACAGAAATAATCATCCAAGTAGAGTTTCACATTATATTCCCCACAAGCACAATATTAATATATGAGAAATGTAAGTTTTCCTGTATCTGACGCAAAAATACCTCTTATAGAAAAATTAAATAAGGTCTCTATAAATGTATTCGGATATGATAATAAGGAATGTTTTCTGCTTCACTTATCAAAAACTTCACTCAAGATCGAGTAAATCGAGAAGATTTGAATTGAGAGAAGATCGAGAAGATTAAGCAGTAGCGCTATTTATTTTCGCTACTCATTAGCAGGGAAAATAAACAATACTACTGCTTAATTAGAAATATGTCAAGATTGGGAGGGGGGATATTACAAAAGAAAAATAAGCAAGTCATATTTGTTTTCTTTGTTTGCACAGATTTAGCAGTGAAATCAGACTGAAAAGTTATGAAGAATATTGTAATGAACATTCTCCACAGCGAATAACGATAGTTTCTTTCACTCAAAAATTCGCTCTATGAACCATGTGGATATGAGTATTTCATTGTTGGTCCAGATGAGTAAAGTGTAAAGCCTGTTCATGTTTATAGGGGATCTCAAGCTGTCCATGACTTCTTAAATAATTTAATAAGGGGAAAAAGAGGAAAAAGATAGAAAATTAAACACAATAGCACCATTAGTAATGACAACAGAAGAGGAAATATCTTTCCGAAACTCGATTAACTGCGCTTTGTGTGGCAATGTATTAAATAATGACAGAGTAAGAGATCACTATTATTATTCAATAAAATATAGATTTATTGTTTTCCAGGCTTGTAGTTTAAAATATAGAATTAGAAAGATCATTTCAGTAGTGATGCATAATTTAAAATCATATGATGCCCATGTTATAATGCAAGGTTTAGGGAAAATAGAAGATCATAAAGTGAATGTTATTGCAACAAATATTGAAATATATATATATCTTTTTCTGTAACTAAACTTCAGGATAAATTACCAATTTTCATTACAATTTATTGATTGTTATCAGTTTTTACCTGCGTCAATTGAAAAGCGTATCCTTAATTTAATGCAAAATCAAATTCAAATGTTAAGAAAAAATGTTCCTTTTAATTCAGACCTCCTAATTCATAAAGGAATATATTCTCATGAATGTGTATTTTCATGTAGTAAATTTAACGAAGAATGTTTGCCTTCTATTCCCTCCTTTTACAGTACTTTAATCTAAAGTAATATTTCCCGAGATGAATATAATCCTGCTAAAAATGTATGACAAGTCTTTTAAATAAAGAATTTAGAAGAATATCATGATTTGTATGTAAAATCAGATATTCTTTTTTTAGATGATGTTTTTCAGAATTTTCAAAAGTTGTGCAAAGAAAGCTATGACATAAATGCTGTACATTTATTGACCTCACCAGACCATGCTTGGCAAGCCTGTTTGAAGATGTGTCCACAACCTCTAGAATTATTTACCGATATTGATATGCATATCTATTTCTAGAGAAAGGTATTAGAGAAGGAATATCAACTATAAGTAAAAGATGGGCTAAAACTAACAACAAATATTTGGATAACTATGACAGTTTTAATCCTTCCTCTTTCATAATGATTTATACGAATGGGCTATGGTGCAGCCTTTACCATATGGTAGTTTTGAATGGGTTTTTCCAGATACAATCACAGAAGAATATATACTGTCATTAAAATAAAATAGCAGTGAAGGATTAATTTTAGAAGTTGAGTTAATCTATGGCAGACATTTACATGACGAGCATAATGAATATCTGCTTGCTGTGGAAAAATTAGAAATATCTTCAAAAATGTGGTCTCCTTACAATAAAAAATTAATGAAAACAATAGTTACGAAAAATATGAAGTGCATGCAATTTGCCCCAAACCTCTATAACAAAAAACAATTATGTAACTCATTACAGAAATTTGTAATTGTATTTAAGTCTTGGATTGAACTTGAAAACTGTACATAGAGTATTTAAAAAAAACCATGGCTGCAGCGATACATACAATTTAATACTGAGAAAAGAAGAGTATCTGTATTTTTTTCGAAAAGGATTTTTCAAATTGCTTAATAATTCAGTCTATGAAAAAACCATGGAAAATGTAAGAAATCGAGTAGATATTCAACTTGTTGATGAGAGACACTCAAAAGGCAAATAATTGGTTGCTTTACCAGCATTTTATTCATTTTAAATTTTTATTGACAATTTAGTAAGAATTGAACATGTAAAAACCAATATAACTCTGAATAGACCAATATATGTAGGATTTGCAATATTAGAATTAAGTAAACTGCACATGTATAATTTTCATTATAATTTTATGAAACGAAAAGCAAATATCAAGACATGCTCAAGCATGATAAAAAATTTTACACATCTGACTATAAGGAAAATCACTTCCTTTTTACACAGAAAATGAGAAAAAAGAAATAACGTATTTTAACGATGAACTGAATTGAAAACCTGATTTAGAGTTTATTGGACTGAGGTCAAAAATGTATTCTCTTCTATCTGCAATAGATGAAAAAAAAGTATTTCAAAATATGCGATAAAGAAAAAATTTAAACATTCCTAGTATAAAATTGTTTTTTTAAATCTGAAATAATCACTATTAAATTTCTCAAAATAGAATTTAAAAGATTTATCTAGCATTCAAAACATTAAAGTTTACTCATATTTATCAAACTTTAAGTAGCATTTTATTTCATTGATTGTAGAATACGACTACTACTATGTTAAAGACAATTAGTCGAATAGTAGAAGAGAGACCGCATTAAAAAGTGCTCTAAGCTGTCCTACCTCAGGAGTGGTGTGGAAATGAGCGGAACCATTGATTTAACTATTCTTAAAAATGATTTAATTTTGAAATCTGCTCAAAGTAAAAATATGCACGTGTAAAAACTATTACCCCATGGACACTTTTATAGGTTGGAGTTTCGATTTATTACAAACTGTAAAATAAATTTATGGCTACATTTTTCAAAAGTTTACAATGATTTCTTTTATTTATTTCTGTGCTCAACAGATGGCACCATGATATTTATATTAGAGACAAACCTATATGTTGCCAATTTATTTTAATATAATTCGGTGTTGCCATTCTTTTAATCAAATTTACTATTTTTATAAAAGTAAAATCAGTAATTGAATTATCATTGTTCACGAAAATATAAATATTGCCAGATCACAAAATTTAACTTAAAACTTTATTTACAAGAAAAACAACGTCAACAGAACTTAAAAAAAAATTCTTTCACTATCTCGCCTCGTCATGCAGAATGGGTTGATTATCTCTTCTCCTCATGGAGCAGAAGCCGTAAACGTATACGACTAGGTCATGTAGAGTGTCTATTGGTAGCAAGGTATGCGTTCGTACTCTTGTTATCAGAAGCATAAATTAAGGTTCGATTTGAATTTTTTCAGAGTGACAGCAATATGAAACTTTAGTTCGTCAATCATGTTAATTTTTTCTGGTGTGTAAAAATACATTCTAGCCACTCAAATTCCTTTCAGAATTGTTTGTATACATGATTTAGATTAAAATTAAAAAATAAATTTTCTTTTATATGCAAAAATTACTGTAAATTAAAATAGGAGAAATTGAAAAATATTTCAAAATTAGAAAAAAAATGTTATCAGAAAAGGAAGCAAACAAAAGTTTATTCATGAGAGTGGTAATAATTCAATTAATGTTATTTGGTAATCTTACTAATCAAGTTGTTACTAATGGCATATTGTCTGGCAAAGTTAATTTATGCTTATGGAGATTGTCTAGTTTTACTAGACAATATCCATAAATATACAAAATGTCTTAAAACAATATAGGATATTGAAGGACCTCGATCTTTTTAAAATACAAGCAAACTAAAATATGGTCCGAGATCACCCTATCAACCCCACACCAATGG
The DNA here is from genome assembly GCA_026290005.1 of Latrodectus geometricus. NCBI lineage: Eukaryota > Metazoa > Arthropoda > Arachnida > Araneae > Theridiidae > Latrodectus > Latrodectus geometricus. Next base: position 1,092,178 of record JAPDSC010146804.1, on the reverse strand, counting down.
CACTCAGGGAAGATCTTCTGTTCCTTCTAAAAAGAGAGTTCTTTGACATAGCCACTCATAAAATGCGAGAGAAGTCGTTTGATATTTCTTAGGCGAAAGCAGACTTGGTAATGGTTCAAAAATGGGTCGCGGTTCTTTATGTACTTTAAAAATGCGTGGCAGTGTTTAATAACTTTGAATCTCCCAAAATAGATGACCGGAAAACAATAAATGGGAAGCAACTCTATCATTTATTTGAAAATGGTTTTTGTTATTTTAAAAAGAGTTAAAATGTTTGATAAGAAGATTTGCTACATGCTCTGAATCCTAATGATTCTAATTATTTATAGAATTTCGGCTTGAAATTTTCTGAATTTAGGTGTAAAACTGCTAAAATATTTTTGTAAACATTATTTAAAAGATATTACCTTGAAAAATAGAAAAAATTATATTGCATATGAACTGCTATTTTCCTATAAGAAATGAGAAACATGTTGCTAAAAATATCGGCATTTAAGAATACCTAAAAATTGAGCTATTTTAAAAAGTCAACTAATGCACATCGTTAGTGTAGGTCAACAAAAATGATTGAGAAATCAGAATTAAAAATTCATCGAATTGCATACTTCAATTCAGTATTTCAGTTTAATCTCAAATTGGATATTTTAGGGATTTCGTCTTACAATAATTCTCCAATATAATTACTGTAAAATGCGAACAAAATTTTGTTCTTTTCATTAATTAATGCTTTGGTTGTTGCATCGGCATACTTCCCTGTCTCTGAGTTAGGCTCTACTTATTGGATGGAAGCAGTCGGGTGGGAGGTTTCGAAATTTAGAAGCAGGGACGAAGCAGAAGACCCTCGAATACTTGGCCTGCTACCTCCAGAGGTATTATTTCATTTGAAGGGCATTGCAACCATGACATATTTAATATGCCCCACAGTCCTTAGTGAACACGACTGATCTTCGGTTAACTGGCGCAGTTTGTCCTTGCTTGGACCTTGCGCCATTAAAACCAACCAATCAACCTTGATTAGGCCGGGATTTGAGCTGCATACCTTCAGGTAATGAGAAGAACGCTGTGACCAACCAGGCCAAGTGATTGAGGATTGAGGAATGTCACAATTTCATGTGTTACGTTTTACATGTTGCCGTCTCTCGCCTTTGTTCAGTTTATAAGCTTATTTAAAAATATAATTGGTTTTATGAAATATATTAATTTAGAAAAAATTATTCGTGACCATAAAATGTAGTACGTCTACAGTGTTTATGAATATAAACACATAAATACAAAGGCAGAATGAATATACATTTTATTTACTAGAAATGCAAAAAAAAATAAATAAATAAATAAATAAAAAAAAAAATTCAATATAGAGTTTTGAAAGTTATATTTGTCATTTATATTAACTGATGTTCCAAAGTGCATGAAATCATGTTATCGTTATCTCTGGTCGATTCTGCCATACATATAGTAACTGAAAAACTAATCTGGTAGTATAAGAAGGTTGAAATTACTTACCCAACATGTCCCAAAAATATTCTATTAAAGAAAAATCTTGTAAATCACAAAGTATGCACAAAGTATGACACAAAAGGAAAGGATATTACAGTTCATAAACCTTGTTCTGAGAGTCAAACAATATGTGGTCAAATGTTGCGTTGTCGATAAAAGTACCTTGTTGTCTTCATATAGTAGACATTATGTCATCTGTGAACCATCAGAGTTCTGTGCAACACCACTAAATATGATCATTTATACCAGCAGATCACACACCTCAGATTAATATACCGGGAGTTATGGAGAATGGTATGCAGAGGAGCAAATACTATATTAGTCCGCTGATCACTCTCTCTCCACACGTATATGTGACGATCATCAATACTGAGAAAAAAGCAGGTTTCATTATGGTAATTCATATTCTACTCAAATACTGTATAGATTGTTCCACATCAATAGCAATGTCAGCAACTCAATATATGCTGAGGGGTAAATAACGATATAACAATTAGCATCAGAATTTGAACCCTGAATTTTCTGGTAGTCAGACGATGATATTCCTTGATTTTTCACTAAATTTATGCTAGCTGGCATATGATGTACAAATGGCGTATAGTTACATTGTTAGAATGGACTTGGCTTTTCTCCTGGCTAATCAAACCTTGCCCAAGAAAACCCAACCAACCAATCAACGTGGCTAATCAATCCTATTTTTATAACTCGAAGGTAACCTGAAAGCTTGCAACTCTCCAACTCTGATCCAGCCTTGGCAAGAACATACGATTACTGTATCGCTTTTACTCAAATGGTGGTCGATATACCTGTTTGAGATCTACTTGTTTCTTCAAATCATTCTTTGAAAGAGAAAGCCATTGAATAGATCTTATTTTATTTGAAATTCAATGTAACAAAAGTGGCTTTTTTTTTAATTACCTATACATTTTTATTATAAAATATCTTTTATAAAGAATTTATAACTATTATAGCTTTGATTTAATGAAATAATTCATTGTGATATGAAATAAAGACAATTATAATTTTATAATGCCTTAAATACACACTATGCCAAGAATTGTTGCCAACTTCTATAATTTTGTAGTAATGAAATTTTTTTAATGTTTTTTCTTTGAAAACAATTTTTTTTAAATTTAAACAAATCTTTTTTTTTGTTTTCAATTGTTATTTAATAGATATTTTTTATTTAAATAAATATTTTTCACATAATTCTATTGACATATAACATTAAAAAATTTAAGTTATGTAAACCAGTTTTCATCTTTGCATTTTTCTATCATAACTTATAGAGAGAATCCGATATTTCTCTCCATTTTTTCTTTATACATCTACTGCTAAGGAAATTAACACCGATTCCAAAATCATTTTGTCGTGGGTAAAATTTTTTATATTTTTCATTATCTATCGAGTTCGCAACGATAAGGTTTTTCTAATTCATTGTGCAAAATATTTTAATAATAATCCAACAATAAATTGTACTCTAAGAATTTTAGATACCTGTCCTTCTTTACACTCTTTAAACACCTGAATAAACATCGATATACTTACAGTTAAAATAATCAGTTGACAGTACTTCTGTTGATGATCCATACATCTACTGACGCAAATATTTTTATAACATAAATTATTATAGCAAAAACGAAATATAATATAGCAGTTAATGGTAATGGTTATATTTTTTTATACTTTATCGAAAACATTCTCTAAATAATTTTATGTCCTAATATAGTTCTAAATATTTCAACCTTTTTTTCTCTAAATATTTTTATGTTACAATGACTAAGAACAATATCTTCTACGATAAAAAAAAGGTAAAAACTATATTTACACAATATTGGAGTTAGTTTTAGCAAACATGTTCGATGCTTATTCTCGAAATACTCTTGTATATTTCGTCACATGGAATGAGAAACAATATTTTAATGAATACCAAAGTTATCGATTTCTTGATGTAGTTTGTACTGAGAATTTATTGAAATAATTTTTATAAACAGTGGTTGGACATAACAATATTTTTTTTATTTTTATATGTATAAAATTACTTACCAGGTGCTTAAATCAAATCAACAAATATTTTGTATAACTTCTTATGATTGATAACATTGGGATATTTGGAAGAATATTGCATAATCATTTGAGAGAGTAACTTCACGAGAAATTTTAAACTAAAGGTGGAATTCTTGAACTAAGAAAATCCTTTTAAGACAATTGACATTCATTATAACTACTTTTTAAACTATAGAAAATTGTTTCCTAATTTAAATTGTAATTAAACTAAATTGAAAAGCGTATAAATAATGAACTGTGAATAATTTTTTTTAAAAAAGGTAAAATTTCAGTTTTGAAATGTATTTATGAAAATAGTGAGTATATAGTAAGGTATTTATAAGAATAATAAATACAGAATAAATTAATTATTGTTGCTTACTAATATTACATTATACACAAAATTTAAGTTGAAAAGGAAAAACAAATAAATAAATAATAAATGCAAAATAACATTTATTTATTATTATAATTTTAAATATGTATGGAATATTTATTGATAACAAAATGTATACAATAAATATATTACAAAAACAGAATAATGAAAGCGATTGAGAACAAAAATATTCTTACTAGTTAATCGATATTATTGAGGATTTACTAAACTTACTATTCTGAACAATAATTTAATATTTTCTGTTATCACACTAAATTGCTTTTAGAGGAAAAAAATCACCAAATGAAATTCAAAAATTTTAAACATAGTTAGATTTATGCTTTATATCAGTTACCGTTTTAAATATTGTTATAAAAAAAGAACAGGAAACAACGAAGAAACCGTTACAAGAAGAATCAAGTAGAAGAAATTTCTTACTGTATTAACTGCATTTTAAAAATTTATTAACAGATGCTTTACTGAGTTTAAATTTCTTTTTTTTCAAAATGAGTGCTTATTTAAGTGAGAAGATTGGTTCGGGAAGACTAGAGAAAAAACACTAATTAAGATTCTCTCATTTATCAGAGTCATATTTCGTAATTATGTATTAAATGACTGAATCGAATTTTTAGGAGATGGCTCTTGAGCGACATTCAGCAAATGCTTTTCTGGATTGTATCTGAGAGTTGAATAAAAGCTCTATTTATATTATCACCCCATGTTTTTAATTTTATGTTATTTAAATAATTACTCAAAGAAGTTAAATATTTACTTCTATGAGAAAAGAGAGTAATATCCAAGCGGAAGTTTTAGATTCTAAGATTAAATATTTATTTAAATTTTTTTTCTTATTACTGATTCAAGAAAAATATTTAAATTTTGAAGTTACACATGAAAGCTTACAGAAATATAAAAGGATAACTGAGAATTTTAATTGAGTAAGTACTTTTTCATAGATATTCTGAGAAAATAATTATTTTCTGAAATAACTTGATGTAATAATGACTTAAAATTGTTCATCTAAAAATTTTGGATGTTAATTTTTACTTAAAAAAATTATATCACTTAGAAATGAATCATTTTAAACGCATTTAATATTCAGAAATGGTAAGAATTTTCTGCAAAGAATGCTCTGTAAACCTTAATAATATATTCCTTATAAAAATATATTAAGTTTTAGATGTGTGAAATAAAGACTGAAATATATAACGATATTCATTAATGGTTTAACAAAAATAAGGGAGTGCACCCAGAAATGTATACTTTTGCTTAATCAAGAAATGGGTCGTTTTTCCGTAATCAACTTTTAGAACAATGTATTTATAATTTATTCTTACAGACTTCCATTGAAAAATAAGTTTCATTCGAATGCTTTTATTTCTAAGTACAAAGAATAACCTCCAATTTACACAGTCAACTAATGAAAAAATGGATAAAATATTTTTTGCAGTGAAATAATAATAATAGTGAACTTAGATAGAGTACTTTTCATCTTTGGTTTAAAAGTAACTTCTCATTGAATCACTTAATTAATGATATTATAAAATAATGAAATTTTCTGTTTAAAAAAAATCTTATAGATTGTTTTTCCTAATATGTTTTAAAAGAATATTTTCTCTTAAGAAATTATATGTTTTTAAAATAAACAAAATTACATATTCATTGGTCAAATTCAATTTGCTTATTTCTGAAAATTAAACACACACATATCTATCTATCCATTCATCTATCTATATATCTATCTATATATAAATATATTCTTACTTCTTTCATTATCTTTTCAATGGGTTGTACGGTTTAAAATAATATTTTTACTGATAAATTCTGATATTAAAAAATACAGAGATGATATGAGTAGCAACAATGAACATAAATTACATTTTTTTTCAAGCATTTCATTTAGAAGTTATTGTTACTCAAGATGTATAAAATTTATCGTAAACAGTCTTTTAAAATAACAGAAAATTGAAACATAACTTATTTCTGAAATTTATAAAATTACTCTTATTTTTTCCGAGATGAAAAATATACTGCCTTTCATTTACACTTGTAAAAATTAATGTAAATGATATATTATTTACATTAATTTTTAAGTGTATCAGGGATTTTAGTATCTCAATCTTTATTTCAATAACTTGTTAGGTGGTCAAAACATGTTGTCAGTATGCGTATTCTGATTTCTGAGTATATTTCCTAGCTTATAAATGATCTAATCCGTTTACTTTTGTGCTATATAAATTTAAAAAAACTATCTTTTGGGTATTTTTTGTAAAGAATTTCAGTACTTACAGGAGTATTAAATAGAATATAACTTTTTGTCTAACTATATGAATATAAAAAAGGAAAATATCTAGTTTATTCAAAGTTATTTTCCATTTTCTTCCAGTAACCTCTCTCTCTTTCTGTATTTATATACATCTAAATGTATTCTTTTAATTCTAATGTTCTCAAACACTCCCAATACATATGCTCGTTTTGCTTTGTACCAGTTATTTTATGTAGAATAATAACTCTATAATAATCTATATTTATATAAAATAATGAATATAATAATGAATAAAAGAGTATTACAGAATTTATAAGCATTAAATTAATTTCTTTTGTGATCATGGGATCTCCTATGTGGAATTTAATAACATCTATTTGAAAGCATATCAAACCACGTGCAAATTTACATTAATAGACTTATATGTGAATGATTGATTATTATTAATAATAAATGATTATGATTTTATAACTTGATATTCATAAGTTTTAAAATTATTCAAGAATCATACGAGCTTCATGAAAGAAAATTTGATCTTTCGGTAAAATGGCATTTACTGAAAGTCTTTTTTCATGATATCGTTTCCGATAGCTTTGGTAAAATAACATTTAATTTCATATCCGTATACAGTGCAATGAAGAAGAGGAATTGATCACAGAGATGTTTTAGGTTGGGAAATATAAGCTGTTTTAAGAAATCCAATTACGAAAAATTTCATTTCATGAAAACATCGTATCCATCATAAATTTTAATTATTAGCTCTCACCAAAAAGCGAGCAGTAGTTTTTTAAAAACCTAAAATTAACACAGATATATTAATTAATATAGAAAGAATCAATAAAACTTATGACTTCCCTCTTGTAATAATAATCTCTTAAGGGCCTTGTCTCTCATGCAAATTCTGGAGAGTCCTGGAATATTTTCTCTGGGGAATCCACTGTTATACAAAACCTTTCATGCATAGTTGCAGTTCCTTCTTTTGACGAGACGTGCTTGACTAAATTTATTTAGAACATATTGGTGTTGTAGACTTTTTCTTGTGTTTTATATGACTCTGGTTGGCCAATAATAATAGACCACTTGAACAAGTCAAGCACTACCTAATTACTACTATAGAATTGAAGGATACTGACAGTTAGAAATTTAATAACTTAAGGCTAAAGCAACTGGTATTGTTGAAAGAAAGGTAGTTAATAAATGAAGCATCAGCTACCTTTAACTACCTGCTAAGTAATAATTGTTTTTCGATAAACGGCTCTTGCGAACACGAAGTTTGTATGGAGTATTCATTTATAGGTTTGATATATCCATATTTTTATTTTTCTGTTGTGCAATTAGAATATTGCATGCCCACTACATACATTAAATACAATGCAATTCAATGAGCACATGCACAAATAGTTAATCCAGTGACAACATAATTTCATAAAAAACTAAGTAAGATGAATAATATGTTGCAATAAATTTGCAAACTATTTAATTTTTATAATGTAAAGTATTTCTCATATATATTGGCTTATGTATGCACATATGAGGTCATGCTAAACACATGCACTCATGAAGACATAAAGTTTAAAGAACCGCAAATATGCTTATAGCCTCACATAAATTGTGCAGTGACGTATGGCTTATGGCCCTATTTAAAAAGATTCTAGTTTGAAATTTTGCATATGACTGTATTTCAGATATTTTAAATAATTTAAATTTATGTAAGTAACTGTAGTTTTTTGATGAAGCTTTCGCAAAATATTCCACACTGAAACAAATGACTTTATAAGACCACCAAGTTAAAATTATATAGGAGAAGCAAGTAAAACCCTCCTGAAAAGATAAGAAAGGAAAATTTAGAATTGATCTACATTATATTTCTCTGATACTTTACACGTTTATCTGGAAAAATATTTTCCCCAATTTCTAGTTTATTATAGCTATTCATTATTGGAGCAAAGCTCTGCATTTAAATAAGTGAAACTTTAAAATAATCTAAATCCTGTTAAGAAGAAGACTTATCACGAAGCATAATGGATTAATATTATTGATTTGGATGTAATTAATGAGAAACATTATTTTAAATGGAAAAAAAAGGCATCTCGAATTTCTTAAGCCGATTATATGAAGGAAATATCTACCGAATACGAATGAACTTTTGGGAGCACAAGTAAAAATATATTAATTAAAAGGGAGAACATTATTTTTTTTTCAGTTTGCTTTTCTTGAAAATTTTGAGTAGCTCAAATTTTTAACCTGACGGGTTTAACAATTATGAATTACAAATTTAAAACGAGTCTCATATTTGAATTAAGTAGCATTTTATACTGATACATAGAGCATATTTACAGGAATAGCCTAACTTTTCACGAATATTACTGATGAAGTTACGAAGAGAAAGGAGTTTCTTTCTTACAAGAAACATTTCAGTGTAATATTGAATTGCAAAATTTTTTAGTATTTTAAAGTATGTATTAAAGTAAGTATCTTTGAAGTAATAATCGCATGAAATGTTGCTCGTTTCAATTTACGTTTAATACCAGAATAATTCGTATATTTATTGCTTTACTAATTTAAGAAAAATTTAAAATTTTAAAAAAGTACAAAAATCTATTCAAAAGGAAATATAAAAATGTCAAACATATATATTGTGTTAGTTTAATTGTTACTGATATTCATAGCTTGAAATCATTCATCTTTACTTAGTCACAAAAATTATTATTAGATATGCTCTCATTTTAACAAATTTTAAAACATTTTCGACTTGGACAAAATATTTAAAAAATTTCAAGTGAATTAGTGAAAATAATTGATAAATATTTTTCATTGTATATTTAGCTGAAAGTCACTCATGACTTGTTAAATTATTTCAATTTCTCATATTAATTGAAAAAGAAAGAAAGTTTTAAAAAATAATTCTCAAGTTAATCATACTTACTTAGTCACAAAAAAATTGTTAAAAATTTTTAATACAAATTTATTTTAAAATTTCTTATCCAATTCACTTTTCTTGATCAATTCGCAAATGCGTCGTTTGAAAGATACATAGAACTAACGAATTCCACCTGAGGAAAAATTTCTTGGATGAATAATATTCTATTCTAATTAATATTTTATATTCAAAGATAAATTCAATTAAAATACGAATTGGAATTCAAAAGCATCTGGGTGATAAATTTTCAAATTTTTTAGAGGATTTTAGATTGTTTGATTGAATTTTAAAAACGCATTAAACATTCATTATCACTTACCTTGTAGCTCTTGAATAAAACCTTTAAATGAAATTTAGCTAAATTTGTTATCACTTTTTTTAAAATGTTTCTTTGAACTCCTTTACAGTTCCCTTGATTTATCTAAATGGCATTTATGGCAACTTAAATGAAAACATTGTGCTTGTTTTCTTTTAATTTACTATATTAAGGCAAATGGCAGTGTTATTCCTTTAAAACAAAAATGACTTTTGTGGCTAGCCAATTCTTAAATTTATGACTTCTCTATTTGAAAAGAATTTAGAACAAGAGAGAATTGGATGTGTTTAAAATAAATTTTGTGCGAAATTTTATTTCCCTAAACAGAAGATAGATGGCAGCCTTGTATAATCTTTAACTTGTATTATCAGAATAAGGGTGTGAACATTGCATACTTTAATAAAATATTTATATGGATTTAAAATAAAATTTTTTTCTTCTATGTAAATACTACAAAAATATTTAAATATAAAAAAGAGAAAAAGTGGTGATTCATATGCAAGTACAAATGCTGATTCATAAAGTATATTTAATATTTTCTGCATTTATTATTTTTTAAATGTAATTTCTCATTTTATTTATATATGTTCATACATATATATGTAAATCTATAGCATTTTGGGACATTGTATTTACATACATATGCAAAAAACATGCATTGGTATCTCTTAAAACAATATTATTTGTACCACGAATGAAATTCATTTTTTTTTTAAATAATTTTGTCATATTGCAAAGATTTTTCTGTGATTTTAAATTTTAAAACTAAAAGTAAGAAATGTTTAAATAAAAAAATATATTAAAATAACAGACTATAATTATATTTATTTAAAATTTTGCTCAATCCTGTAAATTTAATATTTCTTATTTAAATGAATATTTTAACGAAGCAACGGAAAATATTTTATTGATACAAATTTTTATTGAAAAAGAAAATAAATTTGATTATATTATTATTTTGATAAATTTCAAAAAATATGAAGTGAAAAAAATTTAACTGGAAAAAGTATAATTTTAGCTAAAAAGAGGAAGAAAGTTTAAATTCGGAGAATAAAAATTAAATTAAAGCTGAACATTACGAAAAAAAAAAAAAAAAAAAAAAAAAAACAGTTATACATTGTAAGTATATGCAGGCATCAATGAAAGTATATTTAGTTATAAATCTGAAGTTATTTTTATTTAGCCCCTTATTGATGAACAATATGAAAACAACTCGATGAATTTCGATTTGAATTGAAGACCATTCATTTACATTTAGTTGACTAATTTTCATTCTTATATAGTAAATAGAGGTAGAAAATGATAATTGAATAATTGACTATAAAATTATGAAACACGAGGGAAAAAATTCTTTACCCTTTTAAAAAGTTGGTTACATTTTTATTTTTTAAATTTTTGTTACTTGCTCAAATTATATATGAAAATTATTTCCTATTTTAATTCTGTGTTTTTTAAGTTATGGAAAAAAGCTTAAAAATATAGAGAAGAAGTATTTCAAAGTAATTATAAAATTTGGATTACAAAAAGATCTGCATCAGAGTTTCATGTTGATATTACTCTCTCAGTACAAAACATAACACAAATGCCTTAAAAATTTAATATTGATACATTATTTACCTGTATGCGTACAGGTAAATAATATACCAATAAAATAGAGTTAATATGAGAACTAATAGAAGTATTTCAACGAAAACAAATAATCATTTATAATCTGCATTGAAATTGGATCAATAAGAAAAAAAGTCTTTGTTCAAAAAACCAGATTTTTATCTTTTAAAATTTTAAAAAATATTTTCTGCAAAACTGCAGGGAAAACTCACAAAAACTGTTATCGCAAGACTAAAAGAAGACATTTTATCTTAATGAAATTGAAATGAATATTTTTGGTTCAGTTAGTGTTGAAAAAGCTGGATAAAATTGAAGAAACAATGAATGTTTTCATTAAGCAATTAAATATATGCATGGTATAGATTGGTTTGTGTGTGTGTAGGTACTGTGAACAAACAGCATACGCAATTATAACTGGTATATTAAAAGGAATCTATTACAAAAACAGTGGGAGGTATTTATAATTTTGAAAATGGGGTTATCAATAATCTTTAACTTTTTGAAGGATAAAGAACTCTCACGTGTATAATATAAAGTGAAAATGCTTGTAAATAGTAATGTAATATGACAATCCTTTTCAACTAAACATCAAGTGTTGTTTAGTGAAATAAATACTAAAATCGAAGAATTTAAAACGAAAGCATTTATCTGGAGGTAGCATCACGAGCGTTTTAGTATCATGTGCAATTAAATAGAAAAAAAAATTGTTGTGAAAAATTAAAGCAACAAGATCTTTTTGTCAAATCATCTAAAAGAAAAAAAATTCAGAAATAGCCTTTATACTTAAACAATGACTCAAAAATGAATACAATGCATATACAGTATGAATCAAATAAAAAAAATCTTTATTATTTACTCATAGTATCGTTACACATGATTGTCTGTCATAGGGGAAGAATAACAAGTAGATATTCGTTAATGTGCGATATGCTTCTCCCTTTGTTGTTTTGCACCATCTCTCCATACTCAGAATCTCCAACATTTCTGGAAGTAATAATGTTCCTCAACCAGCATCTATTTTAGTTGTTGGGTGTTCCCAAGAGGATGTAGTTGAGCCACTGGGTGTCTCCTCAACACATTCCACTCATGTTCTTTAGGAATTAAATCAGGAGGGTATGCTGGCTAATTCATTTGAGTGATAACATCATTTTTCAATTTGAAGAGCAGAAATCTGGCATGGCCTGCATTGTCCTCCATATAATAAAAGTCTGTTCCAATAGCAGCTTGAAACGGAAGCATATAGGGGATCACCTCTTTATATTGACAATCTCCGGTTACAGAACCTTTGTCGAAAATGTTTTCTCCCAAGTCGACAAATCTAATACTAGCATAGGGGTCTTTTCATGTGAAATTGCTGTGAGGAAACTAAGTCTCAACCTCTCTCTAAATTGACTGGCGCTGAAAATCAGTTGTAACATTGAAATCATTTTCATTCGTAAAGAGGACCCAACTTGAGTAAAGGAGACGAGATGCCTAAATTTTGTGCTATTTGCATCGTTTTAAACGGTCGCTCTGATGGCCAACTTTCAAAGGGATGCTTCGTTCAGGACAGCGGGTGAATAGGTTACCTGTATGAAGTAACTAGACAGAGTAAGCAACGATGCTTGTTGCTCTATTACTGTACACATCTGCTGATCCATTTTACTTGCTGACTGATTTCGGGCTTTTTTCGTCTTTAGGACAATATATTGGTTAATATACCACTGTTAGTTGTTTACCTGGCACACCCAACAAGGAGTTTTTTTGAGAACTCTACCTATGCTTAGAAGCCTGCGAAAAGACATTTTTGTTGATTCCGAACTTTTCTGCTACTCTGTGGTCACTCTAGATCACTTCATTTTCCAATTATTCTTCCAAGTAGGAAGCCATATTTCATAAAAGAACTCACATGTTCTTTTAGAGAATGTCATTAATTGCGACTCCATCTTTTCTTTTATTGTAGTCTTTATGTGCTCAGGCGCACATGTCACCTGGGGTATTTTTTCCTGACATTTGCATATGAGAGGCTTTTCTACTGAAGTGAGAGTTCATTTTGCGGATAATAAGAGCCCCTTAATAAAAGCAAATTCCTGCGATCTACTTAAAATTTACATTGTTGCTTAAGTTTTGGACACCAGTGTAAATACCTAATATAGAAATACATTTATATCAATTGTTATATGCATCAATTGTTCTATCATATATATTTCTATTATCATTTGTTCTATCAGGAATATACATAATCTATCATGTTCTATCACCTGAATTTCCTTAACAAGATAGTAGTTTTACTTGGTATAGAAACATTTGGAAAACTATCGAAGTTTGAACACAAAATCGTAAAACCAGTCACATTCATTCTGCTTAGTTACAGATCCCTCGTACAATTATTCGGATTATAATAGACTAACATTTCCATCATTTCAGAGTCGTTTTATAAAAATGAGTTCAAAGCGTATTTGTGAGCTCTGGCTTTTGGTATTTAATAGATTTTCAAGGACATATGTTATCCGGAATACAAAAGTTCATAGTATGCATGGAATTCAGAACTACAATGAATATCTTTCAAATATAAGCGAGTTTCAGAGTTTTGTTTGATATGCTGTGACCAGTGATATGTTTTGAGATGAGTAAGTTGTAGTTAAAAGCATTTCCTGTCAGTGCTTTCCTACAAAAATATGAAGTGGATAAAGATTTTTTTTTGAAGAATGAAATCATCAGCGTCTCTTTAGAATAATTCTGTAATTAACAGTTAGCACTGAGCTAACTAATTTCCAAATTTAGTTAGCTTGATTTGATTCTATACTCTACTTTCAGTTTTTGCTCCAGAGATTAATTTGAAATAAGACTCTACATTTTAAAGTGTATTCTAAACAACTAAAAGGACTATACGCAACGTGGGAATAAAATCTACGAAACACTGAACTGAAGTAAAGTACAAATTTTTTTTTGGCTGTGATGAAAGGATGAGCATAAGCAATGGGATGAAATTTAGCTTAGATTACTTATAATAAAAATTATACTCGTTAAGTCGGATATTCAAAAACGATTATTAATACTCGTTTAGACGGATATTCAAAAATTATTATTTCAAGATCCCGACAAAACTAAAAATGGACCATTAACGGCAGAAAAATGTTACCCAGTATGACAGTCTCAATTCAATTTGATTGTTGATAGTTGAGATCAAGTGCTGCGTGTGGAAAAGAAGTAATACATCTTTATTGTCAAGTATTATCCTAAACAGCAGTGGCTCCATATATAAATATGGTGGTAACTTCAAACCTTTATTTTTTCAATTTCAAGGATACTTTAATAAACAACACCAACCCCGTCTCATTAGATATTAAAATTATTCCATTAATATTCACAATTATCATGCGTAAAGTTGTTAAGAATTCAGGTTCAACGTATATGCTTCTAAGAGCATATTTCTCGGTAGTCACAAAATTTGAATTTAGTTAATTACGAATTTACATTGCGAAATTAATTCCCTTAATTAATTGATATTAACGATTAATTTACTTAATTCAATGAATAACAGAGGATAAGTTTTTAATTATGCTACCAGAAAAAAATATTGATTGTTTCAATCCCTCTCTACAAAATGTATTTTACAAAATATATACAAGATAATTTTATGCATTTTTGCCTTAGAAACTTTCAGTTAATAGATTAATTTTTTTACTTTAAATTAATATGAAATTTAGAAAACAAAATTTGTTTACATAACCTTTGCAAATAATCTATTGACATGAAATATTTTCTAGGGTGAAAATGTGAATAAAAAAGTATAAATATAGCAAAATTAGGTATACATCTATAACAGAGAGAAATGACTACAAAATAGAGTTTTAAGATTCCTGAATTTTGCAGTAGCCTTTATTAAACATACTTTAATAGAGCCCATTTACATAAATTTTAATAATATTTTATATAAAATAATTAACATTCATATACACTGACTTTATTTTATATAAAAAATTAATGAAATTTATGTAAAGCAATTATTTATTTTTCTAATACATGCTAATTATTTTATTTAAATGTAAGTAATAAAGCAACATTATGTTCTTTTCGTCAACTCTCACATCATGCTCTGGACATTAACGAATTAGTAAACACTAGACAGCATATGGGACTTTTTGCAAATCGAGACCGTGCTGCTTTTAAAGGTTAAATATTATACTTGAAAAGGAGAATATGAGCGTAGGTCGTTAGTTCTATAGGAAATATATAAAAATATGTTAAAACAAAAGAAATTTAATGAATTTGAAAGAAATGTTGTTAAATGTCATATACTAGTAATAAGTTTATTCATGCAATTGTGGTAGTGTTCTCATATTTTTTCAGCTGTTGGTGAAGAAGTTGGAGACTGCGGAAATTGAGACAAGAAATACACACATTCGTTGTTTCCGTAACTGACCTAGCTGGATAAATATGTCCTGAAAGCTGCAAGAAATCCCTCGAAATTGTCCACAATGAGTATCCTCATGAAACAGGGATTACAATACACTTTAATAATTTGGGGGGGGGGAAATAAAAAAAAATAAAACTAGCTTTTTCAATATCTACAGATGTGTTGAGGTACACAAGTTAAGCATCAATCCATGCAAAAAATTGGAGTGACTCAATCGATTTTTTTTTCTTCACCGAAACTAGATGGTAGAGTCTAGAATACTGTTTGATGGAGCTACGAGTCACGCGACATGCTCTTCTAGTTGGATGAGTCCTTTACTCCAGTGCATCTTTACAAATGACAACCTCATAGTTGATAGTATAGATATTAGGAAGTGTTTCTCGCGGTAAGTCTCTGGATATGTGTATTTGTCCCTCATAAATTCAATGCTGTTACCAACATAAACATTTTAGGCTGTCAAATTCTTCAAGCACTCTGTTAATTCTATGGAACTGACAAATATTACTTTCAAAATAACTATACACTGTATCACGATATAACTTTTGTTAAGTAGTAATATCATGATATAGGCGTGTAAATTCTTTCATGACCGGTTCAGAGTCTCATTCTAAGCTCCTTAGAATACTCGTGGGACGAGTTAGAGTGCCGTTTCGGATCAAGGAACCACGCATGAAATTTACAGTAAAGCTGTCAACAATGCTGCGTTAGAAACGGTCACAAGTATCTATAACTAGGTATCAAAATCTTATGGTAAGTACACTGCTGGTCGCTAAAATTGCAACACCAAGAAAGACAATAGATATCACAACAAAATTTACTTTTCAGATAATATGCTGACTAAGTATCAAGTAATTAAATTTATAGACTTCTGTGAAGTGGAGCTCCTGCGAAAATAAAAAGCCAGATTGTTGGAGATCACCGCTGCCACACACCTTGGCATTGATTCAAAGAGACTTGGGATATGTTTTTGTGGTACAGTAGACCAAGTAGCTTCAACATGCTGCCAAAGTTGATCTGATGTGGCAGCTTGGGATATAATCTGAGTCAATCGTTGAGCAACTATTGACTACATGTTTTCTATCGATGAAAGATCTGGAGAACGAGCCTGTCAGGGAAGGAGTTCAATCTCGCGATTGACGAAGAACCCTTGGACAATGCGTAACATGTGTGGTCGCGTATTATCCTGTTGAAATATGGCTGAGGCAATCTCTGAAGGTAAGGAAGGACAACTGTCTCCAACACCTCAGAGGTGTAGCGCTGGCTGTTTAAAGTACTCGCAATGCGTACTAAAGGAGTGCGAGAGTAATATCCAATACCTCTCCATACCATTATACCCGGTGCAGGAGCATTAAGACGGTGCATAACACAGTTGTTCAGCATCCTCTCTCCACGGTGTCTCCAGCCTCGAATGCGACGATCGTTGTGTTGCAAACAGAAGAGTGACTCATCAGTAAAGACAATTGCATTCCATTCTGCCATCCACATCTTTATTTCATCGCTCCATTGGCGGCGGAGACGTTTGTGGTTCTGTGTCAAGGGTAGACGAAGCAATGGACGTCTTGCAAACAGACCACTCTGCTGTAAATGGTGTCGAATCGTACGCACAAACACTGGATGAAGCGTTACAGACTGAATGTGTTGTGCTATAGTTCGTGATGTGGCTGAGCGCTACATTACTACCATGCGCACAATTTGCCTGGCATCACACGAAGTGGTGCACTGAGGTGGATGCGATCTAACTTGTAGGTCCGCCGTACCCTCATGCATTCAACGATCACATATCCGCATTGCAGCTGTATGGTTTCGTCCAACACGACTACCGATTTCCGTGAAAGATAATCCACAATCTCAATAGGCCACTATCCTTCCTCTGTCAACAGGGAAAACAGAGATCAAAAAATGATATTTGTTTTCTACAAAAAATAATTGGTTTTTTTTTTTTTTTTTTTTTTTTTTTTTTTTGATAAAACCATAAGAAAAACACAACTGCCTAACTCGAAATCGTCAAAATCTCCAAGCCTTAAGTAGCGCTTTGAAGTGGTGCCACAGGCGCACGTGATGTGCGTCTGCTCTGAAATTGTAATCATTTGCATATCTCACCTCCGTTAATTAATGTTGTTAATTTCATGTTATTTGCATGTTTCTTTCAGGGTCTTGCGTTTACGGTGACCAGCAGTGCATATTTGGAAAGATTATAAGAAATCGCAGCACTAGTAGGAGACATTCATCTGTTACAACATATATTTTTTATTTGTATCATACTAAAACCTTTTACGACTTATCAGGAAGAATGTATACATATCATGAGAGAGAGCTCGCACTGAAAATTTTCTTCATAAAACCTCCCTTAATATCAAAAAATTATTGTGGTGAAATGATCTTCTTTGTACCATGAGAAAAATTAGGTATTTAGTTTGCATTCATTTTAAGCACAATTCTACAGATTATTATACCAAAAGTGAAATTTCAAAAGAATCTATAAAGAAAAAAAAAGCTATAAAAAGAACTAAAAGAAGATCGAAAAATTTAATTAATACGTAATTTTTGAAATTTTGTTAACTTATAAAGTATCTTATTTTTTTCTTATTTAGTTAGTGCACTGAGTACAAATCTTAGAAGACTGATTATGTTAAACTCTCATAAAAATACAGTTAATATACCAAAGCATTAATAAAATTTTAAAATTGGTGTGCTAAAATCCATGAAAGATGAAAGATATATTCCAAATTTTAGTGATGCCCTCTACTAATATTAATTCAAACTATAAGTCATTTCCCGAAAACTATTATAATCCAGTACATTGAAAAATCCATATGTATATCGGGAAACTCAATGTGTTTTGTCTGTTCATGATATTAATTTTCATCACTTTCCTCTAATAGTTCACTTTTCTTGTAAAGTCCATGCAATTATTCAAAAATTGCTTAGAATATCAATACGGAATACATTTCAAGAAATAAGAATATTTAAATTGAACGCGGATATAAAATTCCCGAGAACTGTGATGCTTTAGAAGAGAACAAAACTATATAGAACGGACAGAAAATAAAAACAAGTATGATTTGACGGGGTTTCGTTTCAACGGAACTTCTATTTTCATCAAAGCGAACACAATAGAGTTCATTAAACTTTCACTATACAAATTTTCGATTTTATTATTACTAGTAATAGTATTCTACATTTTTCTTTTGGCATTCTTTAATCAAAGTAAATTAAGAAAGACATTTCTTTATATATGTCTACTATGTAAACAGAAGAAAATTTTATACATATTGTAACTTTTTATGCCAAATTATAAATTTTAATTTAATTTTTCTTATTAATTTTAGACTTAATTATTTTGTAATAAATATTTCTATATAATGCAATAAATTGTTAAAAACTATATAAAAAGCTATATTCATATTTCAGTAAAGTTAAATTTATAAGGGCATCAACTGATGCAGTTTCTTTTATGACTGCCTAAATTTGAATGTCTCTAATGATAAAAAATGTTCCTTCCTCTCGTTTAGTATCTTAAGAAACCTAAATTTGGTTGAGGTCTTGCTAGAGTCTCCATGTGATTAAAAACTGTTTTCAATTACATGTTTTGAGTTGGAATAAAAGTTTTTATGAACGGGTTTTTTAATTTTATTTAACGAATCCCAGCGTGGTGTGCTAAAATCTATGAAAAATATATTCAACATTTTAGTGGTGCCATCTATTATTTGTTTTTCGACATTTTCTTCGTACATGGTGCTTATTCCACAATGATGTTTAAAAAAAACATTTAGAAACAAACCATAACTATAAATACGATACGTTTTTTATTTTATATTTTAGCGCATTAAACAAATTACTTGATTTCGTGATTTTCTCATTTGATATGTTTTCAATAGATCAAAAAATTCTCCTATTAATAACAAAATTGTCTCCTTTACTTAAATTTGTGAAAAATCATTAGATACGGTTTATCTATGAAATAATCTATAAATCCTTTGGCGAGGATAGAATTATCTTCCATAATAATTGTCAAAATTAAAAATTTGTAAATAGCCTTGTTCTTCAAATTAAAAAAAACTAAAATCCCCTTAATATTTTTACAAGCATTAATTAATCTTTTAAGAAAATTGCTTGAAATGTTTTTAATGAATACATTTTATAATTGATAACTTTTTAGTTCATTTGTAAACAAAAATACTTTTTTTTTTGACTAAAGTAATGTATTGACAAGACCGAAATAACAGTCTTCTCAACTTCGAAATATGAACAGATAAAGGAATTTTATGTGGCAAGGGAATATAAACAGTCTATTGATTCTAGTGTAGACTTATTTATTACGTGTTAATGTCATAAATAAGAGTGTGTAAAAATAGTAATTAAGGGAGCATAAACTCTAGCGTATAGATGGGTTAAACTCATACTATAACGGTTTAGATATATAAATAAATGTTGTGGTGATAGCATGGGTAGTTACTCCATAAATTCTAAAAGGAAGACGTCTATTATAGACCTTGAAAATACATGAAGTTTTATGTGTGCCATGAGCATACGTTTTTCTAATTATATGCATCAATTACTGTCAAACACTATCATACAAACATAAACTGCGTGTCCTCTCAACATTAGGATCATACTGATTTGTATAGGTCA
This sequence comes from Latrodectus geometricus, assembly GCA_026290005.1. NCBI lineage: Eukaryota > Metazoa > Arthropoda > Arachnida > Araneae > Theridiidae > Latrodectus > Latrodectus geometricus. Next base: position 1,072,118 of record JAPDSC010146804.1, on the reverse strand, counting down.
ATGTTATGATGAAGGAGAGTAGAATTTTTATTGATAAGAAGCTCTTATATTGTGTTTAAAATTACTTATAGCCATTTTTTGATATAATTTGTTTTTATCAGTAAAAATGGAGCATCTCTATAAGGTCTATTATAAAACTGCCTAGAGCTATATATATTCCCATAGAAGGTCTCATGTATATAAACCGGATGTATTTACATAATAACATTACTACTAGGAATGTCTTGGATATTTATATCAAGTAAATCAAGAGTTAGAATTTAAAAACAAAGGAGAGTTCTAATTCATAACGGTGTTATTATTATTCCATTATCATTTGATGACTTCATTTAACAATGAGTTCATTTTATCCCACAATTCAATTTAACCATAAATTTTAAAATATCTCTCATGTAAAAGTTAATAATTGCTAAAACATATATGCATTCAATATTCTGATATTTGCACTTTCATTCCTTATTTTAATATATGTTAGAATCAAATTTTTTGAGATTATCCTAACGACCTACAATAATTTTTTCTTTAAGTCACTTTTGATAAAAACGGTTGGTTGCAAATTTTGAAGTTATTTTCATGCTAGAATGTATTTTATTTCATAAAAATAATCCACGTGGCTCAGTAAAGGGAAATATATCAAGAAGTTGGTTTTCTGAGTAGTTGTCATCATTCTAGCAAGAATTTGTAATATAATAAGATTTTTTCATCAGACATCAAAAACTTATCAAATAAGCAAAGAATCCAAAACTACAAACAGCATTTTTGTCATCTACTGTAGAAACGTCTTACTCTCTATTTATATTTTCTCAATTTTCTCAAAATTATAATTTTTAACATATTTACTTTAGAAATAAATTCACACACAATGCGTAACTTTCAAATATTTATTCCTTCTATAATTATAATGTTCATATTCTGTAATATTTTTTTCCACGTAATATTTCTTCTTACTTCATTAAAAATAGTTTAAAAATAATAGGTATAAATGAAAAAATGTTCAATTTAATTATGTATTAAATGTTTTGTAAATATTCTATACTTCTTTTGCAAATATTCAATCAATTTTTAAATCAATTTACTGCATAAATAACTTATTAATCCGCAAATGAAAATGGAAAATATGTGTGAATTTCACAGGAGAAACCCTTTAAGAGAATTAAAAAAAGCGAATTAAAGTTTTTTAGTAAAACTTTTATTTCGCATATAATCATGCTGACGATGTTAAAACTGAGAAATATTAACTCAAATATGATTTTTGTTTATGCATATGTATAATTTCTTTTCCCTTAATAGCTTAATAAGAACCTCTGTTTCATTTATCATTCTGATTAATGATATATAATTAATCAGATTTAATTCGATAATTTTTACTTATTGCAGTTTCTTTAGTTATTTGCATTTGGTGATTTTAATATGTTTTATAAGTACTGTTACCTATTACTAGGATATATTTTATTGCATCTAAATTAACAGAAGTAAAATCTTATTTAAGTTTAACAAAAAGAAAACATGTTTTTTTCCCCTCAACTCCTTAGGAACTTCCACATATTTTTCGAAATATTTTTTATGGAAGGAAAATTGCTTCTGAAAAATTCCTACCTATTCAAAATGTATTTATACATTATAATTTCATTTCTAAATATACAGCATTTTAATCTAATCATCGAAATATCTTTCATACCACCACAGATTTTTGCCAACCATAGGTTTTGTAAAATCTGTGGTTGGTTTTCTACCCTAAAGGTCATAGCTTGGGACCACTTCTTGGACCATTAACTCTGAAGAAAATCATAAGATTTATGAGAATTACTGATGGGGAAAAAAAGAAAATTGGTAGGTCAGTTTGGTTTGGACAGCTGTCCAGTCTGCTCTATAAATAGAAATGAATAATAAATGTACCCCTCTACAGGTCAAGGTTTCTCTAAAGAATGAATGCTTTTCCTTTTTAAGTATACTTAAGGGGCCGTATTTTATACATATATGGAGGCTTAAATTATTACAAAAGAATATTGTAACTGAATGATTCGAAGAGTGTTAGAAATACTAACATTTACGTAAATTAATTTTAGTATTACTAATTTTAATTTACAAGTGGTGTTAATCTATAATGATAAGCTTCATTTATATATATATATATATATATATATATATATATATATATATATATATATATATATATATATATATATATATATATATATATATATATAAATGAAATTAAATTTTACATTTGAGAAATAAAATACTTAACAAAAAATATCTAGTTTTGATTTTATAGTTATTGAATCTAATATATCTACTAAATTACATTTTTTTATTTGGTAACTTTAAACTTAAAAAAATTTTATAGCAAAAGTAATTTATTTATATATAGTTAGTAAATGAAATAATAAAACACAAGTTTAAAAATTTTTTTAACCTCTTATTGTTTTGTTCAGTCTTGTTTTCCAATTTGAATTAAAAAGACAAATGAATTTGTTAAAAATGCAATGTTTAACCAGTCATTCCTTTTTGTTCTTACTTCTTAAATCAGTGTTTGCTATATAACAAAATATATTTTTGCAGAAATAGCGATTTTTTATATTAATTAATAAAGGAAATATATACGGCAGATTCAAATATGAAAAGAAATAAGATAATGACCGATACTAGTACCAGATTCACTTTTTAAATAAGGGATCGTCTTTGAGGGGTGCGGTTTACAGAAATATTCTATCTGAAAGAGGAGGGGGTAACTGAAGCGTACAATGCATTCTGCATCTTTGTGGAAATGCATTCCCCTCTTCCTATAATTTTTTTTCTTTCCCGCAAGTATTCGAATTCCCTTTAAGATCCAATGACAGTCCACTACTCTTCTCATTCTGGCGGAAGTTCTTTGTAGCCTGGCTGGCCTTGAACGGTCCAAAATTACCTGACCGCTTTTTTCTTTTTCCTTCACTTTTCGGAAAACTGTTCAGCTGACTCCTTAATAAACAAGGCAGACTCTTATAACTTCTGAGACAAAATGCTTAGCAAATAGCTGTTTGAATATCATAAGTTATTAATGAATAGCAAAAAGACGCAATTACATATGCTGTGAGTTAATTTCAGAGAGTATTTCTTACACAGGATTGCTCTCTAACACTCAGTTATTATTTTAATTTCGCAAAATTTTCCGAAACACTTCACTGAAATATAGAAGTTCATTTGATCACTTATTTCAACCAATTAAATGATTTTATTTTAAGTAAGACTTCTCTGAATAATAGTAGTAATAAACAACTCTTTGATTTTGAGTTGACATTTGAGGTTATACCAGGGATTCAGATATGTTTAATTTTTTAATTTATAAAGACAAGGATTCGAATTTTTATTGAAATAAAATCACACTTCCTTTCATTCATACAATTTGAAGACCAAAAAATTCTTTATCGAAAATTTTTGCATTAAAAACTACAAGTATTAAGTATGTTATATTTTGTTATTTTACCATAGAGCCTAGTTATAGAACTTTAGCTTAAAAGTTTTACTGTTTCTAGTATAAAGTTGAATAATATTTCACTTAACATGTTTTTACCCCCAAGAGGTCTCAAATCTTAGCATTGAAATGTAATAGTTTACAATACACTCTTTCTTCTGTCGCACAAAATGTAATTCAAACACATGTATAGCAACTTGCTTACACACTGTAAGCAATAACGTAATCCAGTTATTTCAAATAATCTTCATAGTATATTCGTATCTTTCAATTATAAATAATGCTATTTTTTTCACCAATATATTTTAATTATTCATCTACTCGTTCATCATTTATCAGTATTACAGAAGACGTTTGAAGGTAGCTATCAAATTGCAGTTAGCTATTAAATTGCAGCGACTTCTACTTACAGTGATTTTAACCAAATAAAACCTTAAAAATCGACGTAATGAAAATATATCTGAGTCAGTTTGTAATCATTGAGGTAGAACAAATAATATCATGATGTGTTTATTACATGACTTCATAAACTTATAATTAACTACAAATCATATACAACATTTTTAATAGAATGTATAAAATGCTTACAAACGTAATTGATTTTCTCAAATGACATGAAGCTGCTATAAAATTTTTACAGATTCTAAACAATGTAAAATATTCAAAGAATTTCAATATTTTGAATAAATATTATCAATTTAATGAGATTTCTAAAAACAATAAATACATTAAGGAAAAAAAATGTTGAGAATTCTTTCTTGGGAAATTAAATGATTTTGCAAATAATGAAAATTCAAAAAAATATGAAGAAAAAATATATCATAGAATTCTAGGATAATGAGATAAACTTCAATTCTCTATTGCAAAATTATGAAAATTTCAAAACGGTGAATTTTTGCATTTAGAAAATTTATAATTTACAATTTTATACTATAAATAAAAGAACTTGTGAGTCCTTTACTAGAGTAATTATTAAAACATAAATTCATTCTTTTTAACCTTACAAACTAATTTTTTTTATTTTTCGCAGTAACATTGAAAGATCTTAAATAGTAATCTTTCTCTCTTCCACTTGGGAAAAGGTAATTAAATTCGAAGAAAAGTCTTATTACAATCCATTAATTTTATCCTTTATTTAGACTGAATGGGGAACTCTTTTTCAGTAAAGGGTGAAAACAATTCTTTCAAAGAAATTTGTAGATCAAATAAATAAATAAATAAATTTAAAAAAAAAAAAAAAAAGAATATTTGCTTTCGGAAATGCTTGGTCACTTTTTTTTATATAAATGAATAAAAATACGTAGAAAAACGATAAAAACGTAGTACAGATAAAACAAGTTTAAAATTCTTTATCAAAATTAGTTTTAAAGTATTCTGACTACTCGTACAAATTTTACAATGGTTTGGAGTAGCTATAGTTTGTTACTTTATACAAATTTTTATTTCATACAGGTGATAATTCGATCAGTACATATGGCTTAAAGTAGATATCGAACAATTGCAAAAAATCAAGCCAAGAACTACTAAACTGTAAACTAGTTCATTTTTACCTTTTAACTATTAATTTTTATCTAAAATAATTGATCTTAAATGCGTAGAACTAGATCAGGTTCTTCTTCAGAAATTGCATGTGTAGCAATGTAAAAAATAACATCATGGAATTGATGGATAAGCATCTGGCAGCTTGCAACATATAACAGTTAAAGTAGAAAATGTGACAAAATTTGAATTCGAATGCTGAAAATATGTTTAGGTTTTTAATTTCCAATTTTCAGTCGAATCAATCGTCTAAACAATCAACAGTTGATACAATGGTTAAAAAGCTTAATTTCCAATTTAACTAATTATTTTTTAAATTAAGAATTCATTTTAAATTGCTAGTGAAAATAAATTGTTGTATTCAAAAAAGAAGTTGTGAAGTGATAATTACATTTTTCAATCATGTCATTTTAATTCTATAACCCAAGAATTTAAATTTTGTTGAAAAATAATCAAATGTTGTGCACATTTTGCAAAAAATGTATTGCTTCGAATATATAGTTTTGTTTGTTTATTTGAATTTTATTCATTTATATGTATTTCCAGAATTTAAGAGGGAAATCAATAATTCTATATTCTACTTTATAAAAACTGTAGAATATAGTTTATTTTTAAGAAAAGTACATAATAATATTATAGGGCAATTCATATTGAATAAGATATACTAATTATCAAATATTTTTATGACAAAAGTCTTTTATCATGCAATTGTTTTTAATATTTCGTTATTATAGTTTCTCTTTAGCTCCGAAAAACTAACAGGTGTTTCTTAACTTCATTTTTATAGTTATATTAAAAATAAACCAGACTACTTTTTTCCTGACCTATATTTTAATGTTGTTGAGTTATAGTTTTAACTTCTAGCTTACACTTTTCTCATTGAAATATTAAACTAGTTTTACCAGAGAAATTTTTGATAAGATGTTTACCAGTCAAAACATTTTTAATTTTATTAATTTAAATATTTAAAATATAAATTATCTTATATATAGTGCAAGTTTTTTTAAAATTTTTAAATGTGCAAAAGAGAAAATCTGTTAAAAAGTTATAAAATGATGTCAATTTCCAGAAAAAAAAAAATTTTCATGTTCTTAAATAGCTTATATCAGAGGGAAATATATGTTGTGGTGATATATAAAAACTAAAAGTGAGCATAATTGAACTGGGTGAACGAAAATTGAAATAATTTTGTGGATTCCTCGTGGACAGTTACATGAGCGATCTTATCTAAGCAGCTTGGAACGACCTTAGCTTAGCAGTAAATAAACAGAAGTTTCTGCTTATAAGAAATATACAATACTTTCATATGTAAAAGATTTACTCCCAGCTGAAATCAAATTATTCCTGTAAAATTTAATTTACGTATTCAATATATAGCCCACAATTTTCAATTTTTTATTCTCGGAGGAAGCCATCATACTTATATGTACCCACAATACGTTCACCAAATAATATCACACCAATGTTCACCGAAAGTTAAGCTGCAGCTTAATGTTAACATCTGCCAAAAATTTTTGGAAATATTACATTAAGATCCTGCATTTTAAGACAGTGGCTCTGTGACGTAATTTTACATTTTGTTTTTCTGCAACATATCTTACATCTGTGATGTATATTTTTCTTCCATTGACACGACAGCCCCTGATCAGCAAAGGCCTTCCCAAGGACTTTCTTCCATTCCGAGTTATTTTTGACATTTATTCTCTAATTATTTAATTTTATGGTCTCTCTCTACATAATCCCCCCATCTCAACCTGGGCTTACCCCATTTTCTTGTTCCTCAAGGTTTATGACTGAAAATTTTAAATGCTTTTGATAAGCGATGCATTCTGCATATGTGGCCCGCAAATTTCATGCAATTAATTTTAGTAAATCTGATGATATCTATATCCTTAAATAATTTGTACACTTCAAAATTATGTCGATGTCTCCAGACTTCATTTTCATTTACGGTACCAAAAATTTTTATTAGAACTTTTCGCTCAAAGATAGCTAGCTCTTCTGCCTTGAATTTAGTAAAGTCTCAGATTCACAAGTGATTACAGGTCTGATAAGTACTTTATACAACGTGATTTTGGTATTTCTTCTGATTAATTTAGATAAAAAAAGTTACGTATGCGATGAAGACATCGATTAGTTGCCAAAATTCGTCTTTTAATCTCAATGCCTACATTGTTTTGAGCATTGATATTTGAGCCTAAATATAAAAATATGTTAATCACTTCAAACTTATAATTTCCAGTCCTCAAAAATTTAAAAGTCACTATATCTTTGGTAATTGGCATGTATTTCGTTAAGTATTCATTGATAAGAAAATGGATATTTTCTGTTGATTTTTTAAGAGAAAAACAAGCCTCTAGCATATCATTCCTTGTGCATGCGATGATCACAATATCATCAGCATAAGAAAGGAATTGCACAGTTTTGGTAAATATGATTCCTCTAGTATTGATGCATGAATTGATAACTGTTCATTTCAAGGCAAGATTAAAAAGCAGGCAGGTAAGAGCATTTGATAATTCTAGTGGGTATATTTGTGATTCCTTCATGCATGATTATTACTACATTTTTTTTATCTCTAGTCTTTAACAATCTATGTGATCACAAATCCTCCAAATAAAATAATACCACCTAGAACAGCAGGTCAAACATTGAGTGTCTTCTAATTGTTCTTTGCTTTTTGAGTACGAAGACTCCCACCCAGTACTTAACTGGTAGAGCTCTCAACTCTGGACTAGACACGGGGAAGTATGTTGTTGCACACGATCACTATTTCATTTTTTGAGAAAACAAATACTAAATATATTGTTTGGCCTTTACTCACGATGGACATTAATCTCTTAGGCTGTTTTAAGGAATAGTTAAAATTATTCTAGTTTGAAATGTTTGGGAATATATTGGCAGATTTCGTAAAGGTGTTTATATTCACTGGGATAGCTTTCAAGGATTTTAAATCCCCCCTTGCATTTGTTACTCTGTCACCATTGATGTACAATGGTCTTCGATCAGTTCATGCTGTCATTTTATCCTCTATTTAGACATAGAACTGTCCAAAGAATGCCTTTTAAATTCATAGTGCCAAAAATATTGTTTTCTGATTATTTACTACTTAGAGTTTATTTTGAATTAATACTACTTTATTTTGTCCCACATAAGCTACATTATAATCTAGAAAATAAATGTCTTACTATTTGCTGTTAATTACTTTTTCCACTTGAAACAAGAGATTCATAAATATATTTTGCTATTTTCATACATTTCAATGGGGTTTGCGGTAGTATAATATTCTGCAGTTTTGTTTCTGTTTATGCCCTCTGAATGTGTCTAACTTTTCGGTTACAATTTTATCAGATCTAGCTTTCAATGCAACAGTTTGTTGGTTTCATTTCCACTTCGAGCCTGGTTTTTCGAACTGTAATTTCTGGTGGAATTTACTCCTGTATATAAATATGATCCTAAATTGATTAACCAATTAAGAAGCAAATTCTATATTTAAGAAAATACATTTGAAATCAATGTCAGATGAAAATTTATTTGATTGACGTTCAACAGTTATTTTTTATACAGGAAGAACAAGATCTACAGTTTAAAAAAGATTTCAGACTACTATAAACATCCATGCCTATGGTAGACCCACAAACTATTGAACAGAATGCAAAAGCTGCAGACGAATGGAAATTCGTCTGCCAGCTTGGCTTGTATGGTGGAAAAAACTAGAATTTAATTTAAATACTAATAATATAAAATATAACTATTTTTTGAAAGTTCTTAAAATTTTTTCTAATATATGAGAGTTATATAAATTAAATGAAGAAAAATTATTGACGGAAAAAAAATTATTTGTTGTATATGGGGGGAAATTATTCGACCAAAAGTTAAAAGGCTTAACAATAAAATCTTTGCCCAGATTTTTATTTTATTATGTAATTTAAAAGCAAGTATATATATGTTTGATGTAGTTTATTAATTAAGGTTGTTGAATTCTTAATTTTTTCACGCAAATTAGAAAATAAAGTAAATTTAAAGGAAATCTTTTTTTAAATGTATATCGAGTTGCTCTTTTAAAAATAAACACATGACACATAAATATCGCAAATTTGTTTTTATTAATGATTAAAGGAAATTGTTCGTATTTGGTAAAAATGACGTATATTGAATTGCTACCAAATTTATACAAAACAGTTAGTTATGTAAAGCGTTAGGGTTTAAAACTAAGATGCTTTTTAAATTAATTATTAAATTAATTGTGTATGAGTTAATGAACAAAATCATTCTACTATAAATAAATCTATTTACATAATGCAAGTAAATCTCATTTCCTTTTTAATATTTCATTTCAGAAAATCTATAATTACAGATTTTTATAATATCTATAAATAATGAATTTTTCAGCAGTTTCAATACAAAATTTTAAATCGTAATCTAATTTCAACTTTCATTATACTGAGCACCATCCACTATTTGGATTTTTTAAATCATTAAATTGGTAATGAAATCATTAATTAGTAATATCTCTAGCTAATATGAAGTTTACTCCACTTACCTCGATTCTTAAAAAGACCAATTTTTTTGTAATACACTTTTGCGTGACTAGAATAAATGAATTACCTAGATAGCGAAATATATTTATTAGCTAACCTTCAAAACTTATTCGCATACTTCTTTAGAAGTATGGCTTGTTTATCATATAATCAGTTGGAGAATAACTTGAGGATTCAATGCAAAATCCAAGCTCTAAAACGTTCCTTCCGTTTTTATTAATGTAATTTTTATGAACGTTTTAGAAAAGGGATTTTGAAGTAGTTTCCTAGACTGGTGCGTAATCTGATCTTGCGTGGACAGAATTATTAAAAATTTTAATAATGAGCTAAAAAAATACTGACATTAATAATGTAATGGCAATTTTTGCTTAGCTTATTTAAAGCTTAAATTATTTTAATGAAGAAATAGAGTAACTTCTAGCAATTTCCAGAAGTATGTAAAAAGTAACTTAAAATAAAAATATTTCCCATCGATCACACAAAACAGCTTGGCAATAGAGAATGGGAAACGAGTAAAATCCTCACAAAATCTTGTTTCTTTCTTTTCTTTGTAACCTGAGGGGGCTTCAAACCTGGTCGTGACTGTTCCTATTCATTCTACTAGTACAGGTGTACAAGCACCTGGGAATTTCAAGGAATTTTACGGGACATGAGACTGGCCTTGACACAGAAGGAGAGATATATGCTCAATCTATTGAAAGCAAAAAATTTTCGGAATTCCTATGAAAACTCACTTGCATTTATGTTTTTAACTCCATATTTTATTTATAGTCATTCAAACAATTTAAAAATAAAGTAAAGGGCTTAGATGAATTGGTTTTTCTCCAGAAATACTAATGAAAACAAAATTTGTGATATATATATATATATATATATATATATATATATATATATATATATATATATATATATATATATATATATATA
>JAPDSC010146804.1:1036651-1053227 GCA_026290005.1 Latrodectus geometricus | reverse complement strand
ATATATTCTATTATTATTAAAATTATATAAAATATATATATTATTTTCTTTAAGATTACTTCTTTATTTCACGCAAAAAAATAACTTTCTATTTTATTCAATTACTTTTTGTTAATCAAAACCAATATTTACTATGCATATTCTCAAAAACTAATATTAAAAATTTATGAAGGAAATTGTTGTAAAAACTTGTTTAAGATTGTGAAATAGAATTATTTAGAAATAAAAAACACACAACAAAGTAAAAAAAGAAAAACAATATGATTTCATAATTTCTTTGTTTAAGAAATAATATTAATAATATAGTCATTCCTTATATGAGAAAACTTGCAAACATTTAGAATTTCATGAAAATATTTCACTATATAGTTCAAAGGTAAGATCAGAGGGGAAACAAAAGGTGCTCATTTTTTGTATAAAAGGTGTGGTGATGTACAGCAATGAAACATCTGGTTTGTCTGTTCTTTCTATGAAATTGTTCATGACCTACAGGGAATAAATGGAAGACCGGTTTTACCGCTGCCTAGTTAAACTCAAAGAAAAGGAGGGTGAAAAAGATCCCAGAATAATGCCTGTTTCTCTAGACTTGTTAAAAATTCGCCTTCATACACCATCTGTTTGGTTGTTAAACAAAATAAGAAAATTCATTTCCCCTCTTTTTCAGGAAAATTTGTGGCTTGTTAGTATCGAAACATTTTTGTAGACAGATTAATTAGACGTATTCTCGAGAAACAATGTACTATTAAAAATTTCGGCTTTTATTGAACTTTTTTGTATAGCAGGAAATTGAGAGCATGTTTTATTACTTCATCAAATATTTCACACGATATCTAAAATTGAAAGAAAAGTACTATCAAAGACAATGTACCTTAATGTTACAAAAATTATCGGAAGAGTTTCAAAGGCAAATTATAATCGTAAATTAAATTGTCACACACTGAATACAGTATGCTTGACTAAATATTAAATAATAGAATAAGACTGAGCTAATTTTCTGTGTTTTGAATTGAAATGATTCTGATATATTATTTACTGTTAAATACATTAAATTCTTTCAAATGCGTGCAAGTGTGAGTGATTGGGAAATTTAGTATTTAACACATTTAATATAAAATTATATTAATCGTTTATTTATCAGTTTAATATTTTATAATTTGACCCTAAATTTAAATGTAATAAATAAACTAGGACAATTTATTTTGCATTGATTCAGTTGATGACATAAATTATAGTGATGTTTTTCTGTGCTTTGATGGTATCTTTACTTTACTTTATCGTTATGACTTTTCAATTAATTCCCACTTTGCTAAGTTCTTTTCTACGAATGATGATCCCACAAAAATTCAGAAACCCAATAAGGGGAACAAAATATTTGAATAATGATTTTGCAGAAGGGAATTCGGTTAAAATATGAATGCACAGATAAAAAAAAAAAAAAAAAAAGACATGTAAAAATTTTAAGTATTTCCTTACACATTACGAAATAAAAAAATTTTAACAGCTTTCTTTAAAAACTTCACATGAGTGTTTCAACATAAAAATTTTTATCATTGAGCTTTTACATCATGTTTGCTTTTAAATTGTGTCGTAAACCATGGTATATAATTCTATTGGTTATCAATTAAAGTTTTTTTAAATATTATAATTGTAAAAAGAGAGTTGTGTTTTAATGTTATAATAAAGTATTATTTGAGTACAAGAAATTTAATCGTATGAAAAGGTATTTCACTCCTTAACTTTGTTATATACTTTATCTTTTCTAACAACACAGTATTTTTTTTTCTCTAACAACACAGTATTTAAGAGTATAAATATTGTGACATTTGAAGGATATGAAAATTTTCCTGACACAGAACTTACTATTCCATTAACGTTCACTATTGAAGTCAATTTTTCAAAAATGTAAGATTTTTTAATGTAGATTTTGATTCTCAAAGCAAATCAGTAAGTATAGACTATCCCCACCCACATGTAATACAATAAATTTTAAATAAAAATAGTGGTGCCCCGTATAAAAAAATGTAAATCAATATAAATCATGAATATTGTAAATCAGGGAGAACTGTGAATAAGGCTATAATAGACAAATTAGTGATCTGCAATCAGAATACGTTTCCTACTAGAGACAAGAAAGTGTAAGTTTAAATGCAAAACGTAAAATTTCCATCCTGCATTTCATTGAAAAATCAAGACAAGCAAATAAACTTAATTCTTAATTTGATTTAATAATAACTGTGTAAGGCTAAAAAGAAAATAAAGTCGTATAAAAGTCAGGCCAAGGTAGTCAGATCGCTAAATCTTAGTCCTTCTGAGGTTTAGACTTAGGCAAAAATTTCAAAACACTGATTGAGTTTTCAGAATTCAATCACAAGCAAAAACTTTACTGTAGTGTAGAATGACAGTGATTAATTTTTGTGGTTTTGCGCTCGAAGGATTAGAATCGCAATTCTTAAGAAACTAAAACATTTCTCTGAGGTAGCCATTTGAAAGTAAATGTTAACATCTGACATTCGTAAAAAGTTGAGCAAGGGTGATTTAATCCCATAGCTTAAAGCTGTGGAATTAGTTACACGTGTGCAGATCACATAACATCACAGGTTTGGTTGTTGCATAGTGGTTACAATTGCAAATGATGGCTAATTATACTGGGCTCTATATTTTGAAATCACATCGCAACAGCGAAAGTATTAAGTGCTGTTGCACCAGCATACTTCCCTGTACCTAGCCCTGTATTGGGCTCTACCAGTTAGACAGAAGCAGACAGGTGGGAGTCTTCGTAATTTAGAAGCAATCTAGAAATAATCCAGAAGCTAAATAGAAATTCGTAATCTAGAAGTTAAATAGAATACTCCCCAATACTTGGCCTGCCACCCTGAGGTACCATTTCACAAGTAGGACATTACGATTTCGAAGTATTTAAGGTGGCCCAGTCGCCATTAGCAAACACGAAAGGTCTTTGTGTCGGGACTCGAACTTTGCAGGAGTTGTGTGAGCATACCAACATATTTTCAGAAGTGCTGATCAATGGAGGATTGTTTTCATTACGAATAAGTTGGAATTTAGCCTTAAAACAGAATAGCGGCCATTATTTGATTAAAAGGAAACGTGGAGCAAAGTATTTACCATCTGCTATCCTAAAAAAAGTCCTACAGAGGAAACGTTATCTGTGTTTATGAGCTATCTCCATTGGATATTAATGCAGAATTCCATTTTTTTTTTTTTTTCTAGAATTGATTTTTCAAGACTGTAAAGATGACAATTTTATTGCTATTTATTTTGTACTGGTTGTTATTATATAAGAAAACAATCATAAAGTATTCATGTATATGAAATATGTTCCGTTAAAAAATAATGTAAACATTAGTGACAAATTGTTAAAAAGCTTATTTACTAAACTATTTCCCCAGAAAAAATTAGAACTGTCTTTCATTTTGCGAAAAAATATTTTAACTTTTCTAACTCTTTTTAATTTAACATTAACTCTTTAATTTCCTTTATGCAATTAAGAGAAACCTACTAACCATGCAGTGGATCAGTTATGCTTTGTTTATTGAAGGAAACTAAAAGAAAGATATAAGAAAGAAATAGCTAAAGAAATTATCAGTGAAACACTTTCCCAAAATCAACACTAGTTACTATAATCACACTTTGTAATACCTGAAGTATCCTTCCTGCATTTTAAGAAAAGTTTCTGGCATAAAAACTACTATTTATGATTAATGGCAGAAAATATTTATAGTTGAAGAAGCTTATATCAACAAGTAGCAGAATTCCAGGAAAAAAAATCAATTTATGTTTTAAATTTTGAAAATTAATGACTGCAAAATAATAAGAGGTACGTATACATTTTCGACAAAATAAATCTCTATCTATCCAAGTATCAAAACATATCTAAACACATGTAAAAATTATAAACGCCTTTTCATTTAAAAATTAAGTTTATTAGTTAGTAAAAGGATTAATTTTCCGAATAAAAAAGTTTTTTTTTAGTTCTAAAATATGTACATCTCTTGCAAACTTTTATGTAAAAATTGAAGAGATTTTAACATAAAATGTTTCAAAACTAATTTAAATATAATCCTTACAGAAAAGAATAGGCTTGATATGCTTTAATTAAGTCTTATATAACATGTAAAAGAACATATTAAAATTTGGTCACATAATTAAATAAATAAGCCTATAAGGTTATTTGTCTTGTACTACAATCTAAAGAAGCTGCAGTTAAAATTTTATTCTAAATGTTGAAACCATTTTTTATTGAAATCATTTTTTAATATTCGAATATCATCATTTGGTTATAAAGTATATGTTCATAGATTCATATCATTAGAATTTTCTGTAGAATATTTTTATCAATAATTAGTAATACATTCGCAATGGAAGAATAAATAAAACTAGTTTTAAAAAATGGCCTTAATTTACTACTTTCATTTCGTGACGTGCAATAAATTAAAAAAAAATATTAAATTGGTTGTAGTTAATACGTTACGAGATTACTTGGAGACAAAATACATCTGCCTAATTTTAGTCCATTGAAGATACTGCTAGGCCATGTCCAAGCAGCTGGAGGTAGACGAAAAAAATTCAGCAGGTTGAACATGGCGTGCAGAAATGTCAGTTGTATATTATGACAAGCATGAGTGATCTTTTCACATAACGGTGACATCGTTTGAAAAATCCATCCGCTCTCAAATGTTTCGTTCCCCTTCATGAGTAGATAAATTAACAGTAATTATCTATGAATATAATTAGCTGATAACAAAAGTAGAAAATGTTAATTGCTTGAAACTGAAACATTTATTGAGAGTTAATAAAATAAACACAATGATTTCATAAATAAAGCTAATTTATGAAATCAATTATATTTATTAATATTATTAGATTATAGAAGGTATTATTAGATTTCAAAATAAAAAACCAGAATATATTAATAATTTATTTGAAAATATAAATTAGTATATATATTTTCTCATAAGAGCTTTAAGTGGAAACCCAAGGAATGCAATCATTTTAAACAAAATTATCCCTAAAAGTATATGTCAAAGGAAAGTGAACATAAAATACAATTAAAAGAAAAAGTTATTTTAAAAAATTAATGCTTCGTCTGTTTACATAAATATACAGTTTTACATTTTGTAATTTCTTCCAAGCAAAAATTTTACAGTTTTTACAGTTTTTGGCAGTTACGTCCGACGATATTTTGTGCATTCTTTCGATGTGGCTTTTTTTAACTTCGCATACTTTGTGTCAAATAAATCTTTGCTGTATTTTTATTGAGTTGATTTTATAAACATTCGATGAGGTTAATATCTGGAGATTTCAGCTGTAGCTTAAAGCTATTTGTGACTGAGGTAATAATTATTAATTTCAGATTTTCAATATCAGTCACATTTTTAATAACTTTTTTTAGCTGGTTAATGGCTGAGTGGTTAACATTCATGATTCCTAGGCATTTGGTCCCGGGTTCGAATCCTGGTTCAGGTATGGACGTTTTCTTTCTTTCTTCTGAGATGATGGATGAATGTGGCCCGCCCTGTAACTAGTTCGTGGTGGTGTGACGTGAATAAAGGTACTCGGTTCCGTGACTTGGTTCACACAGGAGCCTACTGGGTAACGCTAAACAAATAACAATTTCCGGCCTTGTTGTGGAGAAGGATCAATCACCCGCCATTGGGAAACAATTGATTGTTTTATTCAAATATCTAATTATTTGATGAGTTCAACTTTTGAATTCGTGGAGCGATATTTTCTTTTAAAATATTTAAATAATGTATTTAATTTATTGGAGATTCAATTAAGACTGAAAATTTTCATTTCTTATACTGAAAGTTTACACCATAGAAAATAACCAAGTCAGCACAGCATTTAATCGTTACAATTTCATATTTACCTTTGAATATTCTTTGAATTTGATATTTATCTTTGAGTTATCTTGAATTTATTATATACATTATCTTTGAATCTTCAACAATCATATTATTGATGTCCCCTTTATATAAAATATTTTGCCTTCATTTTTAAACATAATGTTATTCTAACAATTTAAATCTTCGATCACAATCTCATATTTAAATTATAGGTAGTTTTTTCTAGTTTAATCATGTTTAGTTTCTTACTTAAACTAGACCTCAATGAAGATAGTCTGTTGAAGAATGATTGTATAAGACAACTTACGTTCAAATTACTGGTACTAACTACTTTTTTTTAAATATTTTCAGGAAATTCGTAGATAATTTGTAGTATTAAACAATAGTTCTAACTTCAATATTAAAGTCAGTCATTCAAATCTTTCCGTTCGTTGAAAATTGTCAACTTTTTTGCATTTTGAAAATTCGTTAGTTATGTTTATTTCCACAATGTTGTTTCTTATAACAGTGTCACCTATTTCACGTAATAATTTTCCACTTTTCTTCAGGTTTTGAATTATTTTATTATTATTTAACCAAAGTTTTTTCCTTCAAAAAAAGTTTGTTGAATTTTCTCTTTAAACTAAAAATAATCATCTTTAGATTTACATTAATTGTGACGGGAAAACGTAAATTCCCAATTCACTTTTTTTTTTTTTATCTAGAATAGTGACAAGTTTTCTTTATAAAATGAAGAAACGTAATTCTGTTTACACTATGCAATGGAAGTTTAACTGTGCAGATGGAAATTACTTTTATAAAAGTAGATTACTTATACTAAAAATATAAAGATTTCTAAACTCACTAAATTACGGCACAGTTATTCTTCTCATGTTTTCTTTTCTAATTCCTCATCTACAACTAATATTATTCATCTAATTGAATTTTAATTTTCTTTAATTTTGTAACAGAATTTTCATGCTTCTAATTTGCTTTCGTGTGTAAAATGTGGTTGTAGACAGATATTTAACTTATGCTTTACATAATTCGTTAACTTGGACCAGCTCATGTTCTTATTTCTCTAAAAGATTTCTTCTAAAAGAAATCATGGATTGTTTTTAAAAAAAAAAAAAAACATGTGTTTCAACATGTGTTTATTTTTCTAAACTTCATGAGTCAATCAAAAAATTAAGGCTGCTTATCCAAAGTGGTGAAAAAAGATTGACTTTTAGTTATTGTGAAACTTCCTGTATCTTTAAACTTACTGTAGTAGAATCAATAGATTCTTTTCGGGTAAAAAAATAACTATCTTCATTAGATGCTTCAATTACTTATCTTATTCGTAAAATACGCTTTATATAAAATGCATGTTATCAACATTTCAAAGTGTAACATACAAAAAGCCATGTATAATTGATTCTTTTTCCTGGAATTTTCTATTTTAAAATTGAATGAAATTATTTGTAAGAATAAATTGGAATTATCTTTTCATGTTTCATTTAGCTGAGTGATTTTTTAATAAGTCTAATACTTGAAATATATATGTTTTTTGCAGTTACAAATTCTTATTTTTTTTACATTTTTTAAGTATTGAAAAGATAATTGAAATGTACGTATAGATTTGAAACATCCGTGGAAGAGGGACTAACTTGACTTAATCAGATCCATTTTAAGAAAGAGTGATCTTGTGCATGATTTGAATAAATTATACTGATTGAGAAATTTGATTTTGCACAGAAATGTCTCAGCTTGTTTGCGCAGTAAAACACTCACTTTTCAATGAGAATTAGCAATACCATTCAGTATTATCACGTCCTTTTTAACGAAAATAAGGATAGAATTGTAAACTGCCCATGATAATTTTTTTAGAATACATTCCTTTAAGTCTTTGAAAAAATATAGAAGAAATGGAAGCATATGTAAAATAAGATTGTGAAAACACTACACTGACGAGTGCGTGTGAAAAAGATGATCCTTCCTTTAAGAAGCTCAAGTCGCAATTTTCTATCCTCTTATCATGTAATAGTTAAACTCTACTAATAATATCAATTTGACAAATAATAAAATTTACTTATTATAAAATTCTCATTAAAATAGAAAAATAACTATTAGTGGAATAATTTATGTTACGAATGTTTTCTTAGAATGTAACTATTTCTGAGTAGAAGGCTGTCTAATCAAATCTTGCACTGTTCTACTGAATTTATTAACAATGATTGAAGTTATATAGCAGCTTAAACCTATTTTAATTTTCTATTTTGGAAAATTCTTAGATTTATAAATGTATGTAAATATTAAAAGATATTTATAAAAGAGTTTCATATGAGAAATTGTTTAATTACTCAGAAGGTTAAATGAAAAAGAAAATGTCAGTGCTTACTATTTTCTGTTTTAGTATAAATCCAATAGATTAAAATAAACACTATCAATAAGACATAAGCTTAAACCCTATTTTAAATCGAGATGAAAAATTAGATGATACATAAGAGAAGAAATCTCAAAACATAAATAGAACGTTTTATAAATGGAATGGTTTTTGTACCGTAATTTTTTTAATACCTGACATTTAACATAATAATGTTTTAAATTGATAAGAAAATAAAACTAGTTTTTCTTCCATACAATTTCTTTTCTTGGTATCTTTAGGTTGTTTCGGAAATTCCCTATGTCATTGACTTTCTTATTGTCAATACATATTCTGCAAGAGATTCAGATCTGAAATTTTCAAAATTATTTGGTCAAAAAAGTAAAGGAAATAGTTCGGAGTTTGTGTTAACCAAACATATCATAGCTAAAATTGTCTTCATTTAAGTGGGTATTTCATTTAATATGCCTTGATTTTAAATTTAAATTCTTTATGAAAAAATGTTATCTTGAAGATTTAAATTCGAAAAAAAGTGTCACACAATATTTTTGATATTATGATAAAAAAATATGCCTTATAGAAAATTCCTTTGCAAATAAAGATAAAAAATAATCTATCAATTTCCATGTATTTAATAATAAAAACGACTACATGACGTTATAAAAAATAAACTGTCGACATTTATTAGAGGACTATGTTATTTTAATTAAATTTGGCAAATTATATTGGAAGAAGCTTAATCCAATGATCAATAAATTATTTTATATATACAAATATAAAATAATTAAACATTCAGTGGAATAATTAAGTATTGAAGAAATACTTTTTTTCGATTGTAAATTGTCATCAGAAATAAGAAGATTGATAAAAATATTTCTAAACTATAATAAAAAACTTCAAAACTGATATTTCACAAGAATTGCTTTTTGTCAATGTATTTTTTAAAGTTACGGTCAATTACAATTTCAAAATTATAATAACTTGATTCATTAGTATCTCAGTTTTGTTAATAATTAGTTAGCCAGATAAAAATTATGTATGAATGTATACGCGTTATTGAACCTATTTAATTGAGAAGAATTCTCGAATATGGACTCTAAACCACAACAATATGTTTGGAAAAAACTAGAGTTATTGATGATAGTAGAATAAAAATAATATAAACTCAATAGTTTTACTGTTTTCAAATTTTTAAAACAACTTAATAACGCAATATGTAAAACTCATAAAATATAACAGACACAATAATTTTTGTATAAATTCATTATATATTTTCAATTATAAAAATGTATGTCATATCATAAGCCATACATACATGTCATTACCATACATACATGGCTTATGATAAGCCATACATGTCATATCATAAGCCATACAAATTTTAAAAAATTACAGGATTTTTAAAAAAAATACTACTAAACTTTATAATAAAATTAACTGTTATAACAAGTCTACATTTGTTACTTACATTAATACAATGCAAAATATCGAAAGAGCAATTTTTGATTGTTTTATTGTTCTTAAAATGAAAAGATCATATTAAATCCTTTGCTATCATTATTGCTTCTAGATGCTGTTTTAGGAAATCTTTCTCTAAATTTTGTCATTTTACTCATTTATTCCTATTATTTCAAAGAATTTACACGTCGGCTAAAGTATAACAATACGATGTTGAGTCTTTCTTATTCTTACTCATACCTAATAAATCTTTCTACCATTTTTCCTTAACAGAAGGTATGAGAAGTTTAATTTCACTTATGACAATTTCTGTTTTTTGGATGTATGTTTTAAATATTACCTGTACTTCAGAATGAGGCAAATCCATGATAAAATGTAGCTTTTTAATTGTCATATAATTTTTTGCTCGTATAATGATGTATAATTTCTAAATATTCCCTGTATTTTTTAAAGTATAGTACCCGAAGAAACCTACATGAGTTTTATGATTAGAACAATGCATGGAACTGGTACATATTTTTTAAAAAAGAATTTTCACATATACTTTAATGATGTAATTAACACTTTTCAATCAATCCCATCTTATGATTGGGTCCATGCTTACTGTTCTTAAAAGTATCCTGTAAAACGTGTTTTAGTCAATATTATAAATAAAATTATATGCTATTTTTCATGAACTTAATAATATTCCAGGAAGAAGATTGTGTTAATTTTTAACTTGTATTTTAATCTTAAGGAGTCTAGTCATATTTCCCATCAATTACTTTTTTAGAATACATTTTTTGTCATTGACAGAGGATACAGGCTAATAGTGTATATTAAGAGACTACTTCCTTTTTATGTGTAAGTTAAAATGTTTTAAAATAGCATAATTTTTTAGAAGATTAATAATTTAAATAAAAATCTAGAGAGAGAGACAGCTATCATGAAACAACAAACTTATTATATCCGTTATCTTGAGTGAATGAATCTACTATAAAATGTTTTACTCTTTTTTAGATAAAATTCTAATCATTTATATATATCATGATACTGACACATAAATTTTCATTCCATTTTGTCGAGTCCTTGATATAAAGTTTTGATCAAAGAGTGCTGCATAAATACACGTATCAGATAAATGCTTTTTGATACTTGATTCGTACTCTAGTTCTGCTTTCGGCACCAATTCATTTTAGATCCACTATCTCCGTGCTTTTACATGTTTTCTTTTATCAATGAAATGTAACTGTCGGAAACAAGTTTTTTATCTCCTTTTTGCCAAATATCGTATATTTTAAAGGTTGTTCACTTTTTGCTTTCTTTTCAAGGACGTAATTTCTTAATTTTGCACAATTGCAATTCTTGTTTACCCTTTAATGTATTGCTTCCTCTCTTATTCCGGTGGCTAACACAACTACTTTAAAAAATTTTGATACAAATTTGATGGTATCACTGTTTGATGGTAATATTTTACTTCTCATTTTTCTAAAAAGATACAAAATAAATTATTAAAAAAATAATGTACGAATTTGTTTTATTTTATTTCTTAATATTATCTTTTATCATCTTCTAATTATAACATAATCTAATCATAATCATAATCTAATTTAACACTCTAAAATTTAATTTATTTCTTAATATATTTTGATTGTGTGTCTTTTATTAAAGTGATGCTTGCCACATTAATTAATAAGTTCATCTCATAATTATTATCATTAATCATAAATTAATCTCACATTGATAAATTGATGTTAATAAAATTTTGAATTTTTGCTTTAAGAATATTATAATATTAAAAATATATAAAAATATTAAAAATATTAGAAGACATTAACATATTCATCACCTAAAAAAATTTATTTTTAATCTTGAATTATAACTTTAGCTTTATAGTTATTTTCTTTGAAAATAATTGTTTGAAGGAAAAAGGAAGGTGGTGTGTTGATACAAAAATAAACCAAAAATACTCCATTAAGAATAATGTACGTATGTTTTGCGCAATGAGCTATGGATGTTAGAAACAATGTCTTTTTTCCCATGGCTATGAAGTCGTGTTGGTGTAACTTTAATGATAGGTTTTGTTTTGAAATCCAAGCAATCTTGCCGCATGAACAAAACAGATTTATACAGATGATTTATTTACTTCTATGCTTTGATATGTTATTAACTAATTTATATTTACATTTTCTTAAAAATATATCAGCTTCTCTTAAAGATTAAATAATTAAATAAGTAGAAGAAAATTTATGTTCTCATTTCAAATGATGCAACAATTTAACAATTGAAAAATTTCTTTTCGTGTAATTAAACTAATAATAATTTACTAAGTCTTGATTTCGATTTTCAGATTTCACTTTTGTTGCAGAAAAGTAATACTTAAAATAAACCTTTTCATCTATATTAGATAAAGATCCAGTAGGTTATTATACAATTCAAGAGACTCTATTTAAATCAGACTATATTATTTCAGATATGAATCAAGAAAGAATTGAAATCGAGGAAAACATTTCATTAGTTACAAAATATACTTTAGATTGAAAGGGAACGTTTTGACCTCTTTTTCCAGCCTTCCCATTTCATCAGACGGACAAAACAGAGCTAGATTAGGTTGTCTTTTCTTACTTAAGATCCTTGACCTAGAACTGCAGAAGGAGCTGCAACAGAGAAATTAAAATCCTTTTTCCTTTCTAGTTCATAAAATTGCCATATCAGCTAGATTTTAGAAGCTTTATTATGTGAATCATTATTCGAGTCTCTTTGTTTTAAATTGTATATTTTAAAATAATATTTGGTTCTGCAAAGGAAAATAAAAAGTTGCATACATTTTTTTAAACTGTGTACTTTTACTCTTTAACAAAATATTTCTGAAATTAATTGGCTAGCTTAAAATGACTTCAGATTTTCCAGTCTTAGGTTTATTGTTGAAGACTTAAGAAATGATATTAAAAATTCTTTAATAAATGTACTCTGATATACATTTTACTAAAAATATATTTTATTACGTGTATAAAATTACTTTTCAGTTTGCAAAACATTCATTTTGCATCCATCCATCTAAATATATTCAACACAATTATAATATATATAACGCAGTTATGTTCTTAATATAATGATTTACAATGCTTCAAAGCTTATGCGTGATTTTAAAAATAATTTAAAAAAAGAAATTGTGATTAAATAAATAATAGACATTATTTATAGATACAGAATATTAATTGCGTATTAGAGATTTGATTTTTTTAAATAAGAAAACATAGTTTGAGTCGAAAAAATCTTAGAAATGTTTTCAGATGAAGGATTTAAAGTGTGTTTAGGAGAGAATTAAAAATTTTTTTAAAGAAAATAAAAGTGATAATAATGTTTTTTCTATACTTCCAATTTAACTGATAGAGTTTAAAACTAACTTTTCTTCTTAAAATTTATTAAGATATTTTTCTATTTTGTCAGTTAATTGCTCATAATAGGGGAATATATTGCAATATAAAAATTTTCAGATTGAAAAATTGTAATACTACTAATTAGAAACAGCGAATTGGTCTAATAAACAGTTGGAATTATAGATCATAAGCATTTAAAAAACTTTTAAAAGTTTTTTAAATCAGTGATAGAATTAATGCTCTCTATTTTAAAATTGAAATTGGTGCAATGCAATAAAATTACATAATCTAATGATAAAAATTAAGAGAATTTGTTCATTTTGTCAAATTTCAATAAAAGAACTAAGCGAATCATATTTCTACTTTTTGAAATAAAGAAGCAAATCTCATATGTCAAATATGTTAGCGTGTATATATGTGAAGGCGAGCTAAGTAAAGGAATGAGAGCTTAATAAGAGTAAGCTGCAAAATCTGTATGCTATACATTCGTAAACCATGTTAAAGTTTGAGGCTGGTTATTTTTATAATAATATAATAAGTTCAAACAGTTATAACGGGTAATAAGTTTAATTTAAATTCAAACAATAAAAATGAATAACCATCAATGTTTAGATGATGAAATGAATGGAGATAATCAAAATAAGAAAATCACAAGTCCAAATTTGTCAAATTCTATGTAGCACAATGTGCCCTACTCAATTTAAGGAACTAGTTTCAAAAGAAATTTTGTCCAAAGTCGTTCAAGAACCACAACGTTGAAAGAAGATCTCTCTTTGACCGTTACAGCGAGTCGTAACAGGCAGGATTTGATTTCTCAGCTCTCTTATGAATAGTATACAGGCACAGAAAGCATGATTTCAATTGTTACTGTTTCTAGAAGACTCAATGAGAGAGGGGTGTTCACGTCTCACTCACATTTGTGATCCGGAAAGTCCGTTTATCATGGTGTAAACTCATACACATTAGAGCATTGATGAATGGGTAACTATTCTCTTCAATAATGAGTTCAGCCTAACAACTAATTCTCAATGTGTATAATATATCGATGTAGAAATATGTAGAGAGCTACTTATCAGCTACCCTTCAATGTCAAAGAAATTTAACATTATGACATATGAAGTTAAATAGACTAAGCAGGCCCCATATTGAATATCCTCAATGTTTTTGAAAGATTCTCTGTGACTGATGTAAGGAATAAGGTTGAGATTTTGACGCTCTGTTGTGTATATACTTCTTCATGGAATAAGTGGCTTGATTTTCATTTTAATGAACAACTTTGTTGTGTCCGTTATAACTCCTTCGCCAGACGAGTTTTTGGAAAGTGACTGATATTTTTTGGATAAATTAGTCAAAATAAAATCTGTAATTATGGTGAAGGGAATTCAAATTCGCAGTCTCCTACCAATTAGAACCTTCAACTGACTGTAAAATCATTGTTGAATAAGAATGTTTAATTATCATTGAAACTCATAAACTGTTTGATTTTCAATATCAAATCACATTATGAGGCATTTATACCTACATCGGTAACCACAGTTAATCCATTTTTTATTCTATTTTGTAACCACTGTATTCACATCTTCTAATTCCGATGTATGTTAAGCACGTATATAACTACTGTTGCTATAACACAGGCCTCAATTTGCTCTATTGTACACTATCATATTTACAAAATGGGAATATATATATATATATATATATATATATATATATATATTTGCTACTAATTACACATTTTAAAATTTTTTTTATTTGAAATAGGTCTTTTGTGCAATCCGTATTTAAGGTATTACAAAAACCTTTAAAATACTCATAAAAGAGCATTTAAAGAACAGCCTAAAATATTTTCTCAACACTACACAGTTTGAGTGGTCTGATGTCTTAATAATGGCTTGGCTTGGTACACAGTGTAAACTGAAGATAATGAATACTCATATTTTGTACAGTGTGTGTGCAATGAATAAACTCGAGCAAAAAATATTTTAATGAAGCTTAATTCTTCAGCTAAAGGATTGGTTTTAAAATGTAGACTTCACATAATAACAAAGCA
This sequence comes from Latrodectus geometricus, assembly GCA_026290005.1. NCBI lineage: Eukaryota > Metazoa > Arthropoda > Arachnida > Araneae > Theridiidae > Latrodectus > Latrodectus geometricus. The sequence continues at coordinate 1,038,149 of JAPDSC010146804.1, read as the reverse complement.
AGACAAATCTAAAATGCATGCAAGACGTTATCTCTACATTATTACATTATTTTTACTAAGCTTTTGGTAAAAAAATAATGTAACAATTATTCCATAATAAGAAAAGTCCAGAATAAATTTGATAGAGAACCTTTGTGTTTTGTAAAAACGAAATTGAATAAATGTCATATTACTGTGAAGAATAATCTTATGGCAACCTTCATTTAAGCTTGGTTTCATAATGACAAAGAAGAAAATTTAGGAAAGAATTTTCTAGTAAGAGGTGGTCAAAACGAACTGAACAGTTAACGAAGAATGTACACAATATTATAAATGGTATATTATTTTAATATATATTTAAATTTATGATGTATAAACAGTTTTATACCAAATATTTCATTTTTCTAATAAATTTCATGACTTTGTTCAATAATTTCATGATATGGGCTCAGAGAAAAAATGTGAAAGATTAAAATTCTCATAAATAACAGAATTTAAATATTACGTTTATTGTTTTCAAAATATTAAGAAATAAAAGATTTTTGTTGTTTGAAAAATAATTAATGTCGAAATTAATTTATCCAAAATAGATTTATTGAATCTGTTTAAGATCAAGGAAAAAATTATTTAGCGTAGACTCATAAGGATACATCTTACATCTCACATGAAAAATAATGGAGGAGATGTATTGATGAAAATATGTACAATAGAATCTTAAACGGGTAACTTAATTTTGACATTGAAATACAAAGGGGGTGATATAAGCACATAAATTTTCCAAACTCTATGTCATAATCCTAAAGAATTAATATGTAATTTTTGACAAGAATTTTCTCACCATATATAAAAACAGTAATTTGAAGTACAATCATTAAATATCCTATAGTTGCAGAGTATAAAAACTAAAGGGTATTTAATGATATGGCTAATTATACTTAATAATATTTGATAAAGTGTAAGAAAAACCATGTAACATGGTAATATTAGTAATATTTACCATACACAGTCCCAAAAAATTTTGTAATCAATCACCGAGATTATCTCTTGAACTTATTATAGTTCTCTCAATAAAAAAAAATAATAAATAAAACCAGCTAAAATTACTCAAACATATACTTGTATCTACACAACTGACCTTTCCAAATTCAAAACTCAGAAAGATGCATGCAAATCATATAAAATTTATATCATGCACTTACAGAGATTATATATATAAATCATAGTATTGCAGCTCATATCTAAATCATAGCTATTTGTTGTATCACCTGCAAGAACTATATAAAGAGAGAAGAGATTGCTGATTTGAAGCAAATACAATTGTTTTTGTTTTTTTTGTGCAGGTTTATATTATTTCCTTTATGTGTAAGCTGTTTAATTATGCCTGGAAGAAGAATCGAGTGTTTTTCTAGCAAGTTTCTGAGTTCGATGACGAAAAATAATAACGTATAAATTATCCTTCAGAGAAATCGGTGATCGCGTTGAGCAAAACCAAGCAGCTGTGTTGCAGATTTTGCTCAAC
>JAPDSC010146804.1:1018595-1036251 GCA_026290005.1 Latrodectus geometricus | reverse complement strand
GGAAGCAGTTATAACCAACAATAGTGACTACACAAACTTCTGATTTTGTTATAACTCACACTTAACATGAGGCTGTACTTTTAAGAATTTGATCTTTAAGTAACGTGTTATCTACCAAATAAATTTTCCTGTGATATCTCTGGTCTTTCTTGGTATCACTTTTTAGATGTCAAACAGTGTATATCATTAAGAAAGTAAGAGATAGTTAAATACTGAAATTGTAATGAGTCAAATATTTCAACAAAATATCGTTCTAAATACCCAGAGTCTGAAATTTCATTTGGGTTAATTTTTGACTGAGACAAATGCATAAAAAGTAATTATCTTAATGTTTGTAACTTTTTCCTCTCATCTAAACTTTCAGAATATATATATATATATATATATATATATATATATATATATATATATATATATATATATAGAACGAATGTAAATTACTACAGGCATAAATCTCTTTTTTAAATATTTTGTTTTAAATATTAAACATTATTTTTCTATACATTAAATTTCCTAATGGCATTAGTACCAAGTTTTTTCATAACAAAGTTAAAATATAAGATAATAGCATGTTTCAAATGCAAAATAACATACACTGAAATTCAGTTCTTTATATTCTTCAGAAAAATGCCTGGTTTATTTAATGAATTTCACTGAATTGCTGATTTTATCAGTAAGTTTCTATAGTGTAATCATATCACGATAGAGAAGCTATCAGTAAATAAATAAATTAATATATATATATATATATATGTATATTCGAATGACTTTTAAAAGTGTTCTGAAACAAATGCACACCATGACTCTTGCAGAGCACATGATAAATCCATTGGAAGGAATCGATAAAGATCTTCTATGAACTTCTTGTTGCAAGGTAAGACATATATACTTAATAATGTTAGTGAATGTGGATTTAAATATCCAGTGAAAGCACTTAAAATCAAAGCAGTGGTCCTGCAGACACTTCGAAGCAACTTTTGACGTGTGATCATATGGAAGGAAGCTAGTCACAATGCTCTACGGGAATTGTCAAAGTCTGTCAAGATTACAATAGACATAAATGGGTATAGGCGATAAGACGGGATTTATAACCTACCAGATTCGTCTGTAGACATAATAGGATCCCTCTCAGGGTCCCATGTCATACCAGCTACTCACGTCCCATACTATCACAGAAGCCCTTCGAGTTTGAACGGTCCCTTGTCCACATGCATTGTTTATAAATGCATGAATGTTTTACATAACTTCATAAATTCCTTCATCCTATATAATTTTAAAGTAGACTCACCAGACCAAGCAAAGCGTTTTCAATCATCAACAGTCTAATAGTGGTGTTGATGGGTTCAGGAGAGGCGCAGAGTTTTGTGCTGTGCAGTCAATAAGGGTATAGGAGAGACCGTTGGCTTCGAAATCCCAAATCATTGATGATCCATTAAATAATTTCTGAGATGATACTTGTTGATGCCCCAGAATTGCAATTTGAAGAATTGATGCATGCTTATTCCATTTAGGAATTATTTAGTTTCTAATGAACCTATTCTATCAAGGTTTTTTTCACCAGCACCACTATTACACAGCCAATATTTACGGTACACTGCCTTGAATTGTCGAACGCGAAAATCCAAATTTCATCACAACAACGATGTGTAAAACCAATCTTTAGTTTGCAGAAAATAATGCCACACTCAGAGTCATTTAAATGTTGATAACTTGGCACTATAGCAGCACACACACAATGACCAATCTAACATATTTGACAAACACTTATTATCTTATATAAACGCTGTCTATAGCATTGCATAGTTGATATATATATAGGTTACATACTTTTATTATTTGATTATGCAAATCAGTATCAATTTTTACGACATTTGAGTGTATATATATTATTTGAAATGTTAATATCCTCAAATTAATGCTGGACATGATGAAAAATCAAAAGAATTTACCAGATAAGAGAATACAACGCACCTTATGAATAAAATGATTGAAACGCTGATCGTGAGATTTTTAAACAAGAACTGTAAAAGCATCAGAATTTAAATTGAATCTGGATTCATCACTACTATTTTTTATTTCTTTCCGGGTGTGTTTTTCAAGAATTATTAGCTACCAAACATACTCTTTAACTATCTATGCTGCAAAGTTGGTAAAATAATCTAATTAAAAACCAATTCATTTAAAATTATTTTAGAAACATAGAAACAAAGTTAACGTGTAACAACACAATTAACGTCTAATAAAGGAAAATTATGAATGCTTAGATTTCCGTACCAGTTTCCTTGCAATTAATTTTATTATTTTCTATTAAAGTTATTTTGGTGTTTTTTCTGTTTTATTTGGGCTGTTTTAAAAAAAATTAAAAATACAATTTAAAATTACTACGCTTATGTACTATTACTTAATTGGGCTTGATCTTTTATTTTAATATAAATTATAAGGACTCCGTCATTTTCAGAGCGACGATGGCACATCCCACTGTGTACCCCACTGCATAAGTTGCCATTAATTGTACCACTTGCTGCGCCAAAGAAGGAAATTCCCTTGTAACCGTTCAGTGGAAACGAAAGAAACTGTTACTTAATATAGGATTATAATTCGTTGTTTTAAATTAACTGTGCTTGCTATGTATTTATATTAGCAAATAAATTTAATGTTTATTCTGGTTACAATGAAAATTGTATTAAAATGATAAAAAGCTTCCCAGAAGTGGTTTTTTGATTATTGTTTTAATTTTATGAACTAATGTTCTTAACTTATAAATGCAGAAAGCAGTTATTTAAAAGTAATTCATTAAAAGAAGAAAATGAAACTTATTATTAATAAATAATTAACAAAACTTATTTTGAAGATGTCCCATCATATTTTTCATATACTTTGCTTAAAATAAAAATAGTTTGATTTTAAGTATACTTCTGTGTGTGATATAATTATGCAAGAAATTTTTCAAAGAACTGTTGCTTTGTATATTACTTTTTATTCATTTTTATTCTGTAATTTAACATATGTTAATTATTTTTAAAATTGTACGAAATTTAATTAACAAATATTTAAAAATGAATTTATTTATATTAAACAAATTAAAATAAATGTAAGTATAATAAATATGTGAGAAAACATTTACTATAAAACACTCATATAATAATTAATTTATTATAAGAGTACTTAAAAATTTTTAAATAAAAAATTAGCACGATAATAAAAAGTATAGTGAGCTTAACTATTAAAATATATATATATTTTAATAGTATATATATATATTTTAAAACGCAAACCTCAATATATATATATATATATATATTGAGGTTTGCGTTTTTATGAGGGTATGTATATTTTTTCAAATTATAAAAAGTAGACACTACTTAAAAAGTTTAATATTTCAAGATATAAAATATTACGGATATAAAAATGAATAATAGATGTATGTATATGCAAAATTAATTTAAATTTAAATATCTAATACACGATATCCTATAAACTAGAAATAAATACACGATGACTCATATAAAATGTTTAAAAAGATTTTTCGCATTAATATTAAGATTATAAAGTTATGTATTCTTTTTATTATAAAAAAATAACTTTAAAAATTTATATAAATTTCATTAAATACAGAAAATTCTCTTAAATAACTTTTGTGTGTGTGTGTTACCTTGCTTTCCGTATATTTATAATTTTGCCCTACAAAAAATTATAACACATAAAGCAAAGGAACTATTAATTCTCATGCAAGTGATAATGCATATACATATTACGAAATTTGAGCATAATGCATTCATTTGTGTGGTAAGTTATGCAAATTACCTTGAAATTATTATTTTTTTTAGGAAATATCCTCTATTCCCAAATTTTTTTTCTGATAAGGACGTAAATAAAGTATTTACTTCCCTCATGCCGAGGGATGAAACATGGCAGATTGCAAAGTGACTAGGCTCATTTCTATCTGAATAGCGATGTAAACACGTTTATTGAATTTTACCAGAAAAGTAAAACTCTCACATTCATTTAGAAATACAATTATATCGTTCAAAATTAACTTCGTGGTCTTATGTCATCGTTCGTTTTGGTTTTGTGTTTCTTTGAAAATATTACAGCTTCAAAACTAGTAACATATTCTGTGGATGTTTTTAAATACGCAAATATGCACTTGAAATTTCACTTTTTTAACTGAGTTGCTATCTTGGGTGAAATTATACATTTTATGCAAAACTAGGATATTTCGTCGTAAAACCGACAGTTTTTCTGTGTAAATTGTATTAGCAAATGATTTCTATTTGTAGTGATTCCTGACTGGATACGACCTAATAAATACATAAAGAAAAAAGGATTAGTAGATGATTTCTAAGATCTTGAGCTGACCATTCGCCTTATCTAATCTGACATTTAGTTATGGAACCATACTTATCAAGACAACTCACTATTACTTTTCTCAACATGTTTTGTTTTACAATGAAAGCAATTTGCATTGGGCTGCCGAACCACAAGAACATCGATCGCAATTTTTAGAGTAAGGCAAAAGAAAATATGATAACAGGGTATTTACAATGGCGCAGTATTACATGTTTTTAATAAAATTATAAAACATTAATTCTTATTTCCTTCGTAAATTAACACGTTTATAGTACAAATATGTTAATGCAATAATTTTTTGTATATTATCTCTCATGTTATTTTTATAAATTAGATTTTAATGTATAACCTCAGTGATATTACTCTTCTCCTTTCAATAGGTGCTAATTAGTTTTCACATTATAAAACATAATGTGATGCAATGCTATTTTCTCTGTTGCTGGGTGGAAAGGCAATCTATTTTTTCCTTCAGATATCAAATTAGCATATTTAGGAAGAGTTAAGTTGATATTCGCTCAGTAATCGTGTAACTTTTTTTGTATAGAACAAATTCTTACTTCTCTACTTCATTTATTTATTCACTATATTAATTAATTCTATACGCACAAAGATTTCATATGCATTTTATTAAATTATTTAATAAATTAATTTTATATGCATTTTTATGCGCAGAAGAATTAGTTAAAATACAAATAATATTTGTAGAACTTGATACCAAAATGAATTATTTGTTATAGATTTAATAAAAAAATTAAGCAATCCTTATTAAGACAATGATTTTATTCCCAATAATATTAAAAATATAAAAGACCCTGGATTTGATTTTATAGATTAATAAGAAAATTACCATAAAAAGTAAGAGAACCACAATTTCTTTCACGTTCTAAGAAAGTAGTAAAAATATGAAAAATACTTAGAAAAGTTATTCTCTATTGAACTTTGTATAAATTAATTAATTGACCATAGTCCTCAATAAATTTGAATGTAAAATAATAATTTATTGCACCAAAGTGTGGTTAGTATTTTTTATTCCCCGAGGGGTTAGATTTTCTTACCTAAGATTAAAAAATTTAATCTGTAATAAAAGTAAAAATAATCTTTAATATACCAATTTTCTAAATAATATACGAATTTCATTGACATATTTGAGGAATAATGACAGAGAAATTTCTAATCTATTTCTGTTTTAATAATTATGGGTTGAATTATATAATAATAGATAATTTATAATAAAGGGAATAACAAATTAAAATATTTTCCATCATTTATTTAGTATTGCAGAAATGTTTTCAGCACATGTATATTGCTAATTATTATATTCGCGTATGAAATAAATTTTCAATGACACATCCTACTTTTGAAATGCGTAATTATAGTTGTGATGGTATTTAGAAAAAATTTATTGGTATTTTTTAATATCAAATTTTATTTACGAAATTTAGGAATGTTTTTTAGAAATTTAGGAACGAAATTTAGTTCTAGTAAAAAATGGCATGTAAGCAATTTTGCTTCAAAGATTCTACTTGTAATAGGAATGGCATTATGGAATACAAGTAAGAAATATAATGAAGAAACATATTTTTAAATTTGTTGTAAAGCTTCCTTTTGATATGTATTTGAAGTCTGGATTGGAACAAATAGCAATATATGAGAAGACACCTGTGAAATCCTTGCCTTGATTCAAATTTTCCCTTGCGATTTACAAACCGATATCTCTGTGTCAAGGTAGGTTTATTCAAGGTCGTGCCTCTTATAAATATCATATTATTTCAATAACATTTTCTGTTTTAAATTAAAGATACAAAAAGACGATCAATATTCTTAAGAGAGCTAACTGAAGTTGTTAAATTACTTTCCGGTTTATTTAAATATCGATTGAATTTCAATGCAATATTGGACCAAGCATTTTTTAAATGTTTCTTCTGTTATGCTCAAACTATTAAATATAATTAATCTAAATGTAAACATTTGCCTTAAACACAATGTCTTAAGAAATTTTTATCTCTCAAACAGAAAATTATTTGACACGCAACTAGTTTAACTTCCTAATTAAGTTATTAAAATTTTTACCTGAACAATTTATTACACTTTCAAGTTTTAATGAATCAATTGAATTATAATAAATAGAATTTGTTCCTATTACATTGCATTGCAGGAATAATTATGTTAGAATTTCTTTTATCCTTACCAAATTTTATATTTTGATAAGGAAGATAGCTGACATAATATTTATTTGTGATAACACAAATTTATTACTAAAAAAATTAAATTCTTTAACCAGGGGTCGAAAGTTTCTCAGTTAAAATAATATTATCACTAAGACATTTATGTTTTTATTGTATGCAAATATAACAACAACATTATATTACAAAATTAACTTTATTGGAAGACAATATTGACATACAGTAATAAAGGTTTATTTCCCTGCACACTGTACTTTTCAGGACATATCCAGTTCTAACTATAGGTAATTCCATAGAGTAGTTTGTGTCCAAATTCACGCAAATCGCAAGAATGTTTACTCGAAATGCTGATTAATGCAGAGGTGCCCAATGACACACAAACCCAACTCTAAGAAGAAGAAGAAGATGTTTACTCGAACTTTTGGTACATTAAATTGAGTAAAATATTTTAAACTTAGTTTCCCAAAACAATCATCTTAATAATATGAGTAGTAGGGACAACAACGTTTGCCTTAGGCATCTTCACAATGGCCAGGTGAGTGAATTTTTCTGTCTTTCATAGTGAAAATTTTAGTCTCTTTACCGGGTGGATTCAACAACGAAATAGAGTACTTCCATAATGCTCCAAATTTGCCCATTCCCATATTGTTTTCTATCCAAGGTATTTATCTGCGTCGATATTTATATCATTTTTTCCTGGAAATTCAATAAAAAGTGTTTTTTTTTTATCTCTCCCGATTGCACATTTTCGTTTCTCTTAGCCACGTACAAATTGATTTATCATTTTTTTGTATAAGAATTATCATAACTATCACAAAATTATACATATATCAAATTTATTACAAAGATGATGATTATATTTACAATGAACTTCTGAGAAATAACATAAATGTATAAGAGAATTATAGAATAATGTTAATGTACAAAAGTATTTGTTCTATTATTCATTTGGTTAATGCAATTTGTTTATTTATTTTATTTTGTAAACAAAACACCTCCTTTATTTTTTAATTATAAGCAGAAACTGTTTCACTTTGTTTAAAAAATTTAAAAAATAACTTTTTTTCCAATAAATCCCATTTAATAAAAAAAAGGTGATTATTGTAGTCGAATAATATATAGTTATAATATTTTAGTTTTATATGACACATAAAATTATTAAATTAACAACTTGAAAATTTTACTCAAAAAATTTTCATGGCTTTTTACAAAATGATAAAGCTATTACTTGAACATAATAATCTGAAAATATCACCTTATATTTTACTGAAAAATGTTTAAAATATAATAATTTTAATTATATAAGAGCTAGTGTGAATTTATAATGGTACTTAATCATCTTTCTTCCAAAGAGTTAACTTACTTTTGCGTTGATTTTTTTCATCTCAATTCTTACAGAAATTTTTTAGATGCGTCTTTAGTATGCTTTGCACTATTTTATCCACTCTTTTGTATTCAGAGCCTATAGGATTAATAGTAAGAAATTGAAAAAAAAGTGTTTAATATTTTAAACGTGTTATATAAGAATCAGCGTTATGTAGTGAATACATTTTATGTTAAGAATTGTGTTTCTTGGTTATAAATTCATTAAGTAATTAAATTATTAGTGCTGTAAAAATTCACTTTTAAAATACTTCAATAAATTTTTTTACCAGTAAAATTTACATTTTAAATACCTTCAATAATGCTCATCAAGTTCAATAAAAGTTACATTTTTAAATGATAATATGTATTTTCAGTAAAGCTGTGGCCCTCGAGTTACTTGACAACAGTTTTTTCTTTCATGTGTTTTGCTTACTGATTCACAACATCATATCTGCAAAAATTGCATTACGTTTGTATTAAAGTGACTCTTCCCCAAAAGTCTGTACTTATAATAACTCATCCCATATCTAATTAATTTATTTCTTTATTCAATTGATTTCAGGTGTATCATTTTTATGAACATGTAAGCACGTTCCTAATTGTTTTTTCACAAGCTTAATGTTATATATATATAATCAAGGGTTTCCTTTTTCAAACTCTAAAATATTTTTTTTTTCGAAATTCGTCTTATATTAATCTAATAATTTTATTCCTATTCACGATACTTTTCGATTAAAAGATAAGTATTATTTGACTATAATGACTATAAAAGCATTTTTAAGTATTATTTAATAATATATTTGAATAGTCATTAAGGACATTTCAATAATTTTAATAGTTTCTAATTTTTTTTCGACTGATATCTTGAAAAAATAAAAACAAATAAATACATATGTATATATATGCAACTGGGAAACTTTTTTTCCCAGGTGCAATTTAAAATTGATATTTTTTGTTGAAATTTTGGCCTATATCAGACAACGAAAGAAAAGACTACTTGACATTAAAGTAGGACATTTATATGGAGGAAAATGTATTTTTTCGAGAAGGTAATTTTAAAAATTTTAAAATTGAAAATATAATAATTATTCAACAAATTAATTTAATCTCTTAAATTAGCATACATAAGGGGGAATAAATTTTTTAAGTTACGTCATGATAAGAATTAATACATTTTTTGAGTAATTTTACAGAAAAGTAGTTTCAATTATCATATATATCTTTACAACTATTAGTTTGTCGAATTTACATACTTCTGATAAATTTTTTTTCGAAAATGAAAAATCTTTATTAAACACCAATTTTTAATTAAAAGGACTTTTTTTTATAGGAAGTAGCATATCCTATGTATTTGTGATAGTACAATAAAAAATTTTATTCGCAAAAATAAAAAAGAAAAAAAAAATTGTAATTGCAAACTATTGAGATGAGTAATATTATTTTTTATTATTAAGTCACATGACAATGTCTTAGTATTTTTTAAATTTATTTAATAAGGCTTGCGTAAAAGAAGAGAATGTATTTTAGGGTCATTTTATGACATTTTAAGTAATTATGATATTAATAGAATGACGACATTATCGATTTTTATAATAATATTATCCGTCAGTTGGTCATAAAAGTAATGAAGTTTCAATAAGCATATATATGAAATGCATACTTTCATTAAGCATATGTAAGTTTATTGACATCGATATGAGATGAAAACAAGTTTTATTTTTAAACCTGGGTTTTAAAAGCGTATAAGCAAAATTTGCGCGAATATATAAAACAGATCAACATAAAATGATAAAGTTATCATCGCAATTCATATAAATATACAATATGAATTTTCCATTCAAGAAATAAGAATTTGCTTTGAGTTTCAAAATCCAAATCGCCATTTTCCAAGTAATACAAAATCATTATAATTTTTATATGCTTTATTGCGTGATAATGGAAAGTTTTTCTGGATAATAATAATGTAGAACATTTTGCAAAACATCCTTCTTTTTTCTTTAAATAGAATTGGGAAATACACAAATAAAACGCTTTTATTCATTTACAATTTTGTGATAAAATTTTCAAATACCGCATGGAAATAAATACATTCACCTATTTTTCTTTCCTGCTTTGTATATTTCCGTTTCTTCAGGATTAGTATAGTTTTAGTAAAACATTTTGAATTTAGAGGGATTTTTAATTTGATTGTTTTTTTTCAATTTATGTACCACAGGTCGAAGAAAGTTCGTATATCACTTTAAGTTGGCAACAGCATAAACAACCATCATTCTTAACCCGATGCAAAGAACCATTCACCAAAACTTTTCATAGGTAATTTAGTTTTAGATAGTAATATAAAGTACACTAAGTACATTAGATAATTCCATTTTATTTAAGCAATAAAATAAAAGTTACAAATTTACAGAAATAATTAAATGAACTTATTTTTAAGAAATATTTACGAATAATGAAATTATTAATAATAAGCCTTCACGTAAAAATTTGAATAAAAATTGAAAATTATTATCGGCATTTGTGCTAAATTGCGATGAAATCATGAAAAAGTTCTTTTAAATGTATTTTTCAAAAGTTTTGTCACTTTGGTACAGCTAGTTAACTTTAAATAATTTTTCTAGAAAAAATTGCAAAAATTATCTGAAAAACTTTCTTGCTGCAAAATAGGTATTTTAATTACCTAGATATCAATCATTATTGCGTCATTGCGTAAAAATTTAATAGCATGTTGTGATTCATCAACAGCTTCTCCACCGTAATTCCACTGGACTAATTTTAAACTTGTGCAAAAGTAGTTGTGCAAGTGCAATGAGCTCTAAGCAATTATACTTACGAATTCAATTTTTATACATGCATGTCGTAATTCAAGGCTAGAGACGAGGTGTCTTTTGTGTTGAAATCGTCTGTTTCAGCTATTAATATTATTTTCGTAAACTCTATTCAAACTTTTTTATTATTATTGTAAGAGAGCATTTTATTGAGAATGTAAATTAACGAGATCGGCTATTGTTGTTAAACAAAATTGACTCACAAAGTGACTTACAAATGGGCATAGGATAAAGAAATATAACGTGTTTATGATAAATAAATGCAATTTGTAAGGAATATTTTTGCACAAAATTTTTATCAGATATTTTTATTTTGTGCAATATTACATTATTGATAATTAAATGAATGCGACAGAATTCAATACTCTATTATTCATTGAATATAAAAATTAATAAGTATATTTTAAATTAATTTAAAATCTCTTTTTTTTCTGATTTGATATGGACGCATCATTCTAGATTAAGGCCGGTATAAAACTTGCTTGTAGAAAAATTCTTTTTATTATCTTTGATCACATTGTTGTTCTTAAATTTGCTTCTTGCTGTGTTTAAATCGTATCTTGAGGACAATGACCTTCAAATTCTTTTTATTTCTGCATTTCCTTTACTCAATAAAAATTATAGATAGAATTAGAGATTTCTTTACTCAATAAAATTAAAACATTTAAAATAAAATCAGCTCTGGGTGTTTGATTATTCTTAAACATAAAACAACCATACACCCTGAGTGATATGATCCTGGTAAAATAAAAATTTTTGGAATAAGCAAAGCCTCAATTAAATGTCCAAAATTTTTATGAATCTATACTCTAAATATGCTAACAATGAAATTAATTTTCCTAAGAAATGATAACTCTTAAATTCAAATAACTTTAATTTTTTTATTTTCCATTGTGAATTTTATTAATTTATTTGTTTATTTTGCATGCATCTTACAAAGTAATAAATTGTTGTGGGGTTTTGTAGTTTTAGCTGATAAATGATTTTGTTTTTTATTCGAAGCCTGCAGTTATTGTTCTTTTGTAAATATTAATTAAGGAGATTTAGTAATAAAAATTTCAAAATTTGAATTTCGATTGATTGTTTGATTAATAGTAAATTCAAAAATATTTATATATCTATTCAAATAGTATTGAGTAATCTCTCAATTTTATTTATGTAAGTGCATAATTGTACCGTAAAATTTGCTGCAGAAATTGCTGTTTAAGTAATATTAGGTGTGAAAACACAAGTAATATCTAATATTTTCAAACTTCATAAGAAATAATAGCTCAATACTTTCATAAGAAATAAGAGTTTAATTTTCCAATAAACAAGAAGCAGTATGAGGAACAAAAACAACATAGTTTAGTTTTATATGAACTTGAGAAGTAATTGATTTTATTCTTACAACAAAAAAATTATAAGCTTTGGTTCGAGAAGAAGATACGCAGAAAGTTATTATATATTCATTTTATAAAATATGTTTAAAAAAATAAACATTATCAATGCTTTACTGAAGGATTCGAGTTTATTTTATCAGACTAGGAAAGTAAATGGCTTTAAAAATGATAGACAACGAGAATTATTTCAGTGGAGACGTTTCTTACAAAAGTCAACAGCTGGAAATTAACTTCATACATGATATTGATAATTGCGAACAAACAGAAATGAACAATTGAAATCTATCAACATTTCACAGTTGTTTCATTCCACGTGGTAATTTATACAGTTGCCTTTATACAAACATAATATAAAGATATTTGTAATAAAATCAACTTGTTTTCTCTAATTAAACTGGTCAATTGGTTAATTTATGATTGCCTAATTTTCCAGTACTTTTCGTTATTTTTAAATAATTTTTTCCAAAATAATATTATTATTTCAAAATAGAAATAACAAATTTACTTTTCAAAAATTTAATTCAATTTTGTTTTAATAATCATTATTTTTCAGGAATAAAAGTTTATATTGTGTGACTTCGTTTAAACATATTTTCATTACACGCAATTTAAGCTTTTTTAAACATATTGATTATTATTTCTGAAAAAATCTTCATTTATTTTACAAAATTTTAAAAAGCATATTGCAAACGTCGAGACTCCGCTTATTTATAATGAATGTTTAATACTGTGATACTTTTAATAATTTTTTTGCAGCATTATTTTATATATTACAAATTAAATATTATGTATTTGCTATATTTTGATGATTTATGCTTAAAGTTAAGTATTTATATTCATTATTATTATATAAAAAAACCATAGATAGAAATTTTGTTAATTTCATCATTAATGTTGAAACATTGTTTCAGAATTTATGAAAAGTGTTTTTATTTATTTCATTGCAAAGAATCATTGTAATTTAGAAAATCCTGTTCAAAACAAGTTTTCGAATAGCCCGCTGAAACGTATTTTACCATTGGCTGATTTTACACAAAGAGCGGGATTCACACCGCTCTTTGATTCGTTGATAACTTTTGACTCACTACTATTGGCTGTAAGCCTGAAAGAGCGGCGGCCTTTTTCTCGCTAACGCTTATAATCACGCACGATCGCCGACGCCAAGCAGACGAGTTTGTGGAGTAGCCTAGGGGTTTAGTTCAAGGTAGTTCTGTACAGCGCCACTCGATCAGTTCAGTATGTTGGGAATTTCCCAACTAGTTACCCGCTTTCATTCTTCCTACCTTTGTGTTCAACATCAGACGGGAAGGTTAGGTGTTTCTCTCGACATTGGCCATTATAAAATACGGTTAATCGGATTTGCCATTACAAGTAAGTGCAAAATTTTTTATTCTGTTTTTTTAGCTGGAAACTTACAGTGTATATTAAAGTGCTTATTTATAGGGACCATTTTAATCTTTATTTTAAAATGAATCAATACTACGCCAACTAATTTCTCAAACTGCTCGGGTTATTTATAAGCATTATGTACTTATGTGAATTTTTTTAATATATTTTATCTGTTAAGTGAATTTTCCTATTGTCTTGAAATTTTGGAAGTTTCTAAAATATCATCTGTTTTTTTTCTCTACTATATCATTCTACGTTTACTGTTTGAACGAGTTGTCTGTCTGGAAGTAAGTTTCCTTTTAAATGCGCCAAGCAATTACATTAGCTTTATATTTAGTGTCAGACTAGCCTCGAAACTAGCTGAATTGTATCAGTAAACTACGCGAAAGTGCTTCATTTACTCTGCCGCAGGTGTGTACAGAAATCAGTCACCAGAAACCGACAAGAGCAGCTGTTTGTGCTAAATCGCTCGATATTTGACTACCTCGTTCATTCAATTTACTTTCCTAAGTCTCTCACTCTTCATCTACATTCCCTCTCTTAAAAGCTTGGTCTCCGCGTTTATTTAGTTCATTCATGTTATTTCCGAATATGTTATGATTTTGTTAATTAAATTTTTCTTAAGATTTGTGTTTTTTGTAATTTTTCTTTTACAGCAAGTTTGAAACGATAATGGCAAAGGTATGTAGTACTAAACTTCCATCAGTAAATGTTTACCTGTAACAACTTTGATACTAGTACCTTTCTACTGCATGAAGAATACTCAATGTATGGAACTTTTGTAAGTAAATGTTTTCGGAAGAATAATTTATCAGTTCCTGTTATGTGCCTTCAAAATTCTTAATCTCGACATATTAACACTATAAATTCATTAACTTCTTGAATTACTAACAACTGTTTGTTTATTTTGGTCTTTCTAACAGTTTTTAATTGGTTTAAACGGTGGTGGGAATAAAAGTATGTTTAATGTATAAATTGAAATGGCACATTTTGTAATACAGGTACTGACCTCACAGTTAAGTCTTACTTTGCTCTGGCCAGGTCGGGATGAATAGCAGTATTGTTTCCCACTACAAATATTGCACTCGTCCCGGCCTATCAAGAGTGATTATTGCAGCTTATTTGAAGACTAATACTAGGCGGAAGAGAAAATTAATACTTGCTCGCGTTTCATGTGGGCTCAGGTGAGTTGTAAGTCAATGAATTTTAAATATGACTTAATTCTATTAGTTCTTATGCTTTTAAAATAACTAGAAAAAAATTTCTTTAGTAATTTGTAGATGAATTATTTTTTCTAAGATTTTCAATTTGTGAAAGTTTTATGTATAGTTAAAATGTCATTCTGCTTGCAAACAATACTTCACTCAAGACAAGTAAATTTAATTTTCAGGGCAGAATAATGAATATAGAATTCAATTATTAACCCTATTTAGAAGTTTGAGTTAAGTGACTCGTTTCAAAAATGACGAATGAAATAGCTCTTGTAAGTTGTGTTATTTCTGTTCTCTTAAATACTTAAAGAAACTTCTTTCAAGCAAGAATTTATGTAATATCTTGAGTGTTCTGGTTGGATACAAGGTAATCAACTAAGATTTTAGGTCATTCGTAAGGAAAATATACCTCGGATGAAAATGAGTTTGAGCATGTTGCCCAATGTTTGCTAATAGACCTTGCCGAAAATCTTTCTTCCATGAAATCTCGGTCAAGCGTTTCTAGAGCTTGAGAGGTTTACAACAGCAAGTTCTCACTTTTCAGTTTCTTTGGTAAAAAGATAAATATTATGCGCTTTTGAAGTTTATAAGTGTCTTAATTAAAAATTTTAGAACTAATTTCCTAGAGACTTAAAGGAATTTTTGTAGCGATAATTTTAGTTACTTGTGGATTTATAATTTTTAAAATATTTTAATATATGGATAAATTTAGTTTTTCAAAGTCAATATCTGAAGTTTTGGGGAAATTTTTTGTCATCGTAATTAAGGTTTTTGCATTGTTCTAAGCTTATTTTGTAAACTATCCTACTTCAATGTGCGTAGGATAGAATTGCTTTTCAACTGTCTACTGGATTTCAATAAACTATCTTTTTAAATGTTTGCTTATTAATAGTAAAATAAAAGCTGTAATATAATGAATACATAGCTTTTAATTTTTTTAAGTGAATAAATGAAGATCTCTCACAATTTAAACAGATATTTAAGTTTCGTAACATTTTAGTTTTAACTAAATTATATCTAAAATTGAGCATTAAGGACCAACTGCTTATGTCTTCACCGCTGAGAACTTCTGTTTATTGGAACTTCTGAAATTTTTCTTATCGTGAGTATTTAAATTAGTTTTCTAGAAAGATTGATTTAATGCGAATTCTATAACAAAGCATTGTTTTTACTTCGTTTTCTTTCATACGTAGGTAACTAAATTTTAAGATTAAAATTTACATTAGAGTTCTCAGTTTGTATAAGTTAAAGTGTTCGCCTGTGATTCATAGTTGACTAACTAGTTGTGGTGGCCACCTACACTAACTCGTGATTGTTGACGTCACGACCTTGTTCTTGATTAAGTTCAGAGATTTTACCTACCTGACTACACCCACTGCACCTCCTTTCCTTCCATCCGTTAATTGCGTTTCACTCCGTTAAAAAACGTATCTGCAATGTAACTCGTAATGCTTATTCTGGAAGAATATTGTCAGAAGTTATTTAGAATGTTAGTTAATAATTAAAAAAAAAAATGTAATTTGTCCTAATTTTCCGGTTACACGCACTTTCGGTTACACAGCAATAAATTTATAAAATTCTAGAGATTCCTTGCCTTTCGTATATAAATATTTATAAATTTGAAGTTAGGGTTACAATATCGAATGTATTGAACTTTCTTTACAATACCAGTTCGCCGTTTCGTTGTTGATTGGAACCATATTTTAAAGTAAATGCCTAATTATTCATGTGCAAACGTTGACCAATGAATGGTTATCTAATTCAAGAAATAAGTATCATTATTGAACTATTTAAAATGTGCATATATTGTGTTGTGTGAAAGTTTTAATTAAAACTTCAAATAGCAAAATTACATCATAACTTCAAATTTAAAATGTTTGAATTAAGATCTCAATTTTTATCTGAAAACTTCGAATATGAAAGAAATTAAGAATTAAATCAAAAAATTGCTCCATTAAAAGTTCCAGAGTTTTTCTCATAAGCAGTTACTCAAATCTCAGTTATGTAGTTGCAACTTTTTGAGAATCTTAACTATGAATTTTATTTCACTAATTGTATAGATATTAAGTGCATGTTATTTAAACGTATAACTTACCTGAGGAATTAATAGTCTTAAAGTGTTTCCTAATTAAAATATCATCTGCAATACGGGTTAGATGGGGCGTTCTCTGTAAAACATCTTATTTATAAAAATTAGAAAGTTTCGAGACTTAAATTCATCGCATGAGTTATATTTTTTTAAACTTCAGAGGAGCTCACAATGAATCTTTACTAATTTAAGAAAGCTTTAAAATTTTAAATGAAGCTTAAACTACATTTATATTTTAATGGTAGACTTCAGTTACTTAGAAAGCTAAGGTTAGTGTTCTGTTGTTGGTTCAATAATACGTGGGTTCAATTCCAACCTTTAGTTTGGATGTTTGTGGGGTTTCAGAAACCATTTTTAAATTAACTCACTCTAATTAACCGTCGTGTGAAAAAAAAAATGTTGAACAGCATTCCAAACTAATTTTGTATTTGTAATCTTTCATAAGTCTTGATCTAAGTTTTGCATTAAGGGGGAAAAAATTCAATGTTGAGAGGCTTTGCTGAGGTTTCAGTTTTCAGATATATGAATACGTTTAGGGAAATTTAGTGAACTTTTTTGAAATGTACTGTTCTTATTAAATTCTAATATTTCTAACTTTTGAGACTTCATCAATGTACTACCATAGTTACAAAATAAATTTAGTTTTCCTTGTGATTTTTTTGAAGCTTGAGTGCAATGTTTGTCTCTTATGTAGAATTCTTTTTTTAGTTTCGCAAGGGAAATTGTTTTTTAGAAATTTTTTGAAACAATAAAACTTGATTATTCCTAGTTCAATGGTCTAGAGAGACTTCACAGTTAAGGTCTATGTTTCTATATTAGCCATTGAACCATTGTTAAATTCTTCTTCGGCGTACCACTCTCA
>JAPDSC010146804.1:981887-1009372 GCA_026290005.1 Latrodectus geometricus | reverse complement strand
ATTATGAGAAAGTAGATAGTCGGAAAAGCGCTTTTAAGGGGAAAAAAGTGGGTCGTTCCCTCCAATTCTAAGATCACTCTAACACCTGGCCACTTTTTTTTATTTTGGCCAATCGTATCCAAGATTGCAACGACAGCTGCAACTCAGCATCTGTTCCTCTGGGTCAAAGCGCGCTGATCCGCAACTCATCCCAGCTGTCGGTCAATTTCAGCCCCAATAGAAAAGAACCCTCGTTCACCTTTTGTTGCTGTGGAAGAGGTCTTCGGAGATTTCCCCTAGACGCAGCTTCTGAATAGACATTTACAGACAAAGACTGCTTACTGAAGGCCTGAAGGGAGTATTCCTACCTAAATTCATACTACCTGGGGTGGTTGTATGTGTAGAAAAAAATCCCTTTCAAGGACATGCACTTTGGATCGGAGATTTCCATTGTTTGCTGTTTCTCCTAGCATCTAGGAGTGGTAGAGGGAATTTTGGTTCTTTTGTAGCTTTTCCTTATAGATTTCCCACGCTGTTTTCTTCAAGCTCCTCTTTTCTTCGGCTATACATTATTGATCTTTTATTCTTATTCCTTAGAAAAGGATCTCTTGCCAAGGATTTTCTATTATGCTTTAGGAATATTGATTTCTTTTCTCCCCATATCGTCCCTACAGACATGCTGGAGGCTTTACCTGCTTTTTATTATGGAAAAGATACAATTGAAGTTTGTTCCCGGTGCATTCCATTTATCCGTATCTACTTGTTATGCGAAAAAAGCTTATGTGATTTGCCATTTCAGCATAGTCTTGATCGCAGTGTATCGAAAGAACATTGCTCTAAGTCAAACCATTAAAAAGTTCCATTGTAAAATTCATTGTTTTTTAGGAATCGTTCAATGAATTTAGCTAAAGTGAACAAAAGTCCCCATTTTACCTACCTGGACGGGTTAATTTTAATTTTGAGATACACTAAAGAAAGCTCCCAGATAAATTTAGAATTTTTTTTTCTACAATAAAATCTTAAATGGTTGTATTGAAAACTAATATCTGACAACATTATTTACCTTCTATAAATCTGGTTATCATAAATGAATTTGCTGAACTCCACAAATAAAAGAAAATAAAGATAATCATTGACATAGTATATAATTTATGAGAAAAAAAATCAATACAATTAACAATGACAGTTCATAATAAGGAAATTTAGATACTTCCTTATACGGGAGTTTAGTGAAATATCACAATAGCTTAGAAATAAAATTTATAACATTTTCAGCTTATTTTATTAGACTTTAAAGCCTTTTCTTCAAAGAACTATAATCTAGACAGTTTCTTTTTGTTCACTTCAGGCATTTAAGCTATAAGAATAAATCTTAATTTTTTCATCGTAAAATATCTTTGCTCATTTCATAAGTCATAACATTATGATTATTTAAATTACAAAATTCTTATCTTTTCCAATAATATAAGTGAAATATATAACAGAAATAGGTTATATATTTCACTTACATTATTGGAAAATCTAACAGTATGCGAAAATAATCAAATTAATTTTTATTTGTGTCTACGCAATTTCCTACGCTATCCGCTTACACTAGTAAATATTCTTTTCTTGGTAATATTTATGATTGATGTCATCTGCCTGTCCTAGGCACTCTAACAATGAGAATATTTTTACCCTGGGTAAAGCTATCCTCAACCGCTTCATTTGAAAATAAGTATGGGACATTGTGAAATAAGTTTGCTAAACTATGTGATATAATTCCTAGCCAGTTACCAGTTACGAATTCTCCATCACTATAATAAATATTTTAGGAAAAATAAATCTATCAGTAATTAATATAATTGTGAATTTAACAATTTAATACAAGATAGTTGAAATAAAGAATATAATGAGATTATAAAATTTTAAAAAATTTTTGTATTACAGATAATTTTCTTGTAATCTGTTTTATTTAGAATTATATTTTACTTTACAAGAAGTATCTATCATTAATCAATATTGATTTAAATAATTACTTCCTGTCTCTTTGGGAACAATTTTGCATGGAATTTTACATCGTAAAATATGCATACTTATATTATTTTAATTATCTGTAATTATTTCTGTAAAATACTTCAAACGAAGTTTAATATAAAAATATTATATTTGTATTAAACTTCGTTTGAATTAAGAAATATAGTATCTATCAGGACCACTCTTTTGTACAGGTTTAGCTATCCTCATTTAGTTTTTAATATATCGGAATAAAATTACGATTCTCAATCACATCAGGCTAAACGGAACGCTTATGTTTGATAAAATCATGAATTCTTTAATCATTCATGAATGTGTTTTCCTCCAATAAATTTAACTCATCTTAATAATTAAGAATAATATTAATTAATATAACCAAGAAGAGAAATGAGTTTTCAGTTTTTCTGAGTATTCGTCTTCAGAAGACCTGTTTTAAAATACAGTTTAGCAGAAAAATAATAGTGATACAACTTTAATACAAGAAATACCAAGATTGGGAATTTTAATTTAAATTAATTTTTTGCCAAATAGTTTTAATGAAAATTTTTTCAAGATATTTCTGAAAATTAAAATTTTGATAAATGTATTTCCATTAATTTTCCATTAATACTTTCAATTAAATTTTTCATAAATGGAAATAAAAGATTTATAGTTCTTTAACGTTTACTTTTTCGAAAAATATGTTGTAAAATGAATTAATATGCTATATGGGAAATGTATGTTTAAGCAAATTAAAAAATGTGGTTAAAAATTAAAGGTGGAATACACAAATTATTTGAATTTTTAAATAATAACTGGGTATAATATGAATAAACTGAAAAGTGACAGATTCTACATAATAAATTATTCATGGTATATCTGACTAAAATATCTATTGTGAAGAAGCGGGATTAGTCTCCAGTTCAGTAATTCGTAGGTTTGATTCTCACTAACTGTTGAACTGATAGATATCTGTATGGATGTTTGTAGGAAAGGAGAGTGTTCGGAATCTTATATATAATGTTAAAAATTGCCTTTTTGTGTGTTCAAAAGGCTGTAGAGCCATGAAGCAAATCATGTCTGTCCGGGAGAAAATTTAAAAAGCTAATTGTTCTCTTTTCGATAATAATTGCTTGGAATATCTTATGGTAATCAATCAAACAATATAAAATCATAAATTTTCTTAATATTTATTGAAACAAATCATAATTGTTTTGTTATCTAATAAAAATTACATTATATAGTTAAAATTGAAAAAAAAAAAAACTATTTCATTTGCTGTGAGACAATAATAGACTTGGGTAAGAACAGTGTTTTATGATATTTAGTATGGTATAAGGAACAAATCTAATAAAGATAATTTTTCCAATATTATACTGAGGGAACTTGTTCGTAAAATCAGTAATTAAGGAGATCTAATTGTTTCACTAAGCTTAGGAATAAAAATATCGGAAACATTTTAAATGAAGAGGGTGTAAAATTCATTAAAGTTGATTTATTGGAAAGCAAACGATGGTTGTGATTGTATTATCAATAACGTCTTTATGAAGTCTTATTGAAAAATGGCTTAGCTGGAATCGGCTATTCCACGCGTAAATACAATATATTAATAAACCTATTACAATTCTCAGAGAATTAAATAACCGTATTCCACGTTACTGCATAGAAAAACACAGAATGTGGTTAATTCAGACTAACTTAAATTTCATGTGAATACTCCTTCAAGAACTAGTGGATGATAATGAGTAGGGGAGAGAAATATATTTTAATTTTTGGTTAAAAGTATATTTGATGTCAGATTTTTGAAATAATCTTCATATTAAAGATTAAATGAAGATAAGATTGATTTTCATTATTTTTTGATTAGTAAATTAAGAAATGTTTGCAACTGTACAGTGTAAACAATTTATTTTGATAATATTTCGGTGAAAGGAAATAATTTATGCTTCTAATATGTGTAATATAGTTAGCACTTTTCTGCAATAAAAAAAATTGTAGAGTAAAACATTTGACATATTACCTATTCTCTGTCATTCACTTAGTTATAAAAATTTAACTGTACCCATTGGTTATTGTGAGTTAAAAAACTGAAATTTTTGAGATTAGTAATGACAGAATTCTGATATTTTTATTGAGAAATGGCTTGATATATGAATTTCAGTTATAACCAGATAATGTCTACTTATTTTATGGAGAACAGAAAAGGAATATCAATATGGATAAAATTAAATTAGTAATATTATTGTAATTCTGTTAAGAAAGGCACAACATGAAGAAATTTTTTAGTTAGAGAGATTAGATTTTAAAAACTGAAGAAAATTTCAATTATCAGTTTATACAATATTTTGTATTGAAACTAGTCATTTAATCAAATGCAAGTATTAAAATATGTATAAATGAATCATGTCTGTTGTGCTGTATTTTAAAATGAAGTGCTCATATTTTCATTATATTGGAATGAGTATTCAGAATATTTACTAGAATTTTAAATCTCAGTTTTTAATGCGTTTATTTATATTTTTTATGCTTGAAATACACAAAACAACTTTATATTCATTAAAAATATGCAGTTTGAAAAATTAAAGTAAATTAAGTCACTATTCTTCATGTTACAAAAACTACACCTATCCTCGTGGAAACTTGTATTCGATTTTTTTTACACGTTCATCAAAAAGCAGCAACAATACCGTAAGTTATTTAAGGAAAACACAGTGGTCATTCACTATGGAACGTATTCAGTCACCTACATAGTTTCCAGTAAAAATTTTCGTCAGTATTTGCCTTATCATAAATACATATTCAAAATGATATATGAAGCTATAAATTATATAATGAGGATGCAGTTTCAAATGCTAATAGTTTGCAAAATTGGAAATCTCAATAAAACTTATTTTGAAAATATTTTAGCAGTAATGTATATAAATGAGATTTAAATAAATAAAACTGAATAATAAAAAATATAATGGAAAGCATCAAAAGGCAATATTTTTACCATGATGTTCAATAAATGCTCAGAGAAATAATGCCTTATTTCCTATCTTAAAATGCGAAATATCATTTAAAAATTATTTCGAAGATGATTTTTATATTAATATTGAAAACAATTAGCTTTTTTTTTATAAGTTTGAGAACTGTTTTTGTTTTATAAACAAGTTATACTCGTATATAACATCTTTATCTTGTTTAATCTGAAAAATTAAAAATTGTTAAAACATCGTTTTAAACTTTTATGTTTGCTTTCGTATTACACTGTAATTTAGTCAAATATGCTTATATTTAAATAATAAATTTGGACTAGATATGAAGAAATTTGAAAATATATTAGTTACAATATGCTTGAAATTATACAAAAGCATATTTTGGTATATAATAAAATGTAGCTCTCTTTCAGAAATTAAAATTTTGCTTGTCTGGTGTTAAATTGTAATAGATCTTCTCTAAAATCAAATTTCTAAACATTTATGTTTATTCATGTAATAATTTTCAGAGAATCATTGGTTTATATATAATATTCTGAAGCAATTTAACATTGTTTTTAGCCTGTAAGACTTTCAGTGGGTTTGTACGTGTAATTCAGTAGGAATGTTTTATTTTAATTTTATAACATAATTAGAAGTTTTAGGGAATGAAACATTGAATTTTGCATTAAATAAATGACTTTTTTCATCATTTTATATACTGAGTAGTTCAATAAATGATAGAAAATATTTTAAGTTACTGATTTCAAATGTATAGATATGAATATAATTCTTCCATATTGTCATGGCACATATAATGAAATTTTCAAATGAAAGCTTGATTATGGGAAATAATAAGAGTGATATGGAACCACTGAACTTGGGAAGATTATTTATTGATGGAAAGTTTTAATGAGATGTGTATCGAAGATGTATATGTCACAATTTGACATGCGTGTTCATCGTTTGGAAAGAAAAGAATACCAAGCGAAGTGGTAAACAAGCGATAATTGGTCCGTTATTTGTTAACAGGATATACGGTATGGTGACGAGAGTGAAATATCGTGAGTTGCTAGAGCGTGATTTTGACCCTGAAGCAGGCAAGTTCAGTATGACACACTGGTACTGATTCATACGGTATAGGTTTCTTCATCGAAGAATTGCTAACGTCTTCACGTGGCTTGAAAATTTACTGAACGTTTGATTGTATGACATGCAGAGAAATTCACGGGATACAGTGCTCCCATACAGGCCGGGCTTTCCATACAGGCCGGGTGTTTTTATGGGTACTCACAGCAGGACTGAATCCATACATTGACTCAAATTCATTGAAGGACTTGAAATCAATCATTAGAAATGTAATTAATCTATTTGATTACACACTCCAGAGAGTTACAACAATGTTATAGAACCATCTTTATAACATAGTCAGAAACAGTAGATATTACGAGCTTCTTGCATATTAAATGTCATTCCCGGTTTTATCATTAAAATGAAAAAACAGGTTTTGTGTTCTTGTATGTTGTCTTTTCCACAATGATTTCTTATTTTCTATCTTGTTTTTTGGACCATGTAATAATACAATTCCCGAAAAAACTGAATATCAAACAATATCAATGAAAAACATTATAAAAAAGCATTAGTCATACAGTTTTTGCCATGAAAAACTTTGGAATGTATGGCAATTAACTTATATATTGATTTTATGTTTGAAATTTAAGGACTATTTTTAAAAAGGTTTCGATTTAAATGTATTATTCTGAAGGCTTAGTTTAAAATCAACTCATCCATTATATCCAACAATTTGTTCTACACATTATGTCGTCTTCTTGGATGATAACATGAAAAGTTGTTTGTGCTGTTGTTGTGTTACTTATTCCCCTGGTGTAGGAAAGCCTACAACAGGTCTAATAGGCCCCGACGCGCCAGATCCCCATAGACCAGATCCTACCCATCCTACAGCTGCCTCTAAGAAGCGCCACTATCAAGATCGAAATGAAAAGTAAATAATATTAACACATGAATATTTTATATAAATATATATAGCCTACAAAAATGAGTAAGATAAAAATTATTTTAAGAAAATAAGCTGAATATTTCGGTCTCAAAATTAGTTGCATTTTATTTTTGTATTTTTAATTTCGTGATTGCATCTTTATGTACAAGATTTTAGAAATCTTTCCCGTTGCCTCTTAACCACATATATGTATAAAATCATTTCCAAATAACCTATCTCAAAATGGGAGTGTTTTACATTTCAAACTTATTTCAATTTCCTTGAAAACCATTACACTGTGCTGGCTTAATTTGAATAATATTAATTGCTAAAAGATTTTATTCAGCTGATTTATTTAAATGTTTTTCAAAACTAAATTTGGAACTAGTTCCATTCAACAGATTTTAAAATATTTAAATATCTATATAAATATCATTTTCCACTGCTTTCAAGTCAATAAATTTTCAAGAAATATTTATTGACGATTGATTGACGTTGGATTTAATCGACGAAAGAATAGATGAAAAATGTTACTATTCAGTGTAAATAGAATACATCAGTTTTTTTCTTATGAGAGCCGTTAGACAAGTTTTGAATTTTGTTAAATTATGTAAAATAAACATGCTTAAGTCATTGGATATCAGTTATATGCATTCATCGTGAACTGTAACTTAAGCTAAATTTTAAGATTTATGTGGTCATTCAAAATTTATTTTTGTCGGTCAGATTCAGTGTCAATTACTCGTGTCTAAGCGCTTTACATTATTGTTTTAAAGTTTGGCTATTTAACTAGTTTATGAAACTAAATAAATAAAAGAAGTTACGAGCTTAACGATTCTCCACCATGTTTTACAGTCTTAAAATGGTGCAAAAATATTTTACAGCAGAAAAAAAAAATCATTTTTTATCATCAATTGATCTGTTATCTTATGAACAAATCTTATGAAAATTTATACATTTAACACAGATTCGGCTGAATATCAGCAGATTTCTTTCTTGGTTATGGCAATGGTATTGAACTAAAATTTATTTTTATGAAGTATGAGTTTATTAAAACATTGCCATTGTCAAGCATTACTTCAAGACAATTTTACATTGATTGATAAAGTTATTCCTTTACGAAAGTATAAAATTTCTCAATCAAATATATTCAATAAGAGATAAAATTATTAAAAATAATTAATATGGGTTCAAGTCAATCTCTGATTAGTAATGAATTGTGATGTGACATCTATTAAAGTAATTTCACATGTCGAAATTAACTATTATAAGATGAAATTGTGTGTGTTTTTTCTTGTTTCTATCTGTGAAGCTTTTCATCGAGATTGAGGCAGTTTTTAAAGTTTTAAAATATACCTGTTTTTCATTTTCAGGTATCTGTCTGAATGTGATGTATTAAAGCATGTGGCTAACTCAATTCATTTGGAATAACTTCGCAATGTTTATAAATTATTTAAGTCAAATATTTATTTAAGCACTTTTCTACCTTATTTAACGGCATTCCATTTCTATTTGGTTATAGGATCTGTGAAATAATGTTACAAGGTTTTCTTTTAAAATTTGTTCATTTTTATCAGATCCTCGTATTCTTCAAGAAAACATAATATTGATTTGCGGTTAAATTGAAAGAATATATGAATGGTTATAAAAAAGAATATCTTTGTAAAAAAAAAATAAATAAAAAACGGTAAGTTTCAAATGGAATGTTTCTTCCGGGGAGCAGATGGAAATTTGTCCCTTGTTGGAAATAAAGGTTCGCCCCTTAAGACCTTGAAAACTTCTATTAGAGCTTCTTACATTCATTCTTCCTGCATTTTTTTTATCAATAAAGGAAACTCGTTTGACCACAAATAAGATGTGGCTTTAAGAAAACGCTCGGAATGTGATCCTTCTTTTAAACCAGGTTAAGTAGGCTCTTAAGTATATGTGTGAATGACGGATGCAAGTTTTCTGTTCCTCAAAAAATGCCTTGGATGATCATGCATAAAACGAATAAACAAAGTGTTTATTATTTGAGTGCCTTTTTTTGTAATTTAATTTGAAACAACCTAAAAGATTTCTGTCATTTAATGTAACATTGCCACTAGGATTTTATACTGCTAAATGATTTACGGATTTTAATTGCGTTAATTTTACTTGGGAATGGTTGATTTGGAAACATGAAGATGCCGGTCTCGTCATTATCCAACTAGAATAAAACTAATAACTCTTGGTGAATTTAAATTAGAATGTTTCATATACTTAGTTTTTATGTAATTCTTCAGCTCACGTAAAATCATCTAATGATTGAAGAAACTTTAACAAAATATCAGGCTCTTAGATTTGAGCTACACATTTATGCTAGTATTCTCAGGCTCGTTCCATTCATAAATTATTTTAAATAGAAGATATCGCGTGTTTTTGAGGGAAACTAAATCGAGTCTTGATTTATGGACGGTTTGTTATAGATATCAGTTATCTGTTGAGAGGGAAAAATATTTTATTTGGCAGATAAAATATTCAAGAAATCAATTTTCATGAAATTTCACATTAAATATTTAAGTTAATAAATAGAAGAATGTATATGTGGGAATAGACAGAATTTGTGTATTATTTTGAAAGTATAGATTTGAAACACAGTGTAACTTCTGAGTGTGATAGAACACCACTTGTTTCATGTTTTTCTCATTTTCTTTCGTATCAATGAAAACAAATAATGAATTACTTTTAGTTCAGCTTAACATGTATAATAAATAAGTTTTAATGAGAAATTTATTTTGTCCTTTGCTCAAAATTCTATAAATTTTTGCTTTTATTCAACATTCATGAAATTTTAATTATTATATAAATACAGAAACAATAGAATTGCGAAAACTATTTTATTTATAAATCATGTTCTAAGTTCCATTTAATAAAATTAGTTTTATTTCAATAAATATTAAGTAATTTAGTAAAAATTATTTTGAAAATATGAATTCCCTATTCTGGATAATATTTTCTTTGTGTAAGTATTTGAGAAATAATTTATTCACTCTTATTTTACAGGAAAACATTTTTTGATGAATTGGGAAAGTTTAATGCAGACATTTTTTAAAAATGCAACTTTTTATATTGATATTTTCTGTTATGAGTAACAGCAAATAACTCCGTTACAACTAAAATATAAATAAAAACTACTAAGACATAATGTCATATATAAGATAAGTAGCTTGGAGAATTTCAAAGGAGAAAAAATGTGCAATTTACTAATAAAAATTGGTCTATCTGTAAATTATGTTTTTTATATAACATAAAAATAAAATTTTATGATCGCTAGCATGAGAGCAATTTTATCTTAGTAGAAAACAATTGTGTCTATGTTCATGTCATGGTGTGTAAAAAATATACGAAGCGAAATCAAAGGTATGAAATCAGCAAATAATAAAGATTTTTTATTTTGATTGATTAAGGAAAATCTTTAACTTTTTAGACAAATATTTATTATTTTTTACTTTCAGTTGCAAAAATGTCGTTATGGAAAGTGATTGCATCTGGGATTAATATTTTTTTTATTCCTAATTGCATCGAAATTATTCCTTTGTTCAACTGCCGTGGTCTCACTATCATTGTTTCTTTTTCTACACGACACGATTTGTGAATGAATGGTTTTATTCAAATTTCTTTTTTGTCTGTTATACATTTAAAAATAAAGAAACTATGTTTATTATTAAAAATACATTTTTTTAATCATAGTATTTTCTATCTACATGTAAATGAATTTTGTTTTTCAATTCCCTGTTTCGTATAACTGATTAGTAGTAATTACTTTAAAATATTTTCTAAATATTTTTTCCTTTAAATATTAGTTAAATAGATTCGATTCTCTTAAAATGTAGTTTTTAAATAACTATACTCTTTCCCTCTTTTTTTTATGAAATAATAGGGGTGTTTTTTTTTTCTTTTTTTTTTTTTTTTAATTATACCCTATTAAAAGACTTACCGAATAGAAATCATTTGAATGTCCAATAATATTTTTGGGTGATGAATTAATTAGTATTATTCGATTAGTTATTCGACATATTATAATTAATTATTCGACAGTTAATAATTATATTCCATTAATTGAAATTGGAATCAGTAAATTTTTCCGTTTTTCCATATTTTTAAGCTTTTTCTAATATTGTGTGTTCATAACTTTTAATAGAATGAAGATACAATGGTAGAGTAATTTTCCTTCCATGTAAACTATATCTGTTTGATAATCTTTTTTTTAGTATAATTTCATTATTTCTTTATAGTGATTATATCATTAAAATAGAAAATAATAGGAATTCCAAAGAAATCAGTCGACAGTCAAAAAGAATTTTCAACTAAATTTCCTTTACCTTTTTGAAATTTCTCTACATATATAATTTTTGTCCTTTCAGAATGTAAGTGACGTAAATTTAACAAAATATAATTTCATAATTTGAAATGTTAATTTAAGTCAAATATTTTTAAAGGCTAGTAATATTAATGCATAAAAATTTATTCAATAATAATGAGCATTAATTAAAATTTAGTAATGAATATAATGTAAATAATTAAAAATATAAATCTTTTGTATAAAAGTTTGTTTATTTTTAAATCCACTTGATGAACTTCATCAATATATTTTTACTTGTGCTGCCATCTAGTGTCAGTGTTTAAATTTAAGAGTGTTATATATAAATTATTTTTAAAGGTAATACACTTCATTTATTCAATAACATAATGTTCTTCTTACATTCGAATAAAAAATATTTCAGTTTTATGTTTTATTAATCTCCTACTTACCGTCTTTTATCATCTATGCTTCATAATCACTTAACACATTTGTACTTTAATTACTCTAGTTAATTTTCTTTTATAATTTTTTATGAATTGCTATAATTGTCAAAGTCATTCGGAACAGAATCTTAAGTTCCAATTAATGGAATGCAAGATTTTTTCACGTTTCTTGCATCTTATAACAATTTTTTAAAAATAATAAAATTTTAAGAACAAATTTTCAAGTGAGATCCAAGACAGTTGTCTGTATTACGCCTTATATAATTAAGCTATGCTTCACGGATATCTGCAGACGGTATTCGTAAAATCTGTCAACCATGATTGGAAATATAACAAATGAAGAAAATAGTTTGTGCTGTATTTTATTGGAATATTTTCATTACAAGTAAGCAGTACAGATGTAATTGTTAAGATAAAACGTTTTTTTCAAAGTACACGGATGACAGAATGCGAAATGTGGAATATAAATTTTAACAAATATTTTACTGAAATTAAAAGAATTAGAAAATTTTTAAAAGGAGACCTTCCTTTAAGTAAGCTATGCACTTTTCCAGCAGAAACAATAATTTTCCAGCAATAATTTTTGACCTTTTAATGTATATAACAACTGAGTAATTTTGCCCACTTACTGATCATAATTGATAATCATCAAAACTATTTTACCTAGAAAAAAGTCGTACAAAACACGTGAGATTCAATCTGATTACTGTTTTATTACAATTGCACATCCTGGGCAACTGCAATTACATTTAGCTGAACTGGTTAATAAATGATCAGGGCTTTAATTTTCAGTTCAGTAGTTCACGTTTTCGATTCTACAAGGATAATTTTAAAGTCTATTTCAAAAATTTTGTATTTTTATGTAAATTAAAATGGGAATTTGATTGATAGCAAAGGTTTTCTAACAATCAAAGCAATAGTCAAAAGTAATTCACAGGACCCTTTGATCTATGGGCAAAGGAATTGAAAAGTGATGAAATAATTTCTTAAAAGTATAAAACTATATTGTTTTTCAAATTTCATTGAAATAATAGCTAATTTTAAAAATGTGTCATAACACATTGTTTTCAACCAAACCCATAAGAGGTTGCTTTAAGTACTTTTAGTGATTCAAATGTGAGCTATATGTTTCATAAGTAAAATATTCTATTCCTGTAATCAAGTTAATCGAACGTTTTATACTCGTGTTTATGAAAATTGTAACACCATGAAGGAATCAAAAGTATTAAATCAAACTTAATGCACTAATATATAATTTATATTAGTATAAATAAATTTTCATTAAAGTAATAAATTATAAATAGCAATATTAAGTTCTCGAAATTATTATATGGTGTAGCTACTATTTGCTTCAGAAAAAACCTGCTATATGACTTGCTATGAAGAAAAACTGATTTTGAATGTCTATCCGAGGAAGAATACATATTGTTAGATAAATTCATTGGTAGAAACTAATTACGAAATATAGAAGCCGATTAACGGAGTCCCAAATATGTTCAATAGGCAATATATGCGGTGAATAAGCAGATCTTTGACAAAGCTGTTGGTGTTCTGAAAAGACATTTTTTTCATATATTTCAAAAATATATGCACTATTCCGTGCATATATTTTTGAAAAATAGATCTAGGAATCCTTCAAGCGAAAATGATTTTTTGCTCCTTAAAAATTCGCTGATCTAGTTAAGATTACCTACAATATATAGTGACTGAGACCGTCCATGTTATTTGCTCCCTAGACTCTTGATGGTATAGTGTTACTAGGGCATTCAATAATGACCTATAGAAAGTAGCATTTAACACCAATCGTGGTACCATAAATTACTGAAGATTCGCCGGATAAAACACTTGTTTTCAGTTCTTGAGTTCTATTTAAACGCAGGTGTAAATCTTTTACATTAATGAAATCTTGTGTAAAAGAATATTTGCCTGCAATCCATGCTATAGAAGACTTCAATGCTTTGGCGAATTAGTCTGTCATGCTCCTGTAGTAATGAACTTATGTTACCAAATCTCTAGATGAAATTGTCTAATCTGTCAGCATATTGCGGACCGAATGTACTTTAATCGCAGATTGACTTCAGGATGTAGTGTTGACCCTCGGACTTCAGAGTTGTCGGGGTTCATCGGACGTCTGCTTCCAAACTTTCATCATTGTGCTGCTGGTACGCTGCTTACTTACAGCTATTGCACAATGGGATACCCTTCATAAAGGCCAATGATTTTCTTCCATGTATTGAAGAGGCATAGTTAGTTCTCATCTAACGTTTATCACTTGCAGATAACCTTAGATTATTTTTTACATCCCATAGAGCTCTATGCGATTTTAGCTGGAATTCTGATATCCTGCTCAGTAAATGCATGCGTGAGGACTCATAAATAGTAAATACTTGAATGACACTAATTTGCATCTTTCGAAAATTTAAGCTCAGTCAGTTCATTCCTTCTCGGTGTTGCATGGTTTGCTGACTGGAGTTTATCTTACATTCATTAATATCTTTACAAATTTTATTTACTTTTATACGAGATCATTAACTTTAATAAGAGAAACATCTGAAGATACAAAACAATACTTTAAAGTTGGACTTTCTAATCAATAACTCTTTAAGTCTTTTGAATGACCTGGTATTTCATCGAAATGAAGCAGTTAATTTGACGGGAAAAATAATAAATGAAAAATTGAATGACAGACCTGTACTCATCATAAGCTGTTAAAAAACAGTTGCTTAAAAAAGATATGGGCAGTTAAATATCAACTTAAGTTTTACTTTTTCTGTAATTTTTTTTTATCTTTTAGGACTATTTTTCTTCCATTCATCAAATTCTTATTGCTTCAAGTATATTCAAATTTTGTATATAAAATGTCTTATGTTCTATACACGAAATATAATTTCTTTAATAAGACTAAAATACTTTGTAAAGGTATTTCGGACAGTAAAACTTAAATGTGATAAAATCAGAACTTAATTTATACAAATAATATATGTAAAAATCCGCTCAAATATTGATTATTTACGAAATAAGTTGAATTAACAAAAATCCTTGTTTATTGAAAATAATACAGAAGGGATTTAAATACTAAGCTGAAAAACTGAAAAAGGGTAAAAAAAATTCATTTGCTAAATGTAGAAAAATACGCTGTGACATAATGCTAGAGATTAATTAATTAAATGATGTTTCTTTTCCAGGATAATTTTAATCAGAATAATTTCATTTTATAAAGTGTGTTCAAATGAAAAGGTGCAAATATGGACTTTATTCAAAATACCCAGCATAGGCTTGAGCACAACGATCCCATCGATGAACAAGCAGCAGAATTCCTTGTTCCCAGAATTCCTGTGGCTGTGACAAGACCTAGTCTTTCACAGCGTCCTTAAGTACGTCGTTCGAGTTGAAGCGCTTCCCTTTCACGTGTTTCTTCAGTGGATTAAACACATGAAAATCGCAAGGTGATAAGTCCGGTCTTTAGGGCAGATGGTCCAACGTCTGGCACTTGAACTTGGTCAGTTCCAGGTGTGTGACTCTGGAGACGTGTGGACGAGTGTTATCATGGAGCAGAATCACTCCCTTCGTGAGCAGCCCCGGCAATAAATACCTGGCGCTTTCTCACCTTCCGTTGTCAGAAATCGGATAACACCTCGCTGCTTCTCAATCGTCGAATTTTGCAACGCGAACGACATTCTGTCCTAGTACGGACTGCTGCATCATTTGATGCCGCTTTTCATAAGAGCCTCTTGCTTCTCCTGAGCATGTGGACGCCCGTGCATGCTCCAATCCCAGTCAGAGACTCCAATCACATCCCGAGATGTCTCGCTACGTTCTCCCATGGCGGAATGTGCAAATATTTAACTGTTACGTTTTTACGTCGTTTCGTACCTTTTCATTAGATCACTCCTTGTATGTTATATATTGGAATCATTATTATTTATATGAAAGATTATATAATATAGCCTGTGGTTTTAAGACAAATATAACATCAATCTAATTTAAATCTCATGTTTTAAGAGAATTGTTCCTCATAAGTAAGAAGTTAAATTGAGTAACAAGTTAATCAACTAATCTATCAAGCAGTGTCTTGAATTTTAGAAACTAAATTTTGAATATATTTTTTTGGTAATTATGAGGAATAAAAACGAAGATTTAATTAAAAATGTAATTGATAATATGCTGTTTAAAGTCTAATTTACAAGAATGTTATTAAATCTGATTAAAAATTAGAACATTAAAATTTTTATTTTTTTATTTTTTATACTAAAGATTTTAAAGCTCTTGAATTATTTATTCTGGATGAATAGTAGATATAAAATATTAATTATTAATGAATGAATGAACTGATTAATTTCATTTACTTAATAATTTTTATTCATGTAATCGCTTAAAAAATACACACATGTAAAAATGAATATTGCTTAAATGGAGGAACAGTTGTGTTTTCAAATTTCAGTTTAGTTTCTCCTTTATTGATAACTTATAATTGATGGAAAAAGTCTAATTTACCCAGGCTTAATTTGGCAACTTAAGGATTAAAGAAATCTACGATATTGTGCTATAGTAAAATTATTCTAACTAGTAGATAAAAATATCAAAGAACAAATTTATTTCAGACTGTTGCAGACAGTAATCCGAAAATGCAATATAATAACATATGCAAGCCGATTTCAGAGTGGTTAATGTTTCTGAATCCTCAGCTGTTCGTCTCGGGTTTGAATCCCTTATAGGGCATGGATGTTCCTTATTATGTGTTTCTTTGTCCTTTTTTCTGAGATGATGAATGAATGGTGCCCACCTTATAAACGGGTTTGACGCGGAGTGACGTGTGTAATAATACTCGCTTCCGTGACTTGGTTCACAGGTGCTCACCGGGTAAGAGATAAATGAGTAGTAGTTTCCGGCCATGATGATTTGACTTCTGTAGTGGCGCCATCTATCGGGTTCCCCTGTAGATGGGCTGACCCCTTGTTTACGAACTTCTATTTGCTCACTAACGAGTCTTTGTTCACAAACAAATGTTCAACAAACCAAAGTCTTATGTACTTAGTTTCTAAGCTTTTTAATAAAATTTTTAATATTTTTTCCCCAATTGTATTCATTTAATTTCTCATTATTTATTGTACAGTTTCTTTTTTCGTTTATTTTTATTCTGACTATAAATTTTCTATTCTCTACCATGCAAATTTAACTCTGGGAGAAGTTATTTTCAATTTGTCAAAGAAAATATGAT
The DNA here is from genome assembly GCA_026290005.1 of Latrodectus geometricus. Taxonomy (NCBI): domain Eukaryota; kingdom Metazoa; phylum Arthropoda; class Arachnida; order Araneae; family Theridiidae; genus Latrodectus; species Latrodectus geometricus. Next base: position 992,460 of record JAPDSC010146804.1, on the reverse strand, counting down.
CTATGCCACTAGACAAATTAATTGTCTAATTAGGTCTCAACTATATGCTGATTATAAAAGAGGTCAATGACAAACAACTAGATATCTCATCAATCTCCTATGACCAATGCTTTCCGGCCTTGTTGTATCAAAGGGTTAGTCACCCAGTAATCACCGTTGGAGGGGATTCGGATTTCACCTTTTCATCACACCACTGGACATCTTGTGAAGGATATTGTATTATACTTTAATTAACATGGAACATTAACATAGCTTCGTTAATCAGTCGTTTCCTCCTGCATTCACTGACTTCAAATTCGAATGATTGTTTTTCGTTTAATTTCATCGGATACAATGATTAGTTTATTAGAATATAATCTGAGATATCTGTAGGCAAAAAAACTTTTTTGAATGAACTTTTTTAGATCCCTGAGACCTGCTCGAATCGCATTTACTTTAATTTATGCATATTGAAGTGCATGGGGAGAAATATTTAATTTCTGCCAGAAAAAGTTTTCTTAGCTTTCTATGCAATTTATAAGTAATGCTACAATAGCTTATATTTTGCGAATGCAGTCATATTTTTATCATTTACATATCTCATTGAGAAATAAGTATGGTCGATATAATCACAATTTATATTTCTTTTTGAGTCATAAAAGCAAGCTATGTAACTGCATCTGCTAAAACATTCTTCACAAATATTAATGAAATGCAACTTCTAGATAAATTATTTTCTAAACAATACATAAAAACACGGAGAAAATAATTCAGATCAGTTGCATACAATGAAATTATTAAGGAGCATTCATAAGCTTTAGGCCGAGCTAGCAGCAGGATTGTTTTTATAGTGGGCGTTTGTTCAATAACTCCTGGATTCGAGTCCTATCTCGTATTTGGTTGTTTGTAGTGGTTTGGAATTAATTTTGTTAATAACCCTGTAGGTTCGGAAATAACATTGTAGGCCCCCATCTAATTAGCCCTCATATGGAAAAAATGACCGTTGAGCGACAAACACTTATAAACAACATTAGATATGATATGCAGATTCATTAATAACTTTAAGAATCTTTTATGTAATATCTTTGGAAATTAAGAAATGCTTTGAAGTACCAACAGCGACTCATCAAGAAAAACTTAATAAATTTATCACCCACTTATTTAGCAGCTAGTCAGGATTATGGATATTTATATATATGCTCAGATAAATCAATTAATTATAAATAAGTAAGTCATACAAAATCAAAAGAGAGTACCATTTCGTATTCAAGCATTCGAGAATTATTTCATGTAATAAGTACCAAAAGTCGAAAGAAATGCTTGAAAAGAACAATAGAAGTTTTGTTCTATTTTAATACATAAGGAGATTAAAATTGGTTTGAATTCTCAATCTCTACACCAAGAGGATGTATTACTTTTTTTTTTTTTGCTGTCAAAAAGCAATAAACTTAAAATTTAATGAAAATTGCTGCATGATAACGATATACATGACACAAATTCGACTGCATTTGAACCTCCTAGTAAGGGATTCCACAATCAGAAATTATTACTGAATGTTGATTGTTAGCGTAAAGATTGTGATTTGCCTTATGTTAAAATATAAACATCCACCGACACAAACATGCTTCAAATTTCCTTTTCAGCTTCAATATGATCAATGTATGTTATGGTACATATGGTATGGATCATGCCAAAACAAGAGAGGTATTCACCCCTTCGTGTTGTTGCTTAAATTGGTTGAGATTTCATAATTATTAAGCAATTATAGGATTGAGAAATTCAGAAAAGCCTTATTAAGACTATAAAGATTTCGCTGATCCAGATATATTAACTTTAAGAGAACAAACATATTCTTATAATTACATGATCGTATATCCAGGCCTCATTTTATTAATCAAAAGCTTATGTGCAGAGAAACAAATATTCTAATGGACAATATCTGCAGAAGCACGGACTATTGTCTGGGCTCTCCTTAATGTTGTAACTAAGGCTGGTGCGCATAAAATAATGGGTAACGGTGATATTTCACATATGATTGACATTTCATCTTCTCATTGAATGAATTTCAGTTTTATGTAGAGCAACATCATAAAAATATACGTGCTGCAGACACCTAGAAAAAAAATGCAAATTTACATATAATCGTTGTTCGAGCCCACTTTTATCATATTATGGTGAGGCATTGGAAACTATCCCCCTTTTTCTTATTCATATGAGGGTAACACTTCTGTCTTCTATTATCAAGATTGTAAGTGAAGCTATTTTTTTAAAATAAGGTAATATTTAATAGTTTATCTGAGCTGCCCAGATCATCTGCAATATAGAAGTACCAGGAATCATGTTTTGTATTGTCCTAGAGACCACGTTTTAGAGATTTGTCACACACTCAGAATATAGGTTCAGCACATTTGCGAGAGATTCTCATTTTACAACTCATCAGATATTACAATTGTGGATTTTGCTAGAGTTACACCATTTATCGGCTATATTTTAATGACTACCGATTGTAATAACATAAGAAATAACTATATGAATTTAAATGAAAAAATTATTTTGTTTTAAAGTTAAGTTTAAATACAAGGAAAACTTTCAAAAAATAAGAACACGGGAATCTACAAAAATAGATTTCATATTTCCCAATGAAAATATATTTTAATATATTTTGTGATTTAAAAATAATCTCACAATTAAATCAAAATCAATAATTTTCCTTCTTTAAAGTGGCTTTCCCGTTTCTTTTTTTAGTGACTAACGATTGAGAAAGTATGGCTCTTGTTATTTCTGAGCAAATTTGCTTAGAATTATGTATATATATATAGTTAGTTTAATACTAAACATTTTAATTTTTATATATTAAATTTTTAATGTTTTTTCTAAAACAACACTAATAGGAAATATTGAGAAATTGATATATTTGCAAACTGTGTGTGTAGTCGTAAAACTTTAGAATGTGTTTATAAAAACAGTTTATTTAGTATTGATTGTATCCTGTGTACACGTTATAGGCTCAAAACTAATACAATATTTATAAAAAATAAGTGATAGTGTATTAAAATAATCAAACTTATGTAAAATTAAATATAGTGATAAAACAGAAAATGTAAGTACTAGGTGAAAATTTGTTTATAAAATTAAAAAAAAATATATTCTTTATTGGTACGATAAAGCTCTAAATGTGAAAATCATTTAAATGACTATTCAATATTCCATTTAATTTTTATGTAAGGGTACTTTAATCCTAAATAGGAAATATTACATTCTGAAAACTGTAAAATTCCGAATTTTTAAGAATTCTTTTTGAATATTTAACTTTGTTAAAATTTTTAGATTCTAGAAAACAAAAATTAATTGTAGACATTAAAACTTTTTAAAATTTTAATGTTAAAACGATTTTACTTTATATATATATATATATATATATATATATATATATATATATTACTCCGAAAATAAGTTGAAAATATAACATTACCTTTATAGTATGTATTATATTTGTGTAAAGAAATAATTTACACACAATTTACAAAATATATGGAAGTAGATTTAAGATTTGCAAGTTTAACTTTCACACTAGTCTGTTAACAAACCACTGCCTTCGCTGCACTAAAATGATACATAAAATGAGGTGAATTAATATAAAATGTGTTTTTTCTTTGTGAAGCAATAACTGACAGATGAATTAAATACTGATATCTGCCTTTCTCACTTAAGCATTGGAAGAATATTCTCCTTGGTAGATGTCATTATCAATCATTTGCAATTGATTGAAGCTGCTCTCACAAAGTAGACGCTCTTCCTTAACTTCTGAATAAATGTTGTTTTCTGACATTTCGGGCAGAATGGTGTTATTTCCTTTGAAACATTCATTTGTTTGGCTTTTTTCAATTAAGTATGTCGGAGCTACATTTATGGTATTATTAGCAACATGCTCCGTCACAGTATTATTACTGTTGCTGGGTCTTTTCACTTCTTCCAAAGTTTTAGAATGATTTGGCAAACTTACTTTTCTTCCAAATTTTTTGGCTCCAGTTCGTAACCAAGTCTCTGAAACACAGTTCGATACATTAATTTGTGTTGAAGGTACATTTCGAGAGTCAATTGGTTCAGCATATATGTGAGCCGCATATAGTTCATCTTTTTGTGCGGTTGAATTAGTTGATGTCTTTTTCAGCATCTTAGGGGCTGTTTCGAAAGGTTGTGCATAAACAGGATCAGCATCTGGAGGTAATTTTGGAAGCTCTAATGAAAAATGCAGAGAGTTCTTATTGGAAGGATTATGTCTTAATTCAATTACTTCTTCATAAGCTGTATTTGTCATATGATCAGGAAGATTATTGAAAACTTGGTTATAAGGGTTTGAGTCAGTTTTCCCAGCATGAAACACAGTTGAATTCCCTTTTAATTGTCGCCTAAAATTGAAAATCCAATATATTTAAATTTTTTAAAAAAATAATTAAAATAATGTATTGCATTCAACAGAGGAATTCTAATTATTTAAATAGTTAGCATTCGTATTGAACATCAATTCTATCTAAATAACATATGCTGACAGATTTACATAAAAATTACATGATTATATATTTTAAATTTTGATGAGTATTACACGATAAAAGGTAAAACCTAAATTGCCATTTTATTATATCATTCATTTTGTTCATGTTATTTTAAAATTTAATGTTAGGAATAGTTTTTCCTTTCATATTTCTAGCGTTATTATAAAATGACTGCTTGAATATCTTAAACATAGTGGGATGAACCACCAAAATCATTATAGACAAGCCTTATGCGTAACGCGTAAATAGCGGCACATAATTAATACACGAAATACTCGCGTTTACGAACCTCTAGTTTACAAACACCCACGATTTTATAAAATAGTATCTGTGTGTGTGTGGTCCCTAATGTGGTTTCATAGACGCAATGATAGTTTTAATTCCTATTTACAAACTAAAATTTTAAAAATTCGGTTTCTTGGGAATTCCTTTTCATGAATCTCACGTTTTCATTCTGTCTCCCCATTTTTTTTTATGGTTGAGAAACTTGGATTTATGTCCCACTTTTTTTTTCTCTTAAGAATAGTAAGTTCTTTAAATTCTGGATCACTAGCTGCACTACTAATGTTGAAATTCCTGAAATTTTCTTTCCTAATCTAACTCTTGTCACAACATGCATCAGAATATAAACAATAGCTTCTAGTGCAAATATTAAAAGTCACTATTATTTGGAATTGCTTTATGAAATTCACACTCTAGATGCTTACAATGCACTTGACAATTTATGCTTGGAATGATGTTGCAGGAAAAACTATCCCGACCATTTTGACATGGAGGTTTATGAAAGAAACCATTGTATCTGAAAAAATAAAGAACGCTTACCTGATGACTTGAGTAAAGACGAGTTCCTTATTCATGACTATTGACAAAAAAATACATTACTTCCCAAAATAGCATTGCTGCCGAAGTATTTTATTTGTAAAGAGAAAGATGTTTCGTAGAAATTAGTTTTAAGAACTTATTATTCTATTTTGGAAATTATCAAATCTATTTTACTGGTCCCAACGAGTTTATAAAAAGCGAGCAGTGCAATTGCTGCTACAGTTAAGCAATGTACATACAAAATATATTATCTGGTTAAGCCTTGAACGTATCAAAGTATAACAGAAGTGATTTCTTCAGTTAATGAAACAGAATAACATTTCCTACATTGGAATTTTAACTTAAGGTAATTTCAGTTGTATATAATAGTTGTACAAATGCTTGGTAGACATAGTAATTTTATAAATCGTTGGTTAATATGTAGATTACAGATGAAGTCGGATATGACAAGTATGAGTCATTGACAGCAAGCAGAATACACTTTATCATTTTATTAAATAAAACTTGCAAATATAAATGCTAAAATATGATGTTAACATTGGAGAGCCGATGACAACGTTATTTTCATCATTTGTAATTTAGCTATTATTTTCTAAATTACGTTAAATATGAAAGGAGGCATAAAAATTATCATCCCACCTAGTTAAGCAACATCGTCATCAGTCTTATACGTGCTGTCAGCAATATTTCAGTAGCGTGATTCGACGAATGGCTCCTAATCCCAGTAAAATCTTTCTTTTAAAATTGAAGGTGTGATATAATATATCATCACAAATCGAATCATTTTTAAAGATCTTGAGCTCTTATTTACGACAAATAATTCTTCTTTTAATAATCGGTTTTATTTGTACATGCTTATATATTTTGTAAAAAATTATAATTTTAACCGAATTACAATGTTTTATTTTACAGGGGAAAAGGAAAAAATTAACTCAAATTTTTCGGTTTCTTTATTATAATATTGTTTGTAAGTGTCATGTATTTTAAAAGCTTTTTTTTGTATCGAAAATTGCTTATTATAGAGTTTTCTAGTAGTCACAATAACCTCAAGTCGTTACAATAACCTTTTTATCCAATTATTAAATTTTATTATTCATTTAAGAAATATGAATAAATTGGAAGTATACCTCTTTATTAACAATAAAATGCAGCATACCAAACAAAGGAGACATATGGTTGTCCCTACTGCAATTGCTGCAACTATATAAATATAAAAAATAGATTTAAATATGTTATCAGCTTATTGTTTGCATATAAATCTTACACATATAATAATACACCTATAGTATAAAAAATTTGTGGAGAAACCACTTACATAGCATTGTATGCGGTATGAACTCTTGGTCCAATGAACGATCAATAGGAATATCTGGTAAAAATAAGTGTAAAAAAATCATATTTTCATTAAATCACTGTAAAAAACGCATAACGTTTACATTAAATGATAATTACATTAATGTATAATTTCATTACTAACTATAAAAACTGAGAATATGAAAAACAAATGACAAAAACAAATCAAAGGATAATTTATCTTCCTCAAATTTAAAAAATATATTTTTTATTATTATAGTCAGTTTTGTATTGTAGTTTTTATTGATTATTTTAAAATTTTCAAAACTATATAACATTTTAAAAATCTATAGGACGTGAAATATTTATATTAAATGATGTTTTTTTTATTCAATATCATTAAGTTATATTAACGTTTAATAACATTTAATTGTATTGGTAAAAGTAAAATACATTTTATATACACTGCTCAAAACAATTAAAGGATATTGCTGTTTTAGGCGGATCCTGTGGCTGGGAAGCATTTTAGCTGATTGATACATGGTCATTAGACGTAGTAGGTTATACGAGAATAAATTACACATGTTTGTCAGAAAAGAATGCATTTTATTGTGTATTTGTGTACAAAAGGAAAAAAAAAACACAGTTTATGCATATGAGAAAAAAACAAGAAAAGTTGTTGTCTTCAAAGGAAATCATTTTCAGTTGGGGGTATGGTTTCCACTGACGACCAGCAACATTGAACACCTTTGAGGCATGGAGTCAACGAGGCTATTAATCACGAATTGGGGTATTCTGTCCCACTCTTCCAGAAGAGCTCTTTCTAGTTCTTGGAGAGTTTGTGGGGGTGGTTGGAGGCCAGAAACTAGTCTTCCTAGAGCGTCCCAAACGTGCTCTATTGGATTCATGTCAGGAGAACACGATGGCTATTCCATTCGTACGATTCCTACCTCGAAAAGGGAATCCTCCACCAGGCAGCATGATGTGGCCTGCAGTTATCATCCATTAAATCGAAGTCATCTCCGATTGCTGCAGCGTAAGGAACTACAATTGGTCTAAGGATCTCATCCCTATATCGGCGACCAGTCAGACGTCCATCTCGAATGATATAGAGGTCTGTGCACCCGTCAATGGAGATGCTACCATATACCAACACTCCCCCACTGCCAAATCTGACACTATCGTGCACGAACGCAGGATTATTCCTACTGCCACTGTCCCTCCAGATGAAAATTCGCCTATCATCAGGACGAACAAAAAAACGCGACTCATCAAAAAAAAAAAAAAAAAAAAAAGAATAAAAAAAGAAAAAAAAAGAAAGAACATTGCTCCATTCATTTTTCCTCCAGTTCGCATGCTCTGCTGCCACCACTGCCTGCTTACGCGACGATGTCTTGATGTTAGTTTAACGCATACCATCGATCGGCTAGCATACAGACCTACATCATGGAGCCGGTTTCGGACAGTGTGAGTTAAAACCGTGGTGTCAGTAGCCGAGCGAAGGTGTTGTTGGAGAAGGGTAGCGTTCATATTTCGGTGTCTCCGAGCCGTTAACACTAAATAACGATCTTCATTGGGCGTTGTTGCCCGTCTAAGACTTTGCCCTGATCTTCAGCTTGCACTTCCAATCTCCAAAAAACAGTTCCAGATCCTGGAAATCACACTTTGTGACACTACAATGTCTTGCGCTACTTCGGCTTAAGTGTAACCCCCTTTTAACCTACCGAAAAATCTCTAAGCTTTTGAATTGGTTAAATGACTTCACTGAGACATTGTACTCATCGAAACAAAGCAGTCACTGAATGCCGATCATCCTTGTCTTCATTGTCTTTTATTCAGTTGAAAGTCAAATTTCATTCATTGCCGCTGAAGCGACGTTTTTGACGTCGCACTCAAAATTACCATACTCCACAGTTTGAAAATTAGAAAAATTTTCATTTGTCATTCTCTTCAACTTTCGGCAAAAAAAAAAAAAAAAAATTTCACTTATGTCTTTATTTTATATAAAACTTACAATATCCTTTAATTGTTTTGAGCAGTGTAGTACAGTATGCTAGCTTAAATCTCTTGCCACCCTCTTAACTTTGGAACTGCTGCTGCTATATTTATAAGAAGTTAAATAGAGCGTCTCATATAACTTCTTGTAAATATAGCAGTGCTATATAGATCGTCTCAGTGTAGAAAATCAAAAGTATACCAATGCGTGTAATAACCCTTCTATTATGTTCATTAATGTCCACAAGGAGTCCTTTCATATTAAATCAATGATGCTTGAGAAGTTTATAAACCACTTTTTTTTCCTATCTCGTCCCATTTTCGATGTAGGAATGTTAACTTCATAGTATTCCACCAAGTGGCTTCGTATGTGATTTTTATTCAGAAGAGCGTATCTACTTTACTATATCTAAACATTAGGTTTATGAATATAACATTAGCCGTTCAGAGTGTAAAAGGAAGTTTAAAGGGCATACAATATACATTCTTAACAATATTATAATTGAAGAAAAAATTATTATTTATAAGGAAATAAATTATTTCAAATTAATGATAATATGTATCGCACATGTATTTCTCAAGAGACACAAGATACATATATAAACGCGTAATTTTTAATAACTATGAGATAACTTTTTATGACTTTTAATTAAATTTTTTTTTCAATTCAGTTTGTGAATACTTCCTAAACTATTAATGAAAGTTTTAAAATATAACTCAGAAAATTTTAAATGTAATTCAATAAATTTTTTTAACATATATTAAAGTATGTGCCTACCACTGTTATTATCAAGGACAAGAAATGTATAGTTAATATTACAAAAAAAGGAACATATTGGTTACTATTTTTACAAAGTTGTCAGAAGATGATTGGTTGGTTAGTTAAATTTTGTCGCAAAAGGACTAATTAAAATGGAATTAATAATTTCTATAAACATGCGTGAAGTGGGAATCGAATTTACGAATTGATAAATCAGATTAAAAATAACGTAAAAACTTAAATTCGTACCTCCATAAAAATGAGTTCTCCAATTTAAAATTATTCTCAGATAAACTTTCTTAATTCTCACGAAGTTACAGAACAGAAGTTAAGAAATGGAAGGTAGTTTACGTTTTCTTCTGACACTTTGTAAAACAAAACTTTCAAATCTTTTTAGTTTCAAAATTTAAATTCAATTTAGAGGTTGTCTTAAAAATCTGAAAATTATCAAAAAATTATAAATAACTAATGAAATACTTTCTATAATTTCACTTGAGGTAATAAATTCAGCTCAATGGGATTAAAATAACATTGTCTTTTTACTTATTACTTGTATATATCTTTCATTATTTCGTTAATATTATTATTTAAAGTACAGTGCAAAAATTTTACGAAAAGTATTAGTTGTTCTATTATAAAATTCAAGGGAGATTAATTTTCACATTAGTTAAAAGCGAAATTTAGAATATTTAATATCAGAAAAAATTGAAATGTTTTTGTTTTCTAAGTTAGTTTCGTGTATTTGTCACATTTTTTGTGTTACATACTTTAATGTTGACTGAAATGTCTGAAAATATCTTTTGATAACCGCATAGAAAAGCTGTTAGTAATATTAAAATGTAAAGGATTTACACATTTACCTTAATGATGTGTTACAATTAAAGGAGGTATTGATTCTCTTCTTTTAAGTTGCCTAAATTTATTCAAATATATATGCGGGATAAAAATTTTAATATTATTAGTTTTCTTTTACCTTGACTCACATATTGAGAAGTAAGCATATTTGGAATTTTTCATTTTATTTACATAAAATCAGCAAAATATTGCTGTCATAAAGGAATCGATAGCTTCAAACAAACAATGACATGAGACGCTAATACCAGTTTTATTTTACTAAAACTTTTCTACTGTAAAATACTTATTTTGCAAGTAAAAAATTTTATATTAAAAA
>JAPDSC010146804.1:970909-981877 GCA_026290005.1 Latrodectus geometricus | reverse complement strand
TAATCAAATTCTTATAGTCTTTCAATGACCATTGCTCAAAGATTTTACTCTATCTTATAATATCATTATAATCTCGTGAAATTAATATAAAAAGATTTATGAAAAACATTTTGCTTTGATGGTAAAGTTATTATTATAGAAAACATTCATCTATTAGACTTTTAAAATCATCCAGATCATTTAAATTCTATAGCATTACACATTTTTTAAATCGAAGCTTCATTTAAAAAATACTATAGATTTATTAATTTTGTTATACATTTTAAATATAATATACATAATATTTCTTATTGCATTGCATTCAAGTAGCTTAGATTAGTAATTATTTTTAAGAAGAAGTGAAAAATTTTTATAGCCCTACTTTGCAGATGGAGTCAAATTTAGCTGATTTACTTTAGCTTGGATTCTACATTCCTACAATGTAGCGTGTAAAGCTATTGAGTCTGCAATATTTTTCTGATTACTAAAAAACTAAGAAGAATTATCCTAAAGTAAATAGACTTGACCAGCAAAAAGGAATCTACCGAGCTGGTAGGTGAACGGTTACACTCTGGCCTACATTTCAACAGTTCTTGGGTTTGACTCCCACCATAGTCTTTATTTTTAGTAGCAACTTGGAATCCATTTTAAACTGTAGCTCAGAGTTTCTTAATCACTCGATTGTAAAAAATGACCATTGAGCTGCAGACAAAAATGAATGCTTAGCGAAATTTAAATCAAAATTCTATCGTAGAAAAAGTTCTATCTAGAAAATAAATCGGTCCTTTATCATTGGAAAAGAAATAATATCCTGAGTGTTTTGCAACGAAATTTAGAGGTATATATATGCCGTACAATAATCATTCAGTTTGCTTTTTCTCCTTGTTATGATTGTTTTTACTTGGAAAATGATTAGTCTATCAGCAGAAATGCTCAATATTTTGAATTTATTAATATTTCATGTACTTTATTTATTTTTTTTATCAAAGTGTTTGTCTTCAACATATACTTTTAAGATTTAAAGACATATTTTGTTTCTTTTGTATAAATTTATATAAAGTATATTTTAAGAAAAAGCATGACAAATTGAAATATAGTTTAATTTTTCTTTTTTTTTATTAAATTAACTTTCTGTTTCATGGAATTTCTATAAAAATTAAAAAACTGCTCAAATTAAACAAATATAAATAAATGTAATTATTAATTTTTTTTCACTAAAATTTGTTTTTTTTCTGTTGACCCTAATTGACTGTCATTTAATTTTTTGAAATTGAAAGTAGTTTTTAATAAGCAAATTAAATCAGTTTTTTTTAAAGTATGGGCATTTTAAATTTTGAGATTATATACACTACTGGCCATTAAAATTGCTATACCAAGAAGGCGACATGCTACAGACGTGAAATGTATACGAAAGGAAGAAGGTGCTGTGATATGCAAATGATTAGCTTTTCAGCGCATTCAGACAAAGCAGGCACCAGTAGCGACACCTACATTGTGTTTAAATGAAGAATTTGTTCAGCCGGTTCCTCATACACAGATTGTATTTGAACGTTGTTGCCTGGTGAAAAGTTATTGTCATGCCTCGTGTAAGAAGGAGAAATGTGTACCAGCACGTTTCTGACTTTGATAAAGGTCGAATTGTAGCGTACCTGGATTGCGGTTTATCTTATTGCAGTATTGCTGCTCGCGTCGGTCGAGATTCAATGACTGTTAGCAGAATATGGAATCGATGGGTTCAGGACGGTAAAACGGAATGTCATGCGGGATCTCAACGGCCACCTATCACTAGCAGCCGAGAAGACAGGCATATTATCCGCATGTCCGTAAGGGATCGTGCCACCACGTCATGAGCCGTGAGTCAAGAAACGGGGTCGTTTGGAAGACAACAAGTGTCTGCACGAACAGTTCGACGACGTTTGCAGCAGCATGGACTCTCAGCTCGGAGACCATGGCTGCTGCATCCCTTGACGCTGCGTCATAGACAAGAGCGCCTTCAATGGTGTGATCAACGACGAACCTGGGCGCACTAATGGCGAGACGTCATCTTTTCAGATGAATCCAGGTTCTGTGTACAGCATCATGATGGTCGCATCCGTGTTTGGCGGCATCGTGGTGTACGCACACTGGCAGCGTGCATTCGTCATCGTCATACTGGCCCATCACCTGGCGTGATTACCATCAAAAAATAATGTGATTACCATAAAAACGTGTATCCAATGGCCTGGGGTGCCATTGGATACACGTCTCGGTCACCTTTTGTTCGCATTGACGGTGCTTTGAACAGTGCACGTTACATTTATGGTGTGTTACGACCCGTGGCTCTACCCTTTATTCGAGCCCTGCGAAACCCTACGTTTCAGCAGGATAATGCCGGATCGCATGTTGCCGGTATTGTACGGACCTTCCTTGATACGGAACATGTTCGGCTGTTGCCCTGGCCAGCACGTTCTTCAGATCTTTCACCAATAGAAAACGTCTGGTCAATGGTTGCCGAGCGACTGGCTCGTCACCAAACGCCAGTCACTACGGTTGATGAACTTGTGGCATCGTGTTGAAGCTGCATGGGCATCTGTACCCGTACATGCAATCCAATCTCTGTTTGACTCAATGCTCAGGCTTATAACTGTTGTTATTACTGCCAGAGGTGGTTGTTCTGGGTACTGATTTCTCAGGATCTATCCAGGCAAATGTTTTGAAAATTTAATCACTTGTTATTTCTAGTATAATATATTTGTCCAATAAATATCATTTTGTTATGTGCATTTCTTCCTGGTGTAGCAATTTTAATGGCCAGTAGTGTATATATATATATATATATATATATATATATCTCGGTTAGTATTTTATTAAATTTTAGAATAAATATTTTTATATTTTTTAAAATTGATTTATAGGATATCTCAATTAAAATAATAAGCTTGCTTTTGTTAACTTCATATTCATCATTCTACTTTTCACAGGAGCAATAAATTTATTGCTCTATTGTCTTATACGACAGAGAAAACAATATGAGTAAAGAATGTGTGTTACTCTTACATCTCAGCTTAGTTCACAATGGCATTACTTTACATCTAAATATTTTTATTTGTTCCATTATTTTCATAATCATAAAAGTATACTGCTGTTAACTGCAAAAATTTCCCTCACAAAACAAGATTTTGAAATTCTTAAATTCATATCAAACATTAATGTCTAACAACAAACTGCTAAAATTCTTCTTTAAAACATTATTTCTTTTAAGGAAGCAATAAGATAACTTAAATTAGAGCTATTTCACGAACTGCTATTTTTTTAATTTTCTTAGGACCAAGCAAAAGAGAATTTAAATTATTTTTCTTTTCAATTTTGTAATCATTTTAAATAATGATTTTTATTGAAATATGTTCTTAATTCTAATCAATGCTACCAAATTTATAATATTTTATTTTTTGTCAATTTATAATAACTGAGTACGTTATAAAGAAGAATGTGTGTATATTGACTTTACTTATGCAAACTCAATCACAAGATTAGACAAACAGTCTAATTTTGTTTTCTAAACACATCTTAGAATAAGCCTGTCTGTATATTAGAAACGTCAATTAGCTGAATATGTTAATCAATCGAACATGAATCACCGAAGATGTTGACAGATTATTTGAGAAACTTTTGTACAAAAATTTTAAGAGAATTTAACAGCTCTTAAACTTGAAAAAATATTAATGCTTTTTCTCATAAGTAAAATACTATGGTACGAAGTTGTTGTATGGTGTAAAGTAGTTTATGAGAATCTTACTTTAAATAAAGTATCTTTGTCGTAAATAAATACTCTTACTCTGGCTAAAAAATAAAAAAAATATACATATCGTTCTTCTATGCGAATTTTTAATGCGCCAAGAGCTACGCCTCCTTCCAATCAGCAAATTAACTGACATTGTTGTACTTAATTCTTTCAAAATTTTAAACAATGCTCTATTTTTATGTATACATTTTTTATTTTAAAGTTATTGTAAATCATAAATGTGAGTAGCGCACATTTTGAAAAATATTTTATATTAAAATAATTTTAATATAATATGATTGAATGAATTTGGTAATGTAATCGTATAAGAATTCTCGAAAGTTTTCTAATTGCAGAAGTACTACTATTATTTATAAATAGATTCGTGTCAGTTCTTTTATAATCATTTACTTATTATTTATGTTTTAACATAAGCAATACATCAATTAGGATTACTATTACAATACATGCATTTTTAAATTAAAACTCATGAATTTTAATAAAATATTAAGTTTAGATTATTTAAGTCGTTAAAATAAATAATATTAATAACAGCCAAACAGATTTACGTATTGCTTTAAAATATTAATTTTAAAATTTATCTTATTTTTACCATTGTACAGAAATTAAGAAATGGGCATGCTCCCAATCAACTGATTTCAATATAAAAAATTACATTAAATTTTTTTAAACAAGAAAATGTTAAATATGGTATTAAATGTTTTGTCCCATAAAAAATAAAATAAAAAATATATCTTTATGATTCTTTGCAGAAAATATGCATTATACAAGTAAGTTGAAATCTTAAGAAAAATTCCTAAAATAGATTTAAGTTTTTTCTTCATGTACAATTTTGTGTTGAAAGTACAATAAAATAAATTTATCTTCTAATTAAGGTAAGAGCTTAATTAAAATTGCTTCTTCAATGAGTTCATGTTTTCACTTTTTTATTTAAGAAAATTCTACTAATTTTTTTTCTATTTTTAGAGGTTTTATGCAATTATAACGAAAAGTAAAAAACGGGCAATTTTTTATTGTCATACATCATATTTTAAAGTAACTTACCAACACAGACATTAAGATTTTCCCAGGACGAATTTTGTAGACATTGACTTAAATCAGATTTAATGACTTTATAACCTGGATCACACTTTATTCGAAGTCTTGAACCATATAAAGCATTGCCACCAAGTAGAATCCCTCTTCCATGAGGAATGTAAGGGTTTGAGTCACACTGTATGGCTAAATGTAAATATTAATGAATACTTCATTAATTTGTCCGGATAAAGCAATATCATGTGATTAAATTTGTAATGTTAACTAGTTTCTCCAATTTAAAGATTTCCTTTAAAGCGTAAAACAGATGAATCTCAATTATGAATTTTAAACAAAATTTGTGTGTGAGAATTTTTACCTTTATTGCTTAGAAAAATTATGCAATCATTGCAGTTAATGAAAAGCATAGAATTATTTAAGAAACGTTAATTACATTTATACTGCTAGATATACAAAATACTAAATCATGAAATTTTTGTCGTATAAATATGCTAATTTCACAGAATATATGTTATGCAAATTAGTCCAAATCTTTCCAGTTCTTGGAGAATTTGGGGGGTGGATGGTGGCCAGCAACTCGTCTTCCTAGAACGTCCCAAACATGCTCTATTATATTCTTGTCTGAAGAACACGCTGGCAATTCCCTTCGTACGATTCCTTCCTTGAAAAGGAAATCCTCCACCAGGTTAGCACGATGTAGCCTGCAGTTATCGTTCATTAAAATGAAGTCAGCTCCGATTGCTGCAGCGTAAGGGACTACAATAGGTCTTAGGATCTCATCCCTAGATCAGCAACCAGTCAGAGATTCATCTCGAATGATATAGAGGTCTGTGCGCCCGTCAATGGAGATTCCACCATACACAAACACTCACCCACCACCAAATCTGACACTTTCGTGCACGAACACAGGATTATTCCTACTGCCACTGTCCCTCCAGATGAAAATACGCTTGTTATCAGGATGAGCAGAAAAACAGGACTCGTCAGAATAAAGAACATTGCTCCATTCATTTCTCCTCCAGTTCACATGCTCTGTTGCCACTGCCTGCGTTCGTGACGATGACTTGATGTTAGTTTAAAACTACTATCAGTCGGCGAGCATACAGACCATGGAGCCGGTTTCGGACAATCTGAGTTGAAACCGTGGTGTCAGTAGCCGAGCGAAGGTGTTGTTGGAGAAGAGTAGCGTTCATATTTCGGTTTCTCCAAGCTGTTAACACTAAATAACGATCTTCATTGCGTGTTGTTACCCGTTTACAACCTTACCCTGGTCTTCGGCCTGCACTTTCAGTCTCCAAAAAAGATTCAAGATCCTGGAAATCACACTTTGTGTCACGCCAAGGGTTTGCGCTACTTCGGCTTGAGTGTAGCCCACTTTTAACCTACAAACAACTCTCCAAGCTTCTGAATCAGTTAAATGACTTCGCTGAGACATTGTACTCATCGAAACAAAGCAGTCACTGAATGCCGATCATCCTTGTCTTCATTGTCTTTTATTCAGTTGAAAGTCGAATTTCATTCACTGCCGCTGAAGTAACGTTTTTGACGTCGAACTCAAAATTAGTATACTCCACAGTTTGAAAATCAGAAAAGTTTATTTTGTGATTCTCTTCTTCCATTTTTAGCAAAAAAATTTAGCTTATATCTTTATTTTTTTGCGAATGCTCAAAACACAAGTAAAGGCTATGTAAAAACTACAATATCCTTTAACTGTTTTGAGTAGTGTATAAACTTTTATTACATTCTCTATCCAATATTTCATGGAGTCGTATTTTTTATTTCAGACAATGTAATATTGTACGATTAATTTATAATCCTGTTTACTAAACACTAGTTCTAAAAGATGAGATGAATGGTCACTTAAGATTATAACAGGTAGGATATATTTGAATAGCCATAATTACTACAATAATTATATTGTGCTATATATCGTGTTGTAAATTTAAAAATATTCAAATTATTTTGCCAAATTTTTGGTTAAATTTAAAAAGATATTATACTGATGAAAAACATACATTATTTAAAAACATATAACTAGGATGAGACGAGGAGCAAATTCAAAGCGGACAATGTTTATATTTAAGTTGCTCCAGAGATACTTATATTAATTCAATGCTGAAAATGCTATGTTCTCATTTATTGGTAAATAACTATTAAAATGTAATTATGCTTTAATTATCACTTGATATCTTACAATGCTTTTATAAACTTTAGTTTCTGATTGTTCTTGCTCATACGATATAAAGAATATATATGTGTAATACACAGGCTAACTGAAAAAAATCATTCAGATGACATTGCGAATGCTTATTTACTAAATACTGTTGATTAAATAAACAGAGATTTATTTTGATCTACTATCTAGAAATGAGATAAAATATTAGAAAATATTAAAATTATCTATACTATTTACAAAGAGACTATTGTCTACAACTTTTTACTTTACTTTACATTGCGATAAGGAGCTAATCTATCGTAAAGTACTACCTTTGGTTTCGAAGATGATTTCCTCATATGAACCACAACGTCGTTCAGTCTTTTTAGGACTGTGTAGGGGCCTTCCCAGTTGGCTTGCAACTTTGGAGAAAGTCCTTTACGTCGAATCGGGTTCCACAACCAAACTTTGTCACCTTCCTGAAATTCATGTCCTGTCGCTCTTGTGTCATACCTTGTCTTCATTCTTTCGGTCGTCAGGTTGATTCGGTCTCGAGCGAAGTTATGGACATCTTCAAGGCGTGCCTGAAGGTCTCGAAGGTATTCCTCTGGCGATGAAGATGTGTCCGGTGGGCGACCAAACTGAAGATCACAAGGGAGACGAAGCTCGCGACCAGAGAGCATTTGGGGTGGAGTATATCCGGTAGTCTCATGGACAGCACTGCGATATGCAAGCAGAAACAGCGGTAGCTTCAAATACCAATCTTGCTGATTTGAACCATAAGTGAGATTGAAACCATAAGTGAGAGATTATTCAAGATGGTTCGGTTAAACCTCTCTACCATGGCGTCCGATTGCTGGTGTAATGGCGTGGTCTGCGTCTTGTCTACTCCGAGAATTTGACACATTCCTTTAAACACAGCAGAGGTGAAATTTGTCCCTTGATCTGAATGAATTTGTAAGGGTGTGCCGAATCTGGAAACCCATTGCTGCACTAGAACCTCTGCTACTGTAGTCGCTTCTTGATCGGGGATTGAAAACGCTTCAGGCCACTTTGTAAAGTAGTCCATGACAACTAGGATGCATTTGTTGCCATTTGATGATCGTGGTAAAGGTCCCAAAATGTCCAATGCTATCCGCTCAAAAGGTGCTCCTACGTTGTACCGCTGTAACCTTCCTCGGCTACGTTTCTTCGGTCCCTTACGTGCCGCACAGTCATCACAAGATTGGCACCATTTCTCTACATCTTGTCTAGTTTTGCTCCAATAGAAGCGTTCTCGAACTTTCTGTAGAGTCTTCATTACTCCGAAGTGGCCTCCAGTTGAGCTACTATGCAATTCTTTCAAAACATCTGAAATTCTTGATTTTGAAAGAACAAGCTGCCATTTGAAATTACGTCCATCATCGAACTCCCATTTCCTGTATAACACGCCTTTTCTAATATGGAGTGAATCCCAAAAAGCCCAATATTGTTTAGAAGCAGGATTGTAGGTGGAGATGTCCTGCCCACTTGGTCTCATACTGGAAGATTCTTTTAATTCAAAAATTGGATTTATATATGGGTCTTCTTTTTGGGCTTCCTTAAGTCCTTTATCACTCCATGGGTCTGGTTTCGATGGCGGTGAAACAGTAACTTGGCATACTGAAGGATTTACTAATTGATAGTTCTTCTCTACTCTAGAACAATATCGGCAGCTTTTAATATCTCGATATTTCGTCTTAAAAATCGCTACGTCTTCAGAACATGAGTGTAGCTCATTATTTTTAAAATCTAACTTGAAATGGTTTTCTTTGAGGAAATCCAATCCAAGAATAAATTCGTCATTTATATCGGCGACATATGCCATATGATGGTACACGGCATTACCAAATGCAATGTTTAGATTGACTTTTCCATGCACTTTAATCTTATCACCTGTCACAGTTTGGAAGGTAATGCAGGGCGGTGTCCAGATGAAGTTTCTCACCAAGTTTGGGAGCCAAATCTGTCCTAATGATAGTTACGTTGGCTCCAGTATCGATCATCATTCTGAAGGGAACTTCGTTGACATGTCCCATAACGAAAAGCCCTTATCACCGCCGCTTAAAGAAGAAATGTGAAACAATTTGAAATGGGGCTTCTGACTCCCCTGCTGTGGTGGAAGATTATTTCGACCATCTTTAGGTTTCGGGCAGTCTCTACGGACGTGTCCGCAAGTACAACACTGAATTTCCGTGTTTTTGCCATCTTTACTCAATTCTAAGCTACGTAATTTTCGCCACAGTTCTTCAATTTGTTTCCTTAGATCATCGTCCGTATCAGTAGCAGAGACGGCTCTGATTGAGTGCCGGTCTTTACACGTGGCCTGCAGGGCAGTCTCTATCTTATGTGTGTAGACTAGGGTAGATCCGATATCTTTGACATCGGCGAATCTAAGTGTTTTTTTGTATCTCCGGATCTCGCACACTATCGATGAAGTGATGTAGAGCCAGATCTTGTCGTGTCTCAGCTGGGCAGTCCGAAAATGCTAGATGGGGAAGTCACTGAATATCGGCAGCCAATTCTTGCAGACTTTCACCCGCTTTTTGATAGCGGGACTTTAACTGTAGCCTACTATATTAGTGCACTTTTCTCCAAACCGCAGCTCAAGCGCACTCGATAGGGCTTGGAAATAGTGCCTTTGCTCTTGCGGAAGCGTCTCGAGAATATCGGCCGCGTCTCCTCTTAAAGAAGCCGCCAGGTACAAAACTTGGGCTTGGGGATTCTATCCATTAGCTTCCGCTACCATCCTAAACTGGGTCTTGTATACTAGCCAGGATGATTTTTCATCGAAGTTTGATAGTATAATCGGGGCTAGGGAAGGCATAAATGGCATGTCGGGTTCCTCGTGTCTGTTTGACATTTGCTTCTTCAAGCTTTCAATCTCCTTATTCACGTTTTCTTCTATCTCCAAAACTTTAGATTCCACTGAAGTTACCTTTTCTTCCATTGCATTCATCTTCTCCTGAATGATGTTGGAGAATTCTTCTTTAACACTTACAATGTCCTTCTTAAGCTCCTCCTGTCCAGATTTTATTTCTTTCATCATCTCGGTTTTCATCTCTTCCTGTCCAGCTTTCATCTCTGCCATTTGCTCCGCTAGTTTTTCGAGAAGACTTTTCATGGAATCCATATCCATCTTTCTTGTGACACTTGGCATCAACTCTTCAACCCCACTTCTGACACCAGTTATACCGCGCTTCGGGGTTCGCGTTGATTGAGAGTTGAATAAAACAACCAGTTAATAAACACAAGACTTTTATTCATAAAAATTCCAGCTGTAACAATCACAACAGCACAATTCGTCAGATACGATAAGAAACAGCTCAAAGGTCTCAAATACCTCAGACAGCTTCTCTAGCAGTCACGTCTAATTGTCTTCACAAAACTGAAAAAAACTAACTAACTCACTTCTATGTCGGGCTGCAGTATTTATACCTGACTTGGTGGAGAAATTTACTAGTTTCGCCAAGGTTCTGGAAGCTTCTAGGCTATCTCGCTAAATATTGGTCCTAGAGCTTAGGTGATGGATGTTTCCAGAAGTATCTGTTTCTCGCCAAGTCGCCAAGTTTCTCGCTATAACATCACCAAGTCACCAAATTATTAGAAAAACCGCTTTTAACGTACAACACTTCTAAATACCGCAATTTTTGCCCCAAAATGTGAGTATTTCCGATCTGTCTGAGGTATTTTATGACAAATACAATTATTATTTTTAAATTTGTAACAATATGAAATGGAAACATTTTATAAACTTTTATAACCATAAATTTTTATATTTATAGTATTTTTAATAAGAATAATTACACTTTATTTACTCATTTATTTTTGTTAAATTCCATATTTATAACTGGGTATTTATTTTCATTTATAAGCGTTATTTTTGCAGCAAACGCTTACTCAATTAAGGCATTTCTTTGAATAAAATTTAAACCTCAATTTAACACTTTGACTGCCAAGCCAAAATTGCAAATGTTCACCACGGGGCCAAACTTTTTTT
>JAPDSC010146804.1:941388-965909 GCA_026290005.1 Latrodectus geometricus | reverse complement strand
CCAATTTTTTATTTTAAAAGTATTTAGCTCTCCTTCAGTATCATCCCTCTAGTAGGTGGTTTTCCCGGAATCCCTCAGGATTTTAAATTGTCAAGATTTTTGTGCGATTATAATGTATAGGCTTTTTCAATTATGTACAACTAATTTATATTAATTTTAAAAGTAAGAAACAAATTTTGTCAATGTTTTACACAATTTTCCGTATTATATAAACTTTTCACAATTCCATGTTGTGTTGCTAAATATATATTAATATTTGGAAAAACATTTAAAAGTAACGTTTAAAAGTTTTGAAAAGAATGAGTCATTTAACTTTTCGACAAAAGTTTTTAATTGTTAAATAAAAACAGATATTAATATTTTTTTAAATGGAAGCTATATTTTTACTAAAATTAGTACATTTTAATTTTAATGCTTATAAATTTTATTAGAAATCATGTTATATTTCATGTGTGTGTGTGTAACCATGTAAATAAAATAATAATTTACTTATATTAAGGACATTGTAATTACAGAAGGAAAACATAAAATATCTATTATTTTAATCTGGAAAGATTATTTAATGCCAACTAGTCCTCCCACCCAATGAACCTAGTTTTCTTCCCTCTAAGAAAATCATATCAAAACTATTATCAAATATAAAATAGGACTTTTATTTTTCCTGTACACATTTTGCAAAACAATATTTTTTTTGTTGTTAGCATTTCTCGCAATTGTTAATACAAGCGTATTTGTATGACAGTGGAAGATTATACAAACAATTCAACAAACTTCAAACTATAGTACTTGATTAATGGCGATACTTTTCTTAGGAACTCAAGACATCGCTTAAAATGTATGGGCGATCTGGTCGAATTTCGAGTCCCCTGTGATCCTAGATCTAACTTTGTGCATAAAAAATCTATTTTAGTTGCTCTTTAAAAACACGGTTTAATCAAAAATTCTAAGTCTCTATTTCGTATTAAATCAAATACAGATAGTTATAAATCTAATGGAAACAACTCTGAATATGGCTGGTATTTATGGAAGGATTTAGTAATAAGGATAGACAGATTTAATCTGCATTTTTTTCATGTATGTATTATGAATACATGAAAAAAATTTGCAGTTTATTGACATGTTTGCATGACAAAATTTGCATACATTTTGCAGTTTTAATGGATTGCTGACCATTAAAATTGCCATAAAAATATTAAAATATATATGACCATAAAAAATATTAAAATGGAAATATTTCTGTGAAAAAAGTTATATTACCATTGAAGTCTAAAATTCTTCAAAATTTCATATTAATTCTACTTAAATTATTTAATTCATTAAATTAAATCCTTTGATTTCTAAGAAATTATAGGAAACAAGTAAGATCTCTTGTCCATAAATGAATATCTGTTCATAATTAGTTTTTTTGCATTATGAAATAGAAACATATGGAAATTAATTTAAAACATTTTGCATATTTATACATAATAAAAGTTATCAGTTCTTGGTAAGGTGCTTCGCGAACTTGTTGCCAATCTTTAGGATACTAAATGCTAAGCTACGATATGTTAGCAAATTGCAGAAGGGAAAACATACAGTAGTCTTGTATAATTGAGTTAAACCAGTTGTCTATGCAAATAATTTATAATTTGTACATTATTAAAAGTTGGAGGATAGCATAAATTATATCTGCCGTCATTGCAATTATAAAGTCTTAGTGTCTTTAAGGATTATTTTTTTTATATGTAAAATAGGTTTTGGATTTATTATTTTCAGTTAACTACGTGCGAAATAAAAATATGTTTGTACAATTTTTATATAAATCCGTCGGTATGTACAAATATATATATAGTGGATTAAAGTTTAAATTTTAAATACATTTTAAAAATAAAATTCTAATTAGAATGAAAATTTAAACCAAACAATTTTATAAAAGACACTGCGAATTTTCTATTGCTCATTTATTATGATTATTCAGCAGAAATGCTGAAAAAAATTTCCAACGCGATTTGCTTATATCTAAATATTATATCTAAAAGTATAAAATATATAACGTGTTTTAGTCTGCATTTATAAATAATAGACTTTCATTTAAAACAGTGGATGTTTAAGAAAATATAAGGCAAAATATAAGAAATGAAAGCTCTTATATAAAAGCAAACAATTTTTATTACATAATGCAGTCTAAAATAAAAAGCAAAGCTACTAGAGCTAAAAGGAGAACTCGAGCATGCGCGGAGAAAATTCAGGAAATAGTTTAAAAGTTAAAAAAATATCAAGTTTTATTACATTTAGAATAATGGCTAAAAGAAAGCCTAGCAAATGTTTCTACCAGTGATGCTAATAGCTCTTTTAAAATGCATAACGACATTTTACGTTTAATAAACTGCAGTGTATTTTTCCATAAGTTAGAACTGTTGTTTCACGCTCGAAGAATTTCAAGAGGCTGATATTAGCTGTTATTGCAATGTGACGCATATTTACATCTGGTTTATTTTCCCTCAACTATTACTTGCACAGAAGACGTTCCTTTTTTTCTCATAATTCACACCAGAAAAATGACGTTTTAAAATTTCTGGTTAAATTATTCGTTCTTGTTTCTTTAAATTATACATTTCTCGTCAAATTATGCTGTTCTTGTTAAAAGCTGCATAATTTTCTAAATAGGTTTGTTTTCGTATTTATATTATCACCTTTTAAAATTTGTTTATTCTTTTAAGTATTTGATATATGGTATATTTGACTGCACTTACAAGATATATATATATAATGCATAAGTGAGTTAATGTGTTTGGTAGAATGATGAAGTTTTTTGTAAATTATTTTTCTAAAATATATGCAGTAAATATTTTAAGTCTACACATTTGTTTCTGACTACTTTTTCAAATAAAAATACAACTAAATGAAGTAGCTGGGAGCTAACGTTTTGAAAACATGATGTCTGTAATAGTAAGAAAAGTCATTTAATTCCTATTAATTGTTACACAACTTACACTAGCACAGACTTGATTATATTAGTCTAGATTTTATTTCGCATATAATGATTTTTTGGCAAGTAAAACTATACACTGTAATATCTCTTAAAATGAAAAGATAATATTTATAACTATACGTTATTAAAAAAATTTGCAATTTCTTTTATAAAAATGGCTTAACACTTATTAAAATGAATTCCGACAGTTATGATCTCGCACGTCTATCGGTTGAAAATCTTAAAATATCTGTCGGTAAATAATCACAGACTATAAGGATATTTCTTATTTTTTAAATTTTACTTTAAAATAGCATAAATGAAGTTTTATAAAATGACAGCTTTCTTTTGAATTTACTAGAACATTTAAGACGTATTGAAATTTGAGAAAACCCATGTATAGAAAGGATTTTCAGAAATCATTGCAGATAACAAGAATTCAGATTCCATTGTTATTACAAATGTCCTTCTGAGAACTTTTTAACTACATTTCGTAACAAAGAACTTCGAAAGAAAACATGCATTTGAGTTACCCTGAAAAAAGCTAAAAGATGGCTAGATCTCTAAACTAAAACTTCTTTGCTTTTTCTAAGATACCGGAGAATCGTGTAATATGATCTCGCATATCTTAGAGCACCTACGTAATATTAAATATTTTAAAAAAGGCAAATGGAATTATTAATTCTTTGAAAATATTTTTGATGGGAATAATTGATATAAAGTAATCGCTTTTTCTTCCTTTTTATGGAATATATTTATTGAGAAAATGTCCTTCATATAGTTATAGTGTAACGTGAATTGGATGATAATTTTTCAGTTGTCAGTTTCGACATATAACAATGGTTCAAAATTACAAAACTTCGTGAGAAAATTAATATATCACTGAGCATCCTAGATACCAATTGAGACCCACTTTCCAGCTTAGGTCTCAATTGATATCTAGGGTGCTCAGTTTCAAGAGATCTGTGATAAACAGCTATTGACATTGCTTAACTCATTCTATGGCTCCAAATGATACCAATCTTCTCAAATTCAAAGTATGTTAAATCGTATTGTTTATACTTTTTTGAAGTCAATTCTTTTACTGACTTGGTAATAAATTTGTTTCTATTTTTTGCATTTATTGATTTTGAGTTTTAACGACAGCAACACAATGACAAAATTTTTATCACAAGACACAACCAAATAAATAATGTGATTATAAGCAATTATTTAAAGAATTTATTAGGACATGCATACACAATGTATAAATTACAGTTTGCTTTATAAGTATAATAATTTCATTGAAATTACTTGCTTACTCTTTTTGCAGAATGTAAAACCAGGGCTCCACGAGCCATTCGATTGACATGTTACTTCTCGTGTTCCAACTAAGTCATAACCTTGATTACAGAAAAAATTGTAAGTCGCAGGCTTCCCATTCACTCCAATACTTTTTCGTCCTCCAGCATTTAATGGTGTGTCTGGTTTTAAACAAGCTAAGTAAAAAATTATAGTATGTTCATTACTAAAAGGCACTAAATTTTTAATCTTAAAAAATAATTAAAATTTTGAAAATACATTATTTTCACTGATTATTATTCATTTGTGTTGTAATTTGATTCAATAATTTAATAAGAGCTCTATATACATGAGTGGGAATTTGTTTGCGAATTTTTTCAGAAATATTTGGGTTTCATGAATGTGAATCATGTCATACAGTTTTGCTAAATGTTAAAATGAGTCTTTCAATTTTTTGTTGGACAATGTAATTTTAATTTTTAAGCAAAGTAAAATAGCTACTATTGTCAATGGATAAAACTTGTAGACTTTTTAAGTAGAATTCAAGATTGATCATTATTCTTAATCGAAATGTCTCAGTATTTAAATGTCGTGAAAATTGTTCATTTTAATATGTTAATCTATATAAATTTATTTTAAGCAATTCGAAAAAATTTTCCATATTATTTAGAAATAAATTTAGCAAAAATTTTATAACAAATTGTTAAAAGTTTATAGAATAAATTAACCCAGTATTTATACCAAAAATAAGTACTTGTTCTCATCATAATTTGCCTAAAAATTATATATTGCTCAAATTAAATTTTCTTAATCAATATAGATACATGTATATTGATTAAAGAAATGAAATTTGCATTTAAGCAATTACTTTTTGTTTGATTTTAAAATTTAAAGTAAACCACCTGGATGAAAATATGGATTTTAAAGTTTACAGATATCAGATCTTAAAGCTCAGTGTTTTTTATTTTTCCTTCAATTTAGTCAAAATTCCTACAAAATTTTAAACTAATACTATAAGTAAAAATTTTGTTTTAATTAATATGCTTTTGTTATGTTTTTTGGGTTTAAGTTATATAAAAATATCTTCTAGTGCATACTTATTCTTTAGAACAGAGAAAAGAAAAATTATCGTTAATCTGTAATTTTATAAATTTGCTAGAAATTGTTAGGATTTACCTTGAACGCTTGTATTAATCGTAAGTATCATACATACTGGAGTCGCTAAAGTGAAAAGTAAATAAAATGTAATCATTTCTCAAAGAAGTGATATTTAATTAATTCTGAATAGTAAAATTCAATTTTAATTCTGAAAGAAAAAAATAACTCGTGTTTGAGTATAAAAAATTAGTAATGCATTCTATTAGTCGTAGAAAATTCTGTGTTTTTAAATTCATTCTTAAAAAGGGTATAAAAATAAGAGATATGAATACAAGCTTTCAAAGAAGATATAGTTTGCCACACGGAAGAAAATATGTATTTTTGCATGTATCATATATTTATGGTAATAGGAGTTCAGCCTTTGCTATAAATAGCATTATTCTTGCTATTGAGTATGAAGAAGTATAAGAGAGTGTATTTTGATGTTTCCTAGAATATATTTTGTTGTAGAAAATATAAATTGTGTTAATGGGCATGCGGATAATGGCAGCAGTCAAACATTTTTTTGCATCTAGGAAATATTTACAACATGCGGTTATGGATTATCCAGCTGAAATGTATCATTGTATGAAGACATGAATAAAGGAAGCGTTATGGGTTTTATCACAACAGATATGTAAAGGTCTCTTTTTAAGGTTCCATGGATGCGAACAAAAGGTAAACTAGATATGTGTCCAATGGTCCCCATATTATTACTTCATGTGACCGGCTAGTATGACGGTGTGGAATACACTCTAGCAATGTGCGTACATCACGATGCCACCAAACCGCATGCACATATCATGATGCTGTAAACAGAAATAGGATTCGTCTGAAAGCATGACATTCATCATCTGCTATTCATCGTTTCTGGTTCATGGTTAATCACGCCACTGAAGGTGTTCCTGTTTTTGATGACTTGACCAGTTTCACCGATGTGACAGCCCATACTACTTTGAACACCATCGAGTTTTTCGTGTCATCATAATTAACTTCACTTTGCATGAAGAACACATTTAATAATACCGTGTGCAAATGGAGTAATATTTACACATAAATATCTCAGCCGATTAAATTTTGTACAATGGATGCTCGGGATGATAAATAACAATCCAAAATTATCAGCTTTAGTATTATTTAGAAAGGAGTCAGTATTCAACAGAGAAACCATTTTCAAATTATGTCGCCTATATTCTGTCTGAAATCCTTACAGTACTAATGTACAGAAGAGAAAAATTGCGAGAACATTTAGCGACGCATCTTTGGTGTTTATGTGGAAGGTCCTAACATCCGTTTGACTGATCGTTTGATAGGTGCAATTTACAGTATATTCTCGGAACATTTTATTGCAAGCTGTTCCACTCCCCACACAAGGAGATATATGATTTGTGTATGATAGAGTCCCAGCACAGTCCTTTTGAATATCCCATATCCTGCGCCATATGTCTGATATGGAAAATATGTGGCTTCTCTTTTTCGTTCACAGGACCTCAATCCAATGAATATATTTTTTCTGGAGGCACATGAAATCTTTACTTTACGAGTTGCTCATGCTTATAACAAGATTTTAAAACAAAAGTTCTTAATGCAGACATGATTATCTTAACACCAACAATTTTATATAGGTTGCGATAGTTTTTTCAGAATGGATAGTTCATTCTGAGAAATGAGTAGCCGCCACTGGAGCAAATAATGTGAAATTTTCTTTCGGCAATGAACTAAAATGGATAGTTTTTTTTAATATCATTTATTGATTTTACTTGTACTCTTGGGAATTCAGGTTTAGGTTGAGATTTTGAAACTTAATTCTGTGAATGCAAGGAAAACCTTAGTAAAATTTTCAAGATTATTAGAACTTTCTTTTTGAGTGCATCAAGATTATTAGAACTTTCTTTCAAAAATAAGGAAAAATTTTAAAATTAACTCATCATATTAACACGAAAGAAACTCACATATGATGATTACAAAAGAAATTTTGTGTTTTTATGTCGCTGGTTTCCATCCTTTAAAAATACAATGGTGGCCAAAAGTATGGACATTTTTGAAAGTTTCATGTTTTTCTAATTTGTGTGTTTTTAGAATATATTAATTTTCTCTTAAATATAAATATTTATATATAAAATTGAAGGCAATTTAATGTATAATTTAATAACAGAAACAAATTTAAAATATCTGAATTACAAAAAAAGTTATACTCATTTTGGTAGAATACAAATCGTTTGGTGAACACAAAAAAAAAAACACACACACACACACACAAATCGTTTTGCGTAATGACTGGTCAATCAGAAACACTGTTCTGATGACCAATCTAATGTCTGTAACTATAGTTTAGGTTAGTTGAATGGTAAAAAAGATTTTTTTTTTTTTGCAGAATGAGGCAAATTAGTACAATTAAATAAAGTATGCTGTTTTTGAATATTCTAAGTCCTTTTTTTTAATTAAACTAATTTTAAACAGTGTCACCAACAAGAAGAACTGATTGGACATCTACAAAAAGAAGCCAAATTGGCATATTGGGAGAAAATGGCTCTCTTATACTGAAATTGCAAGACAAGTTCGTGGTTCAGTGAGTTGTTCTGGTGTACGAAAGATATGTTTACGTTATGAAAAAGGAAATCAGTGGAAAATAAGGCCAAATCAGGCCAAAAAAAATACACAAGTGCAACTGCCGTTAGAAAAATTAAGCGGCTATGCCTTCAAGATAGAAAACTTTCATCAGATGCCATTAGATGTGAAATGAATGCAGCGGGTATTGCAATAAGTTCAAGAACAATAAGAAGAAGGTTATCAGGATTTGGAATACAAGCTAGAACTCCAAGGAAAAAACTACATTCATATCAAAGCAACGCGAAAAACGAGTTAAGTTAGCAAAAGAATGCATTAAATGGTCAGAAAATCAATGGAAGCGAGTAATCTGGAGATATGAGAGTAAAATATCACTCTTAGGTAGTGATGGTAAAAAATACGTGAGACGAAGAGTAGGTGAAGAACTTCATCCAGATTACATTGAATCAATTACAAAAAACCCAACAAATGTCATGATTTGGGCATGTATGTCTGCAGATGATGAGGGCCGAATTCAATTGATTGTTGGCATCCTGAATGCCAAAAAATACATCGAAATTGTCCTGGAACCAAAATTGATACCTTCGATCAGGGATCTCTTCCCCAACAAAGCACCATTTATTTTTCAGCAGGATTCAGCTCCATGCCACACAGCAAAAGTATGCAAAGCATGGTTTCAAAATAAAGGCATGATATATTACCATGGCCATGAAACAGCCTTGATCTCAATCCAATTGAAAATTTGTAACAACATTTGAAAATATCTGTACGAAAATACGTCCATACAATAAAAGACAACTTTTATTGAATCTATAATTGATTCTTGGCACCATGTGATCATGAAAGATGAACTACAAACACTTGTTTAGTCAATAAAAAGACATTGTGAAGCTGTTTTAAAAGATAAGGGTTATTCTACTAAATATTGATTGTGTCACTATAAAAAAATTCAAATCTAAGGTAGATCTTACTATTAGCTTATTAATAACTTTTTTTGTAATACAGATTTTGCAATACTGTTTTTATAATTAAATTTTAAATTAAATTTACTTTAGTGTGATATATAAGCATTAGTATTTAAGTGAAAATTAATATATTCTACAAACACAAAAAGTTAAAACACATGAAACTTTAAGAAAATGTCCACTTTTTTTACCACCACTGTATCTCAAGACAATGTCATAGGCCATTTATCGAACATTTTCACTGAGATCCAGAGAAAATGAAAAATAACACAGTTATTATTTCATATATCTTTTTATCATATTCCAGCAGATTCCTTTTTGAAGGTAAATTCACCAACCAATGTTGATGGATTTTAAAAAGTTCTGAAAATTTAGTGTTAAGAATATCCTTAAAAATTATCCTTCTTATATAGAGTAGCAAGTGCTTGTTTGAGTTATCCATAAAATATTTCAACTGTAAATTGGTTACTGAAAAACGTAAAGTTATTACAGATTGCCGTGCTTTTAATGATGAATGGACCTAGAAATGTTTTTTTTACAGTTGTGAAAGATACACAAGTGTGTCTCATCTGCAATGAAGATGTAGTAGTTTTAAAGAATATAACCTTTCCCGTAGTTTCATATCTAAGAATAAGAATTCATATCTAAATACTCAGCAATCTCCAAATATGAAAGAAAACAAAATGCAGAAAGTCTTTGTAAAATATAATCAGGCAGGTAAAAGTTTTTTCAAAAAGCTAAATACGATAAATAATTCACATGCAATAATTCATTCACATTCATCAGCTACACATGCAAGTTACATTGTAGCATACAATTGTGCTTTAGATAATTAAGCTCTAAGTTATGGGAAGATCATTAAGCAGTGCATGCTCCTAGTTTGTGATGTTTTATATCCAGTCAAGAAAAATAATTTTGAGACAGTAAGCTTATCTACAAAAATGGTGACTTCTATAATCGAAACCGTCGATACAAATTTGACATCACTCTAAAAGTCAAAAATTAGTCACATTAAGTTTTGTTCAATATATAGATTAAAGCACTGATATAAATGATATTGCTCAAAAATAGGTTTTGATGAGAATTTTGAAATTGTGGAGGAAAGGGCGTGCATGCATTTTTTCTCAAGGGAACTACAATGGGGTATGATAACTTCTGTGAACTTCATTAAGGACTTTTAATTATGAAAATAACTTTAACAAATATATGTTTCATTAAGACCGATGAAGCTCCAAATATGGCAAGAAAAAAATCTGAATTTCTTGGACTCTTTAAATCGTGCATAAAGCTTGTAAATACTATTCGAACTCGAGGGATTATTCATACATAATTTCGAGAATTCGAGAGGTGGCTTAGTGAAGGATGTGTTTTCAAGCAAGTTTGGCAGCTGGAAAAAAACATTGTCATTCTTTTATGAGAAACAGCATACTGCAGAGTGCGAAATGTTAGATATTGACGCTCAATGCATATTCATAACAGATACAAAATGATAAGTCCGAAAACCATTCGGCTTTCGGACTACGTACTTTTTACAAATCTTCTTTATCGTAAGAGTAATTTTAATATGAATATCCAAGGAAAAAACTTATTGATGATATCTGGGCCTATCTCAAAGATTTCAAATTTCGAGAATTCACAAAAACTTAATCTGTTTGCTGCGCATCTGGATAAAAATTACTTCTTGATTCCCGACGTTAAATGCCTCCAGTAAATGAAAAAAAGCTTAAAAATTATGAAGATGGCTTGAAAAAATTAATTTTTGAGTTTGAAATCGGATTTCAAGATTTCAGTTATATTCAAACAGAATTGGATATTTTTACTATGGCTTTAAGCATGAATTATGAAGCATTGAGGCCAGATTTGATGCTCGAATTAATGAAGTGGCAATCTGACAATCATCGTAAGCAGTGTTTTTTTAAATATGCCAAAGTTAGATAATTATTTTTTTTTAACAAATCATTATCGAAAGTACGTTTTCTAAGTTTAATATCTCACGCTCAGAAAATCAGTGCTATATTTGCTTCATCTTATACATGAACATGTGTTTTCAACAATGAACCTTAGAAAGAATTATTTCAGAAATATACTGATAAATGAGGATTTAACTTCGTTCCTTAGAATTAGTACATCTCACTTCCGAATAATGTAAAAATTTTTTAAAAATGAGATTTTTGAGAAATTCAATTTTTCACATCCCATTAACATATTTAAGTTGTAGTTCATGTATATTGTTTTTAAAATTTAAAAAAAAATTATATTGGTCCACTAATTTTTTTTTACGATTTTTGGCTCAAGACCAAAAAAGTTTGCCCATTCCTGGTATAGAGCATCAGTTACTTAAGGTTTATGAAGACATTTTCATTTGTTAACCCATTTTGAATGCTGCAATATATTTTTCATTGAAATAATATCAAAAACTTTTCCTTCTCCTGAGTTAGTAATACTGAATGACTTTGTTAAGTATCACGCTTTGAATATATTTGTCAAAAGACGTAAAATCGAATTTTACTTTTAAGAAAGTTTTGCTTTTTGGAGATATCTCTCATATAAAGTGTCGTTTCACAGCATGTGAAAACTTCCATTACTGATACCAAAAAATCTTCCCATAACTGAGAGCTTAATTATTTTAAGCACAATTGTATGTTACAATGTAACTTGCATGTGTAACTGATGAATTTGAATGAATTAATGCATGTGCAAGATAATTTCAAATTCTGATATTATATCGTCATTAGAATATAGCATACTCAAATAGTCAGTGATATATATTTTTTCCTAATCCTATTCAAACACTTAAATATTCTTGTTTTCTCATTTTAAACTATATTTTACGATGAATATTTTACTCTGATGTCAATTTTTTATATTTTTAGTTTATTATTTATTTTTTTATTGAGCTTTGTTATTTTTTGGTATATACTTACATTTGTTGTAAAAGATTTTCCATGTGTAATAATAATTTAATAAAGTGTCTGGAATTCATATAGTGCCTGCAATATTAAATTACTATTTATAAACATGTAATATTTATTAATAAGTTTAATCTATTATACTTTAATTTTCTAAATGTAAAAACTAGTTTGAAATTTAACTAAATATAAGAAAAAATTATAAGCATTTATGCATAAAATTTACAAAATGTTTTGCATTGTTTCAAAATCTTCGTTAACTTACATTATCTAAAAGTAATTATGTATTTTACCTTTCTCTCCAAAAGATGAATAAAATGCCACTTCACAAAGATCAAAAATTTGTCCTTCATGTACCGCAGATTTTTGTATAATTTTTGCAATATTTCCTTTCAAATTGGGGGGACAAAAAAGTATCAAGGTAGATTCGTAACCTGAAACGTTTATTATAAATAAAATTAACCAATATTTTTAAACAAAAAGAATGCATATAAATTCAATCCTTTTAATAAAATTATTATAAATAAAACAGAAAATAATATGGATATTCATTTTGCCAAGTTTTTGCATATTTCTGTTGTCCATAGCATTAAATTATTATTAACAGTTAACTCATAAAGAAAGGATCATTAACGTTATGTCTGGAATAGTTCCTCTTTAGTCAAAATATAAGTTTTATTTCACTTAAACTTTGGCTTACGTATATTTGTAGTATTATATATTTATGGTATTTCGAAAGCTATTCTTCAAACCGTAGATAGTAAGGAGTAATGTGTATCCAAAGCACATAAAGAAATCATACTGTTTCTTCTACTGATTACGTTGTACTTTGTAGAAATAGTCATTCTACCTGGGAAGGAGTATTTTAGCAAAATATACTAGTTAAATATACTAGTTATACATCCAAAAATTAAAGAAAAAACACAAAAATAGCAATAACTCTCCCAAAAATAAGCCAATCTCAAAGAATTAGTATGTTGATGAGTAAAAAGAGCTGAACAATATGACATTATGCAAAAAAATTGGCAATACTGTCGAAATACGTCATTTACGAGGAGCATAAAAATGAATGTCTTAGAACAAGGTGGCAAATGTCACTGAGTGTCTGAGATTAGAAATTTACTGCGAAATTTAAACAATGGAATCTAGGTATCATTTCACCAAACAATTTCGATGGTGAGCTATTGAGAGATAAGAGGCTTGACAAAGTCAGATAAAAGTGGCAAAATGTCAGAATGGGAGTCCGTTTGTGATTCATAGACTTTGGTAGCAATTTCTAACCACAGATTCCGCATCATCCAGGTGGTTCAACCCAAAACGGCCACACGCTACCACGAGTACCCATGACTGATATTTGTCATTATAAGCATGAAGGAATAGAACCGCAACTTCAACTGATTTCAGATACTCCCTCGCTGCAAGCTCCGGAAGGTTGGTATCCTGATGAATCGTGCGTCAAAGGGTTCACCAACGTTGTCGTTATGTGAGGTGACCAGTCATTTGCGTCCCACTCATGTTATGCCGTGGCGGGAACGTTTTCAATGGGAACGTCAACATTTCCACTGTACGCGTGATCAGTGAAGAGCTGTTCATTTTATGGATGAGTCCAAATTTAGTCTCAAAAGCCATAGTAGGCACATTTTCATTTAGAGAGAACGTGGAACTCTTTTTTTCATCCATAAAACATCCGTGAAAGAGATGCATATGGATCAAGCAGCGTCTGAGTTTGGGATGGTATCTCTTTAGAGGATGCACAGACCTCCATGTCTTTTCTAGTAGAAATGTTAATGCTCACACCTATAGAGATGACATCCTGGATGCATATGTGGTCCCTTATGCCGAGTCAATAGGTGATGCTTTCCTACTACAGGATGATAATGTGAAGTAACACAAAGATCGCATCGTAGATGCTTTTCTTGAAGAGAAAACAATTGAGAGCATGCTGTAGCTAGCTTGATCAACAGACCTTAACCCAATCGAGCATGTTTGGGACGCTTTAAGACGAAGTGTATCCCCTGCAAGGATCTTAGTTACCCTTTCAACTGCTTTAGAAGAGCAATGACTCGCATTTCCTACATAATTAATAGAGTGTAAAATTAGAGTATCGCACATCGCTGCATGTGCTGTATTGATTCTGGGGAGGGGATCATAACCCAAATTAAAGGTACTTTTCCTATACAAAACTTACACCTCCCATTTTTTCATTGTATACATATGCTAATTTTAATACACCATAACTGTCTTGTGATTTCTTTTTAAGCTATTTTGTGCCTTCCTGTGTGTTTTATAATGTATATAAGTTTCATTAAATTCTATGCATAACACAGATTGGGAAAAGAATATAAACTTCACTTATAAAATGTTTTGGAAAAGAAAATTCGTAACCTATAAATTTATTCTTAAATATGTTAAATTTATGATTTTTGCATACATTACGTATTAAATATTGGTTTGCTCCAATGTTCTAGAATGAAGGTACAAATTTGTTGTTATATTTTTTACGAGCTTCTTGGTAAGTCACGATATTTTAATTATTCATAACAAAATAATTTAACCATAAAATTTTGAAAATTAATTATTCAAAATTAACTAAATATTAATAATGAAATATAAACTCTTAGTGGGAGCATGTAATAGTCGAGAAAAATGTGAAAACAGGATCACTCTATCGACTTCTTAAAATGGTATACACAATATGCACCATGAAATAAATTAGTGTTTGCTGCTATTAAAACTATAAGTGGAGGAATATATCTCAGTACTATTCCTAGTTTTTTAGAAATTCAATTAAAAAATTGTATTATATTTTTGTTAAATATTAGAAAAACAATTTGTACACCTAAAGTATTATGGATAATTTAGTGAGGCTGTGAAATTTATGAAAGTTTACATTCTTGTATTTGTCAAACTTTGTTCGTTAACAAAAACTTCATTAACGAACAACTAAAAAATTCTATTTAGTTATTCGAATTGTTTTATGCATAAATTCTGCTGGTCTTACAAACGAATGATGTGGATTCTTTAATATTTCTAAGTTGATTAAATTTTTCAAACATGAGTTTCGATAAATTTTAATTCTTTGAGAAAATATATCAATAGAGTGTATTTCCTAACATTAATAGTTTTAGACCTGAATCTGTTATAGCAAAATAAAATGCATGTACAAATTTTTTTTAATATTTATAATTGAATGTTCACTGATTTTAAAAATTCAATTGACAATTTTCTTAGTTCCATATACCAAATCATAATTTTTACTTTAGATCCTTTATTAGTGATTTCAAAATGTATTACTTATTGGAAAGGGATTGAAGCTGTAGTTTGATGGTTTTAAAGTAGAGTAACTCTATTTATAAGATTTTCAAAAACTCCTCAAAGTCAAAAGATCAATGTGAATCTTTTAAATTATGATTGCAAATCAGTAATTAAATTAAAAATTTTTAAAACATTCATAATATATTGACGTGAAGCTAAGATACCAGAGGGAATTTGAACGAAATTGCATGACTGTGTAAATGCACTGCTCATTTTTGTACGGGACGCAATTCAATTCCGAAATTTGATGATAGTCTGAAATTCCATTTATATCAACAAGATAAGTGTATGATTTAGTCTGATAAATCAAGATTTCAATTTCTCTATGTAGATGAAACATTTTAAAAAGATTTATTGGTGTAAAAGTGAGAAAATCATGAAAAATATTTATCGATTTATAACCAAATTTTATGACATGTTGCGATTTTTATTCTTAAATATTTAGAAAAGGACTGATATTATAATGAAACAACATAGCAGTGTAAAAACATGTAAATGAGAAATATTTAAAATATATCAATGTATTTTAAGTACATATTTTTATTTGTTTTTATTTAAAATATTTTTATTTCTATTAATTTTGTAACATGATATCCATTTGAACGCAGTATATTTTAAGTAAAATAAAATATTTATAAAAATATATTTACAATTTTTTTTGTTTTACTTATTTTTTTATCACACATATACTTACTAAATAATATTGTTTCAATCTTCATATTAAACCTATTTATTAGTCATTCTTTTAAATTTGATTCATCTTTATTTAACAATGTGTCTTTCCTTATAATGAAATCTTTATCTTGAAATTTTTCATTTCAATAATAGAACACGTACTTTCTAAACACATAC
This sequence comes from Latrodectus geometricus, assembly GCA_026290005.1. Classification (NCBI taxonomy): domain Eukaryota; kingdom Metazoa; phylum Arthropoda; class Arachnida; order Araneae; family Theridiidae; genus Latrodectus; species Latrodectus geometricus. Next base: position 949,932 of record JAPDSC010146804.1, on the reverse strand, counting down.
TTTAATAGGTATGAAAATACTAGTCTAGAGTGTTTTAGCCTGTTATTTTAAACTCATATTCTATGATTAGTATAATGGGATAATTGTATATAAAAAGACATCTCCTCAGAAAGATGCTTGGCCTTTTAAAGGAATTTTTTCCTTAAGCAAATACTAATAAGAGTTACTTATCCAAGATTTAAAACATTGCCAAAGACTTGATTGTTCAATTATTTAATAGTTTTATAGTTATTAAGTATCTCATAACCATTTAACAATTTTCAAAACATATATATTTTTCCTATATTTGTAAATAATTTTGGAAGTTTTCCAACTTTATTATTATCTATTTATTTATTGATATTTTATAGATTTGTACGATGCCAAGTTCGTGATGATGTAAGTATAGATTTAAATTTAAAGTGATTTAATATATGTAAAATATTTGTTAAATGACAAAAACAAGCAAAAGTTAAAAAAAAATAACAACTCTCATCTACTCTTATAACGCTAAAGTACTAACAACTTCAGTTCAGTTCAAATAATTTCTACCAATATTGTGCATTTGTTGCAGGGATTTACAATATTTTAATTTGAGATTTTCCAATATTTTTGTTTGATATTTTATAAATCTTAAGTTTAAAACACACTTTTAATTAATCCAATATATATAATACACATAAAATTATCTTACCTATGTATTTTTCAGCTCTACCACACACCGCTTCCACTGTTTTATTCTTTTCCCAAAGAACTACTTCAATATTCATAGTAACATTTGCTACAAGAAAAAAATACTTTATTGATTGGTTATAATAAAGAATATTACTTTTTTTTTTCAAATTTTGGTAGATATTTTTCACGTACTTGGTGCATCTATTTTCACTAGGCTCACTGTCGATAGCTTATCTATTTCTATTTCCCAGGTTGCTTTCTGTATCATGTTCGTACTAATACACGTTGATTTGTTTTTGTCGACTAAGAAATTCATATTAGATCCACTTCTTACGTAATGAATCGGGCGAGTATTTATTAAGTGTAGTTCACTATCTGTAAAAGGTAATGAATTAAGAGTTTAAAGAGGTCATTTGATAGGTAATTACAACTAATCTCTCTTTTCTTTCAGAAGTTTAAAACTGAAAGTGATAAGCGGCCTAACAAAATTAATAATTTACAGATTATGTACCAAAATTGCTCTAGAAAAAATAATAATAATTCTTACCCAGAGGATTGGGCAATAAAATTTAAGAAATTATTAGCATAGAATGTAAACAATAATTTCACCATTTAAATATAAAATAAAATAAAAATCTAAAAATAAAAGAAACAACGAGAGTGTCTATCCGTTGTGGAAAGAAAATGAAATTAGTATACTTGTAATAAAGTTGAAGTACGATACGAATCGACTATTGCGATATTCTTCAGATGTCTTATTTTATAGGCAAAGTTTTTCCCCAAAGACAAAGGGAAGGCTATTGTTCAGGTCAAATAAGATATATATATATTATTAGACCTAACAAAATAAGATGAAAGAATCTTGGTCTTCAAGGTCAATATTATGAGGGATTTTTGTATTTTTCGAAAGTTTTTTTTCCAAAATTCATTGATGAATACAAGAAGACCTAAATATGAAGAAAATTTATGTAAATAATTTATTGCAAAATAATGTCACTGCAGGCTCGGTTTTCTTTTTCCTTCAATGGCAACATTTTACAAATGAGAAATTGAAATTAAACAGGAGGACCAAAAACAAAAATCTTCATTCCATGGATTTATCCAAGTAATTAGGGTTTTACAGGTATTCCACTGCATACTATAAAACAACTGAGGCTAATCATAATAAGATGATAGCTGATTACAGCTCTTTTGAAGAAATTTTACCTACTGTTTGCCAAACGATATGATCGAGTAACTTCAGTGTGACAGAAATGGACAAGTAAAAAAAGCAACTGATTTTAAATAATACCCCGTATTCACACGAATGAAAGATATACTCTTCAAAAATAATAGTGCAATTTCCCAGTTATATTATTCTGAAGACTTAAAAAATATAGAATTTAGAATATAAAAGAGGCAATGGGAAATCTAAACAAACTATCACTTAGAAAGAATAAAGTAGCTTGGTCTTATAATCATGGAGATTTCCCACCCATGTGTGTCAGTGTCTGACGAATTTATTTCCTAATGTAGTGAAAAGTGGGTTTGCTCTATCCAGAAAATGTGAAATAGCATTTGTGGTTTTCACCCCTGTTTTATCGGAATCCATGTGCCCAATTTCAGTATCATTTACCTGTAGTAAGTCATACAGGAACTGCAATTTGAATTTGTATTGATTTAACTACGATTTGTTAAATATAACAAATTTAGAAATCTAGACACTTCTAAAAAGTTTTACGTTCCATGGCCATTACACTTTCAGAAATGACTAGACTGTTTTAGTTTGCATGACACATTGCATAGCCTTGAAGCACATCTCTCTCAAGAATAGTTTACCTCTTTTCATCGATGATTAAAACCGTTGTTCAAAATCGAACTAAAAATATTTTAATAGTCAGATATAAATAGCTGAGAATAAAAAAAGTGTAAGTATTTCCCTGAATTAACGATTTTCCATTATATTGACCCAAAAGAGCCTGTTATCGTTGTTTTTGTCAAAAAAGTACTTCAAACTTGTTTGACCTTCATTTGCTTGTTTTGCAAATGGTCACAGAACTACATAATTTTTTCATGTTTGATCTCTTCCCCCTCCCCCATGCTTTGGTGAATCCCCACCCGAAACCTTTTAACTTTCTTTTACGCTATTCAAACCGAAGAAATGTTTTCAAGTCTTTCTTTCCTACAACAAAGAATAGATATTTGCTTATGTAATATTTTTTTTTATTGTTTGGTGATTTAATGGTTTCTTTACCGAAGCTCATGGATACGAAACTCATTTTCACTCAAATCGTTAGATAAATGTTTCTGGATGTGTTTAGTTAAAGTTATTCCTTTAATAAAGTTTGCATGACAAAATGACTTTAATGAATTTCTTTTTCAAACATTATTATACTCATAGAATTAACTCAAGTGCATCGCGTCTAGAGTGTCATTTTCCCTAGGCGATTCCAAGTCATGTTCACACCCTGCAAAAGTACTTTAAGGTATTTTCACTTGAAGCTATTGATTATATACTTTGAGGTATGGGTTTTAAGATGAAAAAAATATGAAAGGTCGAATTGTAGCGTACCGGGATTGCGGTTTATCTTATCGCAATATTGCTGCTCGCGTCGGTCGAGATTCAATGACTGTTACCAGAATATGGAATCGATGGGTTCAGGACGGTAATACGGAATGCCATGCGGGATCTCAACGGCCACCTATCACTAGCAGCTGAGAAGACAGGCATATTATCCGCATGTCCGTAATGGATCGTGCAACCACGTCATGAGCCGTGAGTCAAGAAACGGGGTCGTTTGGAAGACAACAAGTGTCTGGACGTACAGTTCGACGACGCTTGCAGCAGCATGGACTCTCAGCTCGGAGACCATTGCTGCAGCTTCCCTTGACGCTGCGTCATAGACAAGAGCACCTTCAATGGTGTGGTCAACGACGAACCTGGGCGCACGAATGGCGACACGTCATCTTTTCAGATGAATCCAGGTTCTGTGTACAGCATCATCATGGTCGCATCCGTGTTTGGTGGCATCGTGGTGAACGCACACTGGCAGCGTGCATTCGTCATCGTCATACTGGCCCATCACCTGGCGTGATGGTATGGGGTGCCATTGGACACACGTCTCGGTCACCTCTTGTTCGCACTGACGGTGCTTTGAACAGTGCACGTTACATTTCTGATGTGTTACGACCCGTGGCTCTACCCTTTATTCGAGCCCTGCGAAACCCTACGTTTCAGCAGGATAATGCCCGACCGCATGTTGTATTGTACGGACGGTATTGTACGGACCTTCCTTGATACGGAACATGTTCGGCTGTTGCCCTGGCCAGCACGTTCTCCAGATCTTTCAACAATAGAAAACGTCTGGTCAATGGTTGCCGAGCGACTGGCTCGTCACCAAACGCCAGCCACTACGGTTGATGAACTGTGGCATCGTGTTGAAGCTGCATGGGCATCTGTACCTGTACATGCAATCCAATCTCTGTTTGACTCAATGCCCAGGCGTATAACTGTTGTTATTACTGCCAGAGGTGGTTGTTCTGGGTACTGATTTCTCAGGATCTATCCAGCCAAAAGTTTTGAAAATTTAATCACTTGTTATTTCTAGTATAATATATTTGTCCAATAAATATCATTTTGTTATCTGCATTTCTTACTGGTGTAGCAATTTTAATGGCCAGTAGTGTATATCACTAACTGATTATATATATAACTAAAAGTAAATGTGGATAGAAGCCATGGGTCATGATGAAGACTGTAATTATGATACTACATAAAATACATGGGTTTCTCAACAGAATAACTGAAGCTATCGATAAAATGCTTCTAGAAATTATACAAAAAATATCGTCATTTAACTAACGGCATCTTTTGAATTATTTAATGCCCTTTCAGATGGAGTTATGTGGGTGTACCTGACATTATTTTTACAGATATAGTTTACAAGTATCTATAAATTGCTTTTAAAAAAGAGATTCTCAATAATTACCAGTATGTCTTAATCAAATTCCATAAAAAAACTAAAATTTTCTATTTAATCTGGTTTGATTTAAGGCAGCTGATAACGTTAAAGCAAATTTGCTCAACATTTACGTACAGTACATGAAATGCAAACCTCAGTAGCTATCAATAACTAGAAAGCAGCAATATCTTGCAATACTCATCTTATCTGCTTTCAACAAACTATAATTTTCTGTTGTCAAAAGATGGGAGTAAATAAATCGCAAAGTATTGTGAACCTGGTTGAACTAATCTATGGATATTGAAAAAAGAAAACTATTGAAGGTGTTTCCTGAAAATATCAAAAATTTCTCATAAAAATGATGGAGAACTTCTCTGCGATAATCAAGAAGAAAGCGGCCTGCGTTAAAAAACTAAAAGAAATTATAAGAAATTTGTCTTAAGAAACATTTGAATATGTCCAGTTTAGGCGATGGAGTTTTGTTCCCTCAGAACAATTACTCTTTTACACAATACATAAAAACAAAAACAGAAATTTGTCACTATCTCTAAGGTAAGCCATTTTTTGAATATTTGTTCGAAATAATAACAAACACAAACCACTCACAAAGTAGTTAAACAGAAAATGGTATTCCCTTCTTCAATCACGAATAATTATACTAATTATCTTAACTTAAAAGAAAAAAATTAAATCGTACTTTTGTATGTATGTATATATAAGTCTGTTTGTTAAATTAATATTTATTTACATATACGTGCGTGTGTTGTATTTATCGATCTATATATATTTCTTTATTTATATTTATATACAGTTCTATTAACCATTTTTTATTATCTTTTCTTAAGCAAGACCTCCAACTCCAGGTATTTTGTTAAGAAAGTGTGTAAAGAAGTATTTGTGTGAAGAAGTGAAATATTTAATCTTTCGCTTAAAATAAGGAGATAAATTGGATATCTCATATGGATTTATCTCTTTTTTACCATTTTTAAGGTTACTATTCAAGAAAACTAAAATTGTAGGATGATTTGTCATTGAGAAATCCATGATCTAAGTAATGATGTCAAACTTATTTGATCCTCAGGGAAGGTAAGGGAGATTATCAAAATAATGGATTTTTAAGGAATCCTTTATGTACGTAATACAGCTTGTACAGTACGCCTTTACCACGTGATACAGTTTGGATTCACCTAAGTACCGATACATACAAATCTTAAATTGTTCTTAGAGGAATATTATACCCTTCTTCGTGGAGATATAGGGCCTTAAAATTTCATATTCTGCCGGAAACAAAATTTGCTTCATATGATGAACTTCATCAGTGAAAACATTTCTGTACTTCTCCCCAGAGATCCTTCTTTTCAGGAATACGGTTAGTCTAGAAGAAAACCACAACACTCTTATCCTGACAGATTCTCCTCCATACTTTACAGTTGTAACTAGACAATCACAATTATACGCTTGTGTAGGGGCCTTCTGCTTCGTGCTCCTGTAGGCCATCAAATGTGCAAACATCCTCTTGTGCGTAAAAGTGTGAAGAGTGATTTGTCAGATCGTATTGCTCTCTTTTACTTATGAATCGATCAATGGAATTTGCTGCTCTGCCGTAAATGAGTTCTATGTGCATAGCTTGCCAAAATCGAAGGTATTCCGACACATCTTAAACCTACTTGAATAGTTTTCATTGCCATCCCAGAGGTTTGAATATACTCACTTGGGTCAGTTAGGGGGTCGTTCTCATAATCGAAAGGTAGGGAGCTTGAATTTCAACTTAACCGAAGATCCGTTGTGCGTACTAAAGGAGGCTGGAGCATGTTAAAGTAAGTAGTTGTTACAACGTTCTCCAAGTGAAATAATACCTCTTAGGGTGACGGTTCAAGTATTGGGGGTCTACTGCATGATCTCTATTTTTAAATTACGAAAACTCCCACTCAGTAGCTTCTATTTAACTGGAAGAGCTCAACTCTGGGTTAGGTACAGGGGAATGTGCTGGTGCACATATCTACCCACTTGCAATTTGTTGGCATTTACCACCCTCTAAAGGTTTCTCATATCTCTTCACGTGTATCGACAGAATCTTTCGTTGGCGAAAAGCAATTCTAGGACACAAAATGTCTGCAGAAACAACAGCTTGCGAATTTCTCTACCACTGGATTGCGAGATTTTGTGTACCATCATCCATAACAATGGGCCTGGAAAAATAGTTTAAATAACTACTTTATTAAGATCTATACAATGACCTGGGTATTCGTCAGATACACACATCTTATATTATCCAATTTATAATGAAATTCTGGAATGTTTTCAATTGTTCCCTGAATCAACAACTGAAATGCCACAACTACCTGAAGAGTACACACATCCTTCCATTTATACTCTTCGTTCTTCGGAATGCATTCAAAGAGAACCTTGGAGGTACGTCTGTAGATATTATACATGGTACCTCCCGGAGACTGCCTGTAGACTTCCTCGAGCCATCGCAAAGAATCAGCGAAGAACCACCTTCGTTTTTAGAGGGTTTTTCGTTTTATGAGGCACTATGCGCCAGTTGTCACCAGTATCAATGATTATCCACACTACTTTATGCATTTCTCATTGGAACCCTTCACACATGTTTACGTTCAGAATTACATCACTCACTCGCACTCACTCCAGTGATTTCAGGTGAAATCACTTTCAACCCGAAATTACTTTTAATCATTTTACGAAGTTCCACAATCACTATTGTCAGACTCTGCACAACCAACAAAAGAAACGGCGACTATTTCAGACAGACTCTTTCTTATAAACATTCAATGCGCCACAAAGTAAGTATGATATTGTCTCGAAAGTATGATGGCTGGTATCATTTGTGCCTGTGGTAGTACTGGGGTGTACTCTGAGACATCAAATGGAAACACAACAATGCGTTGTACTCGATGACAAACTTTATGTACTCCTCTTGCCAACCAGTCAAGGCTAATATTTTTTACTCTTCTCTTAGATTTTGTATTCTTATCAAGTGCTCTGAATTCTGTTATACATTGGCAAACATTTATCATGTCATAACAATCTAAACGTACCTCAATAAGTAATTGGTATTGCTTTAAAATGTTTGTTCATCAAAAACGTGTATACTACATTCCATATTGTAAAGCTATTCTGAAAAATGGGAACAGGAAAGTATATTATCGTTAGTTATGATAAGAAATATCATTATAATCCAGAGCAATTTTCGAGTATGATCAAATGAAATAGTGAAACAAATCTCATGTACGTACCGTACACAATTATTGCCATTTTCTAACTGTAATGCTCATGAAATCATTACAAATTAACAGTATGATATTGTCTAGAACAGTGTTTCTCAACCTTTTAGTATTCACGACCCAATTTTCAATCATAATTTTCATCGCGCCCCCCCCCTTCCCCACCGCATACAATAAAATATATACAATAATAATGTATTTTGAGTATTTTGGCGCTAAACCTACACTACAACCTTAATTTTAAACTTTACAAATTACCAAGAACACCGAAATTTATTGTTATTTTGCAACACCGATCCTCAGCATTGAAAACACAAGAATCCTATGCTTTTTTATTGATCTTGCGTCCCGAAATGTCGGGCATTCTCACGGTTTCGCGAGAAGTTTCGATTTGTCTGGAATTTGTCTGGTCAGCAAAAAATTAAGCTAGGAGCGTGCGCAGATGTGAACAAATGTTTTCTCATAGGGAGAAAGAGAAAGTTCTATGACGCCAATTTCAATTCCAGACAATCTCATTCGAGTCGATCCTTCTATCGCTATTGAATCTATTCTGAATGTGTATATTATATATATTTTCGTGTAATTGCAATTCACCGTATTTAATATTCACGGCAGCAGACTTATGCAGAATCATGGATAAATTTTTAAGCGGGCGTAAGCGAGCATTAGACGATAGACAAGCATCAACAAGTACACAGATGAGC
>JAPDSC010146804.1:924482-941378 GCA_026290005.1 Latrodectus geometricus | reverse complement strand
GCCCAAGGAAGTCACTAATAATTATTAAATTTGTTTTTAATTTAGTAAGTTTTTTAATTTAATAAGTTAATTATTAAATATGTTGAAATGTATTTTGTTTTGTATGTGTGTGTGTGTTCTTTCCTTTCAGTCACTTAATCAATTTTTTTAAATAACATTTTCTCTTGGATATGCTCGCGCCCCCTTATGGGTGCGCGCCCCATAGGGTGAGAATCACTGGTCTAGAAAGCAAATAATAATAAAACTACAACATATATATCTCCTTAATGAGGATATTTGTATAAATCTTTTCGGAATACTTTTACTTTTGGTAATAATATATTATAATAATTTTAATAGTAATAATTATTAATAGTAATAATTTTCCACTTTAGTAAGTATGACATTTTGACTATTATTTGTCGTGAAGACAATATATTTTTAAATAAGATTACTCGAGCATTCTTTATTTGTCTTCATCTCACAAAAAACCAATTTCTTTTATATTTGTTTTCTGCAAATTATATAATTTAATCATTATTCATTTTCGAATTTTAATTTTTAAGGTTTTTATATTAGAGTGTAAATAAAATAAATATATTTGAAGTTTAGGTATTGAACATTCTCGATTATATGATATTATGTTCCCCAATTTCAGGCAATAATTCTTTCTTTTGATTTTTTAATAAAATATATATTTTTCAACTTTTTAATATGTACTGAAAATTTTAAAATATTTTGATGGTTTCATCTGTATTTCAACATTTTACATTAATGATGTCAAACATTTTTTTCTAATGCTTGAGAATTTTTAATTTTTACAAAATATCATCTGCATTATAAAAATTTAATAAAAAAAAAGTCTTTGAATATTATCAGTTTTACTTACAACATGTGGGGATATTTCCTGACCAAGTACCATTTTCTTGACATGTCCTAGTCATTGGATCTATTGAATAGCATTTGTCTCTTTCTTTACAGGTATAATGTACTTTATCACCTTCATAATAAGCTTCTTTATTAGCATAATAATTACAGATTGGTGTGTGTCCAGGTTTCCCACATTTATATTCTGTAATGAATACTTTTCATACACATAAACAAATATATTTAATTTATATGTACAAAATATTAACTCAAATATTTTTCAGAATGTTATAATATGAATTAAATATACTGTAAATAATAATAAATGTGCTTAAAACAGAACACATAGTACATGTACGTTTATAAATTTATTTTTACTATAAATACTGTTATATCCTTTCGTTAAGCATGTATTTAACTAGTTTTCTGTATAGTTATGAAATAAATATGTAAAAAGTAAATTCAAATAAAAACCTGCATAAACTGTTCAAATATACTCTCTTAGAACCTTAAGGGAACATTAATTTATCCGTAAAACCAGCGTTTTATAGAATAGTTTTATTCTTCTCTTAGATGACATTTTAATGTTTTGGGCATTTTATAAGGCTTAACAAATATATCATAATTCTAAAAGAAATTACTCAAAAGAACATTTACTTACATTGCAGTTTCAATCTGGCATTAATAATATCTTTATATATAAATTAATGCTTAGTATTTATTTCAAAAGGTATTCATATGATACATAATTATTGCACACTATATGATCCAAAATAAACTTTTCAGAGTCTTAAGTATAAAAGTTACGCCTGCAAAAGTGACAGTCAAACTTTCTATACTTTCTTGAATATGTGACTTTAATTTCTAACGGTAAAAAATAATTTTTATTTAGGCTGATTTAAAGATAATTTACTCTATATAAAACTAAAGACGTATGATATACTCTTACTTATAATTTTTCCTTTAATGATGATTTTAGTAACAATGACATTCAATTTAAAAGAGAAAGAGCTTATTATTAAAATATTTCCCAAAAGAAATGATAACTTCTGTTATGCACTAGATATTCTCATAGTTAAATAACTTGCACACCGAAATTCAATTACTACTACAAACATTATTACCGAATGATGTGTCATTTTAAAGGAGCTGGAACCCTTAAAAAGGAACCAGGATAAAGTTTCAAAATATCAGAAAAAATTCATACTTTAAAAATCGCTTGTGATTAATTTCCTTAAATGTTACTCAAATAAGATATCCTGTTTAAAAAATGCTCTCAAGCGATAATTAAGCACAGAAACTATTCCTTTTAATATTCCTCAGTATTTTTAAAACTTTATCAATACCAGTAGGATTTTTTTAATTTTTTATTTTTTTTTTAGATTAGCAATGATTACCCGTAGAATAATATAAACAAGATTATTTTATTTTTTTTTAAAACACATTCTTCAATTCTTGAGCATGCTTATTAAGAAGTTTAAAGAGTATATGTCTAAAAAATAAAATTCCGTGTATTGTTAATTTTTGTAATATTTAAAATTCAAACTCAAGTTAATAAATATATTTCCCACTTAATACTTCATGTCTCAAATATTAATCATGTATATACAGTATTAGTTTAAAAACTCATCAAGTTTAAGATGTATGGGATAAGACACTTCCAAGTATCAATCTATCTTATCGAAATTTTCTCATATTTTTGTACCTGAATGGAAACTGACCATTGATCATTCAAACAAAATTTGTAGCAAAATATATAAGTTAAATTAAAGAATAAACAAACTTAAAGAATCATATGTTGAATTCAATGAAAATAAGCTAAAGTTGAAGTTCAAAGAAAGAGTGCGAAATTGTCGAAACAGATAATTGCTTAGCTCAGTTTAATTTCCTATATTTTTGCCATTAATGAGTTCATATTGTGGCAATTATAATTTTATTATTTTATGTCATAAATTTTATAATCAATGAAAATGCTTCAACAGAGAAGATCTTGATATTATGATTTAACATAGTATAATTTAGGGTATCACATTTGTTGAGAAATATGTGTTTTCCAAAATTTGTAATAGCATATTAAATATACATCAGATTTACAAAAGAGAAAGAAAAATATGCATTTTGATCACCTCTCACTTAACTTAAAATATCCTTTAAGTGTATAAAAAATAAGGAACAGGATGTTTCTAAGTTCGGATTACAGTTACCGAATATTGTAATTAATTTAAACGGTTACAATATATTTAGATCATTGATTAATTAGGCAACATATAAATTTAACAAATCATTTAATTAATGATACATAATTATACAGATAAAATTAGCAAGATTAGATTAGTGTATAACGTGCAAGCGAACGACAGTCCATCTGATTCTTTTCTATTAGTCCTAAACTAGTCTGGGAGAAAATTCGAATCGGCGAGCAGGTGTTGCCACCTGTGGATAGCAACGGGAGTTCCCCTACAGGATATTTTTTTGTATCTCCCCACCACTATAAACCCTTCAATGTTTTTCATTAGCACGTTAATGTATTTTTTTTCTTCTCCCTTGATTATTTTAGTTATTACGTGTGAAATGTGCAAATCCCACAATATCAAGTGCTTAAGTTCAAAAATGAAAATTTTATCGAAAAAATTAGAAATGCTAACAAAAAAAACTTATTTTTTATTTTATTTTTTTTCTACAGAAAAGAAATATGTTTGTATTCAGGAAAATTTATAGAAAAAATACTGCAATTTTAAATCATTTTTTTCCTTTTAAAGTTTATGAACTAAAGAATGCGCGTCTCCAAAATCAAAAAAATAGTATTTATACTATAATAATATAGTAGATTCTTTGCATCTTTCATTAATTCCTACATTATTAAAATATAATATTTATGTTACACAAGAGAATCATTCTTCATTAAAAATAAAGAATTCCCTTCAAATTCCATTTTGAAAGGAAATTCTTATAAAGTTGAATTATTTAAGAAGAAAAATCAAAATTAATTTGGGTGTATATAGACAAGAATTAGTTTTATCACAAAATGTGAAACTGGCGTGCTTCACGCTATTCAAGTACTGCAAAAAAGTAGTACTTGTTTGTAAAAAAACAAGTACTACTTGTTTGTAAAAAAACAAGTACCACTTGTTTGTAAAAAAACAAGTACTACTTGTTTTTTTTATTTAGCTGTTTAAGTATTACAAGCAAGTACTTCTTGTTTGTAGTACTTAAATAGCACCAATCCAGCCAATTATATCGATTACTTTTAATACACATACTTGTTTGTATTAAAATATTCAAGTGATGTATAAATGTTTTACAAAAAGTATCTTGTATAATTTTTCTTCTATTAGTTGTATATATAAATTTTAATATTTTCATTATATATATATATATATATATATATATATATATATTAGATACTAGATATAAAAACGATTTTTAAATTTCGAGAAAAAGTTATTATTAAATCATGAAATATTAAATTTTTGCAAGATTGATCAATAGCTTTTCAAGCATATCAGAAATGAAAGCGTAAAATTTCCACGTTTGTTAAATAAGTAAATATTATTGCAGTAAATGAGGAACTTGAAATGCCGTGAAATGCAACAACAAAGTGAATCCAATTTAAAAATAGAGCATAATATTATTGTTTTTGGAATTGTTAGCTGAAACATTTATCGAAAATGTGATACTTTATTTCACGAACCCATAAAAGAAATTAAAATCTTGGGAAATAACCTTTATTTTATATGAAGAATGAAGACATAACATGCTTAAGCATTTTTTATTACCAAACAATGTATAACCGATAAGATAAAAGGAAAATAGTTAAATTTTAAATGGTAGCTTTCGTATTCTAGAATTTTAAGATGTGAAGATAAAGCATGCTGTATCTGTTCCTGTTAATATTTTTTTTTTAATCAAACGATATGTTAGAAAAGACGGAAACCAACAGGTGTACTTGTATTAATCGAAAAAATAATGCGGGTTTTTTTCCTAAAGGAGAATCTTTCTGTCAATTATGATTATACTTTTCGGATGTATCATTATAATTCATAGTTTAAAAACATTTAATTTGCAGTGTAAATAAATTTTGGAAAGTTATTATATAAATTCAAATAATGTAAAATCTTCAATATATATTTATGAAAACAAATTTCTTAAATTATTCATTAATATAAAAGATACTCGTATTAGAAGAAAAAATTTAATGAAAGTTAAATGGCTTAAGAGTACGAAAAACAACATTATCAAATTGTCAGATAAATATGTCCCAGGTTGAATGTTTGTTGTGATTGTAATTTGAAGTTTTATTCTTTAAATAAATATTGCATTATTTAATATTTTTGTCTTTATTATACTAAAAATTGATGCTTGATATATAAAATTCTATGTTTAATGCATATTTTTTACTCACAAATGAGTGATTTCTTTCAGTAGCTGGGATAAAAATGAAATTAATTTTATAAAAAGAACTTTATATAAATAAATTACTTTAAAATGTAAAAATACATATGTTAAAGATAAGTTTTATGCTTTCGCCTCAAAAAATTTGAAAAGCAATAAAGATATCGTATGAATGATGAAGGAATCTTCTACCCTAACTTAGTAATATAAAAATACACATAACACAGTTGAATAGAACTTATGCTTTTGCTTATGTACTATTCTCTATAAACAGCAATTTAATATGGATATCATTTATTTTACTTTAAATATAAAGCTATTTTATCACAAACTTCTTAAACTTTAATTTGCATAGTGTTTAATGCTTTAATGTTTTATTAATGCTGTTATCCTTTAATATTATATTGTCACATACCATTTGTATACCAATAATGCAATGTTCAATTATTAAGTAGCCATAAAAATTAAAGTATTATTTCTTTCATTTTAGAAATCTGTCTGAATTTTGTTACTAAAAATATCTGTATCATCTCAACATTAGGTAGAATTCAACTGTAATATTAATTGTCTTTCAAGTGTGAAGTTTGATGGACAACTTCTAATACTCCTTTAAAATATTTAAAAATTTAATCATAACTAATTTTAAATGAAATGGATTAATGTTCAATGAAATATAAATAAATATATTTATAAATAATTTCAGTTGCATATTTATAAGCAGTTTTTAAGCAAAATTAAATGTATTATAAAATGAGAATAGACAAATAAAATTACAGTAAAAGATATTTAAAAAAAATGCATTTTTTGATTATTGTAAACTTACTTTATTATGCATCATGTTATATGTCAGTGCTTCATATGAAAGTAGGCATATTGACGTTTAACAAGATTTTTATCTAGGCTATTTATTGAGAAAAATATTATATTGAATTATTTATTCAATAGAGTACTGAAGTTCCTATAACGCATTAAAAATTCCAAAATTTGTGATTGCAATACCACATATTTGTTTTGCTTACTTAATAGAATACTGTACACTAATACAACACGGCGTTGTTGGTCTACTGAAGGAGTCACTAGACCGGAGTACAAAAGATTAAAAAAGGCGTACATTATAAAATAAAGGAAAAATATAACAACAATATGTATACCTAGATTTCAATTATAAATGTTTCAACATCCACAGATTTATTGGTTAAGTCTTAGTGATAGTTAAAATAATGTTTTTAAGAGGGTAATGTTATAATTGTAATAGTTAGAGAAAAAAATACTTCTAAATTAGGAATTTAAAAAATTTCATTTAAACTAGTTCCACTTTTTCATTTAAAATTATTCATAGAGACGAGAGAAAGTAAGTTTTATATATTTAGTATAGTGACAGTCACACAAATCAAGTGTTTCTTCTTTTTTCATCTGCAGGTTTCTTTTCGTACACTAAATATGGTTAAGAAAACATTGTAACTACAAATGCAGAAAAGCTTATATTTACAAAGAGAAATATGGTAAAAAGAATATGTTGGAGCACTTTCAAAACATTCAAAAATTATAATGCTATACAATTGCATTCATATTATATAACATATTTCAATTAAAAAGTCAAATGCACGAAACCAGATACAGCGCAGAAATAAATCTGAAATAATATCATCATAATTTAAAGAACACTTTTTACATTTTCTGATTTCCTTTAGAAATATTCACAAACATTTAACCATTTATGAAGAGTGAAAATAATTTAAAACATAAATAATTTATTTTTTAAAACTGTTAAAATTTTTAATTTTTATTTAATTAAATTAATAATAATAATTTTTATTTATTTAAATTAATTTATTTTTTAAAAATGTTAAATAAAAAAGGGAGAGAATTGACACTATTTTAGTTTTCAGCTTCATCGCCTTCACTTTACCTTATTTTCAGCTAGAAATTGAAAATAATTTTATAAGGGAATTATTGAATAATTTTATAAGACAGCCTATAATTTATTTGATTGGTATTAAAACATTTAACAAACATTAGTATTCCAAGCAAATAACAAAAATTTTCACGATAAAGTAATTCAATTTCTGGAAGATTTAATGATATTATGGATAGAGTTAAATAAAACTCACACAGGCATACTGTTACTTGAGCTATGTATTCACCTTCAGGTTTTAAACGTACTAGGGGTCCATTTTTATGCTCCATCAATTTAACAAACTAAGTGTTTGAAAATATTTTTTCATATTTTTTAATTTACATATTAAAACATACATATTTCCTTATAATTAAACAAATAGACTATGTGACATGACAACCCTCATGTGGGCTAAGATCTATAGTGTTCATATCTATTTTCCTGAAAGAGGGCTCTGTGGTGTTAAGAATTTGTCTCTGTTAGGTGATCAGCCTAACGCATAATTCCCTATGTTAAGTTCCCAAGCGTGCTTAGAACTCAGCTTGTTCGACCCACAAACCCACTAGAAGAGAGGAAAACCTTGCCCAATTCGAGGAGAGAACTTTGGACCTGAG
Source organism: Latrodectus geometricus (assembly GCA_026290005.1). NCBI lineage: Eukaryota > Metazoa > Arthropoda > Arachnida > Araneae > Theridiidae > Latrodectus > Latrodectus geometricus. Next base: position 933,629 of record JAPDSC010146804.1, on the reverse strand, counting down.
GCGCGAGAGCAAGAGGCGCGATACCACTACACACACACACACACGTTTGTTAATCTTTTTTTAAAAACATCTCTTATCATTTTTCTTAATTTGCTTTATGGAATTAATTGATTTGGCAAATGAAGCCTTCAAATATATATATGTATATTATGATTCAGTATATATAATAGCTTCTTTTATTTACTATTTTACACTAAGCATTTGATGTGTCAGATTTTACTCTTTTGAGATATTGGATAGATGTACTTCTTAGAAGAGTAATCCTTCATCTTTTATTTTCTATTTTTAAAATAAATAGTCTGTAAGTTAAAATTTTATAAAATAAAAAATATAAATTGAAATTTCATTTTTAATATTCCTTTCTCATGAAACATTATTGAAAAATTAGCATATGAATTATTTAATCTCAAAAGGTGTATTTAAAAACATTTCCACTGATTTTTGTATAATATTTTATTAAGAGAATGACTTTTTATTATTTTATAAGTATTATAAATGTGTAGTCTTCAGATATAAAAGCAAAATACAAAAAGCAAACTTTCAAACCTTAAAAGGATGATATCATCAGATACATATTTTATCAGTTTGTGACTCATTCACCCCCTTTATAATGCACTGCTCAAAACAATTAAAGGATATTGTAAGTTTTATATAAAATAAAGATATAAGGGAAATTTTTTTTGCCGAAAATGGAAGAAGAGAATCACAAATGAAAATTTTTCTGATTTTCAAACAGTGGAGTATGCTAATTTTGAGTTCGGCGTCAAAAACGTCACTTCAACCGCAGTGAATGAAATTTGACTTTATAAAACTGAATAAAAGATAATGAAGACAAGGATGATCGACCTTCAGTGACTGCTTTGTTTAGATGAGTACGATGTCTCAGTGAAAGTCATTTAACCGATTCAGAAGCTTGGAGAGTTGTTGGTAGGTAGGAATCGTACGAGTGGAATGGCTATCGTGTTCTCTAGACATGAATCCAATAGACTTCGTTTGGAACGCTCTAGGAAGACGAGTTGCTGGCCACCAACCACCCCCACAAACTCTCCAAGAACTGGAGAGAGCTCTTCTGGAAGAGTGGGACAGAATGCCTCAACTCGTGATTAATAGCCTCAAAGGTGTTCAACGTTGCTGGACGTCCGTGGAAACAATACCCCCTTCTGAAAATGATTTCCTTTAAAGAAAACACCTTTTCTTATTCTTTTTTTCTCATATGCACAAATTGTGTTTTTTTTTTCCTTTTGGACACAAATGCGCAATAAAATGCATTTTTTTCCGCCAAACATGTATAATTTACTCTCATATAACCTACTACGTCTATCGGCCATGTATCAATCAGCTATAAAATTTCGCAGCCACAAGATCCAAATAAAACCACAATACCCTTTAATTGTTTTGAGCAGTGTATAAAAAGAAGTTAAATAAATTAAGATCAGTAAATTAACCTTTATTAGCTTCTATAAGTATCTAATTTTTCTTTCTGTTTACTTATTTATTGTATTTGTGTTTGTAAGCTCTTATTGATCCCTATACTTCTGAATAGATGCAATGAATTTTTGCAGAAAAATCGTTGATTATATTCTTCACAAGACTGCAATGCCGTATGTTAGTTCATTTTAATGTATGCAATTTAAAATTATCCTTGCTAATTAAAAAAATTAATTATGTATTTTTAGAATCAGAAGTTACTACTTGATTTGTGTGAGTATTTTTTGTATTTTTTTATTATCCTTTTGGACTTTTCTCTTTTACCGCAAAATTTACACCTCCTATATATTGAACTGCTTTATTTATTGGTATATACTTATAGAATATTGTATTGTGGAAAACACAGATATGTGAGATGTACTGAAATATTTTATTTCATAGCAGCCAGGCATTTTAATATCAAAGAATAAAAAGTATAATATAAGAGTTTTCTTTAAAATTTTAACTGTTATGCATGCAATGATTACTGAAATATCTATAAAAAGATTGTGATTAAGGAAATTTTTTTACATAATTTTAAAAATGAAAACAGCAGTAAAATAATATTTTAATTAATGTAATAACTCTAAAATAATTGACATTCATTTAAAAAGATTAAAAACTGTAATTATAATTGTGTTTCATTATACTACGTCTCTGGCTACCTTTAGACTATAAATCATTAAGCTCAGTAGTTTACTTTGTAATTTGGAGCCAGCATCAATGAATTTAAGTCAAGATTTGGTAAGCTTCATCTCTAATCTTTTTTACAATACCCCCGAAAAATGTTAGTCTCCAAAAAACGTTAGTTATTCCCATCTCTAACGTTAACAAAATGTTTACATGCAACAAAATGCTATCAATAATTGAGAAAGCTCTCTTAGTTAAACTGTATTATAAGAAATTGGGAAAGTAGCATTGTGAGCATATCGCTACATGAAGGGTATGCGAGATAGCAAAGGACTAATAAGGATTTCTGCATTGAACAAAATGATGAAGAAATTTGAAGCTACAGGTTCTTTAGTGTCACGTTCAAGAAGTGGACGCCCCTCAACTACAGCCGCTGTTGCTACGACTGTGGAGCAGATGGTGCAATTCATGTCGATGGGTTCTGGACTTGGGGAATGCATTGCTCGAGGTATTTTGAGGCAGACAGGAGTGTCGTACGGAAGTGTCTGGAGAGTACTGTTAATAACTCTGAAATGGTGCCCCTACAAACTACAACATAACCAAGAACTGAAACTTCCTGACTTAAAATCTCGTCAAAATTTTCCAAATTTGGTATTCATTGAGATGGACGAGTGACACGACTGGCTTTAAATTGTGCTTTGGATAGATAAAGCGCATTTCCCATTCTCTAGCTCTGTTAACACCCACAGTTGTTGAATATGGCCCACAGAAAATCCATATATATTTGTTGAGGTACCCTTGCAACAACATAAAGAGACAGTCTGGTGTGGCTTCACTTCTGATTTTATAATTAGTATATTCTTTTTCGAGATGGTCACACTTACGGATTTTAAAACACATACTATGTCACTGGTCAGCGATATGCAATACTGTTACAGAACAACATCATTCCTGAACTGTAAGTGTGACAGGTACTCAAAACTTTCGCCTTTATGTAAGATGGAACACCACCTCATATTGCTCTGCTTATGCAACGCCCGCTACGCTCAACATTTGGGATGGATCGTATTATCAGTTGTAACTTTGACGCATGTCCTCCAAGATCTCCCGATCTGACATAGGGATTCTTGAAGTCAAAAATGTACCATGACCAATTGACATCACTAGCAGCACGGAAAGATACAATCTACCCAAAATGTGCTTCTTATAAAGCAGGAAATGTTGATAAATGTTGTGAATGATATGGTGACTCGTCTCACAGCTGTACTTCCTAATGAAGAACAACTCATTGAATATTTATAGTACTAATTAACTTTAATGAAGCTGACTTGTGAGTTGTATGTGCGTGTCAACATTTTTTTAATTTGTAAATCATCTTTTGGTGAAATAAGGCATCATCTGTTGGTCTCCAACAAAACTACTTTTTTATTCGTTGCCTCACACAGCCCGGTTTCTATTCCATCCGTTTGGTGCAAACCGTATCTTCGTAATTCGATTCATCCTGACTTTTCGATCACCCTGTATATTAATAAAAACCAAATCAAAAATTTTGTAAATTCTTGTTCATTTATTATTTACTGAGTAAATTATTCTATTAAGGTATTTAAAACTTCTGTTTTTGCCCTTTTGAACATTACATTTTCATAGTATTCACAATTTTAATAAACTTTTTATATAAAACATTTTTTAAATTTTAAAATTCTGCTAACTTTTATAAGTAATAAACGAATTTCAGTAAAAATAAATCTATTCTTGTGAAATTGAACTGTATAATTCAGGAAAAAGAATTTTTTATACACCTAAATTTATATTAATTATTTTTTTTATACACCTAAATTTATATCAATTATTTAGTGCTCTGGGCATCATTTAAAAAGCTCATGAATTCAATTTTCCCTTTGATCATAAATGTTTCCAGTAGTTCAGAGTATATTTTAAAACATAATTTCCGGACCAATTAGACCTCTTGTACAAAATATTTCTGTAGAATGACCACCAAATCAAGCTATCAAAAATTTTCAAATTCAGTTATTTTCATATCAAATAAATATTCAAATAATCAATCCCCTATTACTTTCCAAATGAAATGAATGAGAAAATTTAACAGTAAATAATTGATTTTTCTTGAAAATAATTTTAAATCAGTTTTTTAGGAAACAGAATGTAAAAAACTTGTAGATTATTTCACTTTAAATATAATTGTTTTAAACGCGTGTATTTAATTTCATACATTTGTTGTCAAGATTAACCCTGTCAAAAAAAATTTACATAATAAGAAAATTGCAAATATTGTCGTAAAGAGAGCCACCTGATTCATTATTTTTGTATAATCAATATTCTTCAAAATGTCAACTTAACCAAGAAAGGTGAAAACGGCTATAAGAAATTCCTTTTTCAAAATTCGTTTTAATGTCTTAAATTTTGAAATTTATCAACAATTTTGCCTTTTAAATTTGCTTTGTTACTTCAAAGCACTTTTAACATTTTTTTATTAAATTTGTGATAAAATATTTTTGAAGTCCAAAATAATAAATGATATATTATAAATGTAATTACATAGTAATAATTATATAACATATCGTTTTGCTAGAAGGAAGGTAAATATAAGTTATTCGCAATTTCTAAAGGGTTATGAAGAAAGTTTCAAAATTTAGATAAATTATAACGAAATTTATAGTAAGTCAGTCTTTAAATTTTTTCACCTAAAGAATTGTATCGAAGAATAAAAATATACACCTAAAATTAATGCATCCAAATTAACCCGAATATATCAGGTTAATTTGGATGCGTTAATTAGGAACATACTACGTGAAGCATTTTTACTACATAGGCAACAGAAAATAGGTAGAATATTTTGTATTGTCTATATATTGAAGGTTATTGTATAGAGAAGTAGAAACGAATTTCAAAGCATGACACTATTGAAAGAAGAGAAATTAAAAAATATAAATTTCATCACTAATTTATAATTTGAATTATCTAGAAATTAAACATTTCATAGATTATAACTTTATAAACATTATAATCGAAATTTTTGTCACTAAGAAAACTAAGCTTAGACTTAAAAAATAAAATTTTTTGATAATTTAAAACCATCTGTCTTTCCTTATGACCTTATTTTTGCAAATATTATAAAAGTAACTTCAGTTTTAGATACATTTGTAAGAATGATAGTGTTCTTAATGTATTTAAACTTAACAAATTTTCTAATATTAAAAGAAGAGATAGCTCTAAAAATAAAAAAAAATTTATTTTCCCAATATTATAAAAGTATGCCTCAATACTTTAATGTATCCAATACCGTTAAACAAACGAATAACAAAACTCTTTTTTTAGAGTTAAAATTCATAATATTTTATATTAATTCTTTTTTATCTTCCGCTAATACTAATGAATATATTCCTTTCAAAGTTATTGAAGATATATACAAAAACGAACATTTTCGACTAAAAAGTTTAGTAAAAATGAAAACGTTTTTATTGATTTTTTGCTATAAAATTTTATTATTAAATTAACATTAACAATATTATTAATTAACTTGCAAATTCTATTTCTATTACTGCCTTAATATTGTAGCTTTCATTTATAAAAAAAAATCATAAATATATTCTATAATTATAAATTTCCACCAAGTAAAAATGATTCCTCAATTTGTATTTGTAATAATTATGTTGACACAGAAATAATTTGTAATAATAAGGAATTTCATTCACATGTTATCACTAGTATAATCCAATCTCTATTAACTATTAACTTACAACAATTTTTTTCATGTGATTCTGATTTTGAATTCTTTAAAAAATTGAACTAATTTAATCAGTTGACTCTTTTAAAAGCAACACACATATAGATGACTTTATTCATAAAACCAGTCATGAATTAGCATGCAAATCGGAATTTATTTTAATGGAGAAATCTTTCTATTAATGAATTTATCAGTAATATCTCCACATTATTATTCATATTAAATTATCAAATAACAGAAAAATATTTTAATCTTAATATCAAAAAGAAAAAAAGAAACTTCAAAATAATTTTATAATCCCGAACTGCTGATAATACCAATAACTGTTTTGCTTTTATATGAAAATTTTATTATGTTGAACAAATTTCTGAAGAATTAAACTCGATTACTTTTACAAAGTTCAAATCTCATTTAAAATGAAATGGAGAGTAAAATTAAAGTTTTAGATTAAAAATTATATCCTCTAACAATAGTAATTACGCTTTCTCATATATGTTATCTAGTTTCATAAAAATCCTACTAAAATCAAATTTATCTCCAATAGAAATAATTAATTCGTGAAATAAACTTGATATTATTTTTGAAAATCTCCTAAAAGAGAAAGATCTCAAAATATATTAAATTATTTGACATGATAATATGAATATTTTGCTAATTAATAATCATTGTGTTTTCTGAAAAAAATAATTTGTTTATGCAAAATTTGTCATAAGTACATTTTTGTTAGTTTTCATTCTAAGAATTTTATTTGCATCTTTACTTTTTTTTTAAGTCAGTTATTAATTTCTGTTGTTAAAAATGAGTTAATATATAATTCATGATAAACGGTTTCATCTTGTAAAAATCTTGTAAGCTACTTCAGATTATTTTTTCCAAGGAGGAATCAAAACATTTTATTTAACTTTTCAAAAACATTTTATATTTTTATAGAGGTGATTATTATAGATTAAAAATATTTACTTGTAAATATAAAGAATTTAGTACATTATGCTTTTTAGCACTTATTTAACTTCAAATTAAGAAGAAAGATTATCACATTGAGATCAAATGCTCATTAATTAGGGGTCCAAATTCGCATACTTTTAGTTCTTCAGGACGATGCTGTTTGAATTTTAATGGAAGCACTGTCCTTTCTTTCATGAATGCATTTGTTCGAATTAATTGTCATTCCGAGATCATGTATGATTTCTCACGACTTTTACAGTAAGAGAAATAAAAGATGTATGAATTAGGTAATATTTTTGATATGCAGTAATTTATTTAAAATTAATTAGTTATTTAATTTTTTCTATCAAATTCAGTTTGAATTTATCTTCTATCTAAACTAATGGGAAAAAAAGACATAGATAATATCTGTAATGATCAGTTCCTTCTAAATAATTTTCAATATTAACTCCCGTCTCAGTCATGGATGTTTTTGTGGTTCAGAAATCTCTTAAAACCATCATCTTGGATCAAATTTCAACACTAAAAAATTAATTATTTAGAAATAACCAATAAAAACAAAAGAGTGTTGATATTAAATGTAAATAATACTTTTTAGCACCTTGAATTAATTAGAATACAATGAAAAATGATTTCAGTTTATACAGTCATAAATGTTCTTATAATACAGTAAGATGGAAATTAAAGAGATATTGTGTGAATTATCTGTAAATTAAATTTTCTAAAACTCATAATACTTTTTTAAAAAATTTATACGCAACTGTACACAAATATACATAATTTCCGGTTGTAACAATTCCCGAAAGGTATTTATGAGGCATTTTTAACTTAGTTTAGTTGCAAATACTTTTGCTTTACTGTGAACCAAATAAATATGTATCTTCCTCTTTATGATCCAAACATCTTAATTTATAATCCTTTTTATTTATTTTTCATGAATCACAAAATATTTTTAAGCAATGCATAGATTCATAAGGCATGCTAATTAAAGGGGAAAAAACTACACGTTGCAGGATATTAAACAGCACACTGAGAGTAATTTAATGTAAATCCAAACAGAATTGAATCTGCATTTTATTTTCATGTAATTTGAAATTATTGAAATAAATTAAGAAATGTCACATCTGCATAAAAATGTAGAGCAATAGCTGAGGCATTTAGGAAATCACCTACTCCAAAAAGTTAATGCAATTAGCAATGAGGTTTTCAAATTTGATTTGTTTCTTAAATTAGATAATTCAGTAATAGTTTTTAAAACTATTTCTCCTCAATCAATATATTATTTAAAAATATATTTATAGATTGATTAATAGAAATGTACATTAAATTTTAAAGTTCTTGAGCATAAAATTTTAACTTTATTCACTAACTAATTAAAATTGCGACAAATAACAAAGGAAGAATAAAATGGCATGAAAATAACGACAAAGCTACTCCTATTTAAGAAATCAAAATGAGAAAAAATATAAAAACAATAAGGATTGAAATGGTCTGTTGCAAGAATTATTGAAACATTCAACAACTAGTTAGAAAAATTGGAATTGTGAAAACAGGTGATTGACTGACTGTGAAGTCAAATGAAAACATTTTATGATGAACATAGAATAAATGTCTGAAAATCACATTTATTTTTATATATTTTCCATTTATTATCTGAAAATGTACATTCTCCGATGAACGTATCATAAAATTATTACATTGATTATATTTTCTATGTTTGCTAACGATAAACAGCTACACTGAGTTTGAAACAATCAATTGTGTAGTGATTACATGGACAGAATATGGTATTTTGCTGGGATAATAATTTAATAATTTAAGCAATTTTAAATCATTTATATAAATAAAATTTTATAATATTGATTGATTTAAAGTGTATTATACAAAAATTAAATGAAAGACTTTCTTTAAAAAAATATGTTATATGAGTGTAATGAATTTATGCCTAAAAAAAAATTCATTATACGTTTGAATTTTTGTAGACTGTATCTTGAATAATTGCATGTTTTGTTAAATAAAGGTTATTTTCTTATTTTGTTGATTTTGTTTCACCAAATATAGGAGTTTAATAATCAATTTTTGCTGGAAAACTTTCATGCTCATTTCATAATTTTACGTATAAAAGAAATGTTTCATGTAATTGGTTGAATAAATAGAAATATGAAATCAACAACAAAATGTGTACCATGCATATTAATCAATTATGTAGGCATAATTAATTACCAAATTATATTAAAAGTTTTGCTGCTAAAAATTATATACGCATAATTTAAATACATTTTGTTGGTGATTTCAAAAATTAATATACAATCTTAAAAAGTATTAGAAGAGCTTCTTAGCTTATTTTTATAAAAGTTTGT
>JAPDSC010146804.1:884143-919482 GCA_026290005.1 Latrodectus geometricus | reverse complement strand
TATTCACTCATAATTTGCTACGAATAGTGAACATATAAGTTTTTATATGATATGATATTTTATGTTGAAAATGTGCACACACATTAAAATGAAACCGGTCATCTTTATCTTTCCTTTAGAGCTGGCAAAACATACTTCATCATACTTGCTACGCCACCACCTATGGGTGTGGTTTAATATTTATTCTAAATAGAGGTTAAATTATCCATGATATTGTGTCTATATATTTGAACAGTCATATCATAGAAGAAAGCTATACTTAGAAAAAAATTTCTTTTATAAATGGAAACACAACATATTAAATTTTCATAGATATTTTAAGGAATAAAATTTATTCTACATTTGTTGAGACTTATTCATATGAAATAAGCTTTAAACTACCTTTAAAAAAGGGAATCTCTATTAATTTACAATATTTGAAATTTTTCTTTTATTATTGTCTCTCACAAGCACTTTCTCTGGAGACAGAAATCTAAATATGCACAAATAATTAATTTTTACATTTGAACACGAATTGAACTATGGGATATTTTTGTTTCGTAAACTGTAAAAAAGTACATATTGTCCAATAGCCACAACAAAAGGAAAACTGAGTTGGGATAGCATAAATACTGTTTTAAGGAAATATTTTCAAATGTCTATTTCTTGCCCTTGTGATTGCTTACAACCTTCTATGACAATGGATTGAAGCCAAATCCGTTTTTACAGTTAATAAGATTTTGCCCTAATAAATATCATACAAATTTCAATTTAGATGAAATGCATTTGGTTACTAATATGTTACATTAGTATACAAAATTGGAAAAAACTTTCATATTTTACGGAGTTTAATTAAAATACGCACGAAATACTAAACTACTGTTTCAAAACACATAGAAATCTTCTGTGTCGAATGCGAAGAATATACACGTGTAGATAGATCCAGTAGAGAAGCAAATTTTGTAAGCTTGCATGGGAATATCTTCATTTCTCTCTCTCATTCGCTTCCACACCTCGTTGAATTTCTTTGTATTTCTTTACAGCAATTGTTCAAATTAAATTTCGAATGGTAAAAATAAGTAAATAACAATATTTAAAGGAATAAGGTGGCAAATCATTTGGAGGATAGAAGCAAAACTAACCTCGAAACCACATTTGTAAGGAGTTCAATACAATGCTCAACATTGTTTTCAGCTTATTTCAGGAAACTAGATTTAAAGAGAGAAGGTCTGGAAAAAGTTATCTAAAAGCTAAAATGTTGAAAACATTTTGCCACTTAAAAAATATCGCTGCTGGCATAATAGGCAGACTATAGCGTCTCAAACTTTTCGTGCCTTTTACGTGCCACATGAAGCCAAACTTTCAAAATTACTACTTCTAGAAAGTTTTATAAAGAGGACTTCATGTAGAAAGACTGGCTATGTTCCACACATTTCTGTGAACAAAAGAACTCGCTTAGCATGGTGTGAAGCAGAAATCCATGGTCAATGATGCGTCCCACTGATATTTGAATAACCAAAGATTTGCTTTTACATAGAACTTGTTATGGGTCAGTTATCTTTTTACCTCCCAATTTAAAAGAAATTCATTACGGCAGTAGAGGTTTGGAGGTCTTGACTATCATCATGTTAGATAATTACTCTAATCTTCATGTCTTTGAAACCGTTGCTGACAGAATGTATAGAGAATATTTCTTGGAGTGCGTGTTCGTCTTTTCACATAGACATTTATTCAATTTCATCTAAATAGACAAGAATGAATGGTTTTATATATCTAGTCTATTAGTTTTGACCAGGTGAAAATATTTGCCTTATGAGTTGACCAGATAGATTTTCAGTCCTGAATTCTAAAGAGCATCCCTTTAATACTTTGCAGAGAAGACTGCAACTCACTATCCTTTTTCGATAAACATCCAGATCTTCATAAGAGCGTCAATGATGAAGTGGAACAAATAGCCACTTTTATTTTGATTCTACAAATAGTTTTTCGTATCTTCCGACTTCAATAGGGCTACCCTCGATCATGTGTTTGAATACAACAGTTGAATCTTTTTTTGTCTTTTTTATTATATTGGTTCAATTTTAACAACATCTGTCCAGTTGCTATTAGCTGATCAGCCTAACTAAATTCTTAATTTTGAATCTTAAGGCTATTTTTTGAACATGACAGTAGGAGTAAATATTTTTAATAAAGCTTTATAGAATAAACAGATATTGAGAAATGAAGCAAACATGATAATTGTATGTAGACCTTTGTTCGGTATTCTACATTTAGAATCTATACTTTATATAAGGCAACTTATTGAAGAAAATGAGCTATTTTGAGAAAGTGAGGTGAAAGATTTTGGTAGCACGGGTGTAACCACTCTATTTCAATTTATTGTATTGTGATTTAATCTATATTTAAATGTGTTTCCATAGTTTTTATTTTTAAGTCTTATTTGAGTTAGTTTGTTCTTCCCCAAGTTTTCCAATAATCTCTCCTCAATGATATTGAGAGTGATATGTAGAGAACATGATAATACTGGCAATAAAACTATCTTAACAAACTCAAGCATTTGAGTATGTTGGAACTTTATTGTGTTTATAAAAAGTTCTTCATTTTATACATACTTATTTTTTTACTATTATAACATTACTATTGTTTTCATGCTATATTTTTCTCACAGCATGAAGTTTTATTTTTTATTATCTATTTTTCCAACTTTTTGATCTAATACGGTAGAAAGGCAAGCAAAATAACCAAGAAGCCAGAAAGTACTAGAGAGCTATAAATTTACCATTTTCTGCATTCTAATTTCATTAAAAATGGTTTTATAGTAAAATCCACTTTCATTTGTTTATGCTTCTTTTACCTCCCAATATTTTATAAATGTAAAAGGCATTTTAAAAATGTATCAGCTAAAGTAGATGTCTTAAACTATAGTATATCGTATACAGTTTTTAATATTTAAAATATCTACAGGAAAAAGAAACTATGTAAAACCATTTATTGCTAACAGCATAAAAAGCTTAAAAATATTCACAGCTCACACACACACACACACAGTTCACTCAGTAATATTTTTATTGAGCAAGATAAGGAATATGAATAACCAAAATTTATATATTCGGCTAGCTACTGTGTTTTATTTATTTTTGTTATCGTCGATTTAAAAATAATCTATATTATATATTTTACTTAATTATACTGTGTCTAATAAAGAAGTCAGTATACCAATTCAAATATCAATATTAGATTCAAATACTAGTTTAAGGAATGATGATCGCTATGAATTTCTTCTGATCATTATACGACAAAGGTTTCTGAATACATTTCCTTCAATTTCAACTCATAGCCAATACTTTATCACATAATAAATATTTTTCATAATTATACGAACTTATAATATGTTTTTATCAGATTTATTTCTGTTTACCTTTAATCTCCAAACTGTGTACTTATAATACTAATAAAAATTAACGGTTATTTCAATTTAATTTTTATGAACAGTATTTCGTTCAAATTCTAAGATTTTATTATATAAGTCAACAACTGCGTGCAAAAATATTTTAATTAGAGAAATTTATATTTAATGATGTGCTTATCTTATAAATTAAAGTAATCTATTAGTATACGTATACACAAGATTCATTAGAAGTTAATACCTCTGTTAACAGAAAAGAAATGAATGTAGTTTATGAGTTCTGTAAATTTATTTAAAAATGGTTTTTGGTAAAAATTTCTTATTTAAATTAAACATTGATATGATTTATTTTTGAGTCTATGATCCTAGAACTAGTAAAAAGTTTCCAAAATTAATATTTAAATTTCTTCAGGATTTAATCTTACAGAATATAAGATAAAAAAGTTGTGAATATTATTTTTTATAATAGCTGAGCACTGTTAAAATCAATAACTGTGAAAAAATATTCATTAATATAATATAGAAATATTTTTATAAGGTAATTTCTTCACAATTATTTATTTAACTTATTCATTTAGTTAAATTTTTTATATCAATATATCAAACACATATTATTTGCATAATTTATTCACTATAATGGTTTTAGTTGGATAATATTACAACTTTTTTTTTAATACTTTTTCTGTGTGATTAGATTCTTCATATTTTTTTTATTAAAATATCTTAAAAAGTCTTAAAATGGTACAGATGTTTCTTTTAAAATCACAAAGAGGAAATAAAGTTTTGAAAGTAATCTCTTTATGTGATGGGTCAATAAAGATATTTTAAATTTAGGTTTCTTTAATGGCGTATTTTATGTTATTTTCATATTATATTTTGTTTTAAAAAGTTGTTCTTCGATTCTACATAAGAAATTAGTACAAATTACTACAGAACACTGCATGTAAAAATTTTAATAACAAAACTTTTTCATGTAATAACGTAATTTTTTATTATAGATTCAAAGAAAACAAAAAAAACTTATACACTACAATTTTATCATGAAAACACAAACAATAAGTAAAATTATACAACCATAAGAATTAAATATACGTAACCATAAATGCTTGAAAGGAAATTGAGAGCTAATCTTACCTTTTAAATCAGCAGATGAAACTATAAGTAGCATTAGATTCACGGAAAATAAATAATGCAGTCTCTTTTCAATTATTAATATGCTGACCATTGTTTTCCTATAGCTCAATCATTTTCAGCAGTTCTGTCTCCAAATCATCGACATGACTAACGGAAAGTGTACTCGCGATACCATAGTAATTGGAACTGTGTAACTTCCGTTTATTTATCGAAACTTCCGGGAAACCTTTACATGTGATAGATGGCATTTTATTTTTTTGTCCAGTTCTCCGAGCATGACCGGTGGTTTCAATCAAAATTTGAACCCCTCCTTAATAATATTTTCCATCTTCACTTCGTATTTTGGGATAGGGATGATGAGATATGAAGCAAATTAAATTTCGTGGCAATTTTAAAGATAACATCATTATTATTCAATACTTTAGCGACGAGCTTAAGTTTATAAGTAGAAAGAGCGTGATCTTTAGGTAGGACATTTCTAAGGATATTTTCTTTTCCTTGTAAAATTTTACGAAATTTTCTAAATTATTTTGGAAATATAGGTTTTTATTAAAAATATTTTGTTAACTAAATAAAACACACAAACAAATATATATTAAATTCACTCATTTTGCCAAGATTTTTTCTATTATCATCCAACTTTTTTCACATTACATAGCAAAACATGTTTAGTTTGTTATGTAAAATGCACCTTAAGTTGGATTTTACAAAAATAAGTTGTATTATAAAAATTTTTCTCACCAGGTAAATGTGGTAAAATTCAAGTCTTTGCTTTTCAAGATCTTAAATTGAGATATTGATAAATTTAGACGGATACGTCAATACGAAGATTGACTTTAATTGAAAATATTTAAAAATAATACCTTTTAATCATATCATAAGATACTATCATTGTTTGACAGAAGAAATTATCCTTATAACAATAATATTATTTCTCAAATTTATCTATCAGACTTTTAGATCCCTTCCTAATCTCATAAATTCAAATAAGTAAAATAAAGCAAAAAATTGAATCATTATTTAATATATTTATCTCATTTCAAAACTCTTGGGCTACTTTAATTGAATAATAAAAAGTGTTTTCTACCTGAAAGTTTTATCGTGTAAACTTTATAAAACTAGAATTATTTTACCGTATTTGACTGTTCTGATTACTTATTAAGAATTATGGGAGCAGTATATAAGATGCATATTTTTGATTATTTGTGTTTTTTAAATTGAAATATTAATCTTAAAATTCTTCTATTTACATGAAAAGATAATTCTAATACCATAATATTTTTCAATAACAAATATTAGGCTATAAATTTTGCTTATATGTATAAGATATGAAAACAAAATTTTGAATTTTAAATAACAAAGAAATTAAGAAAACAATTTAGTTATTTGATGACTAAACTGTTGTTTTTTTCCATCAGTTTGTGAGCTACTGATGGAAAAACAAATTTCTACAAAACTTTTCTTATACATGGAATTTTATTAGTAAAAAAAATGCAATAAAATTAATAGATTAAAAAATCACGAAACATAAATATCTAACATTTCAAGGCTCATGTGTGTCAAAACTTTTCACTCATTACGTTTCTTTTAAATCGATATACGTGCAAATTACACTGCTCTAAACAATAAAAGGATATTTCGGTTTTAGGTGGATCTTGTGGCTGGTAAACTTTTTAGCTGATTGATATGTGGTCGATAGACGTAATAGGTTATATGAGAATAAATTACACATGTTTGACAGAAAAAAATGCATGTTATTGAGCATTTGTGTACAAAAGGAAAAAAACACAATTTGTGCATATGAGAAAGAAAGAATAAGAAACGGTGTTGTCTTCAAAGAAAGTCATTTTCAGTAGGGAGGATGGTTTCCACGGACGGCCAGCAACGTTGAACACATTTGAGGCAGGGAGTCAATGAGGCTATTAATCACGAGTTGGGGTATTCTGTCCCACTCTTCCAGAAGAGCTCTTTCCAAATCTTGGAGAGTTTGTGGGGGTGGTTGGTGGCCAGTAACTCTTCTTCCTAGAGCGTTCCAAACTTGCTCTATTGGATTCATGTCTGGAGAACACGCTGGCCATTCCAATCGTACGATTCTTTCCTCGGAAAGGAAATCCTCCACCCTGTTAGCATGATGTGGCCTGCAGTTATTGTCCATTAAAATAAAGTCATCGATTGCTGTAGCGTAAAGGACTACAATAAGTCTGAGGATCTCATCCCTATATCGGTGATCCATCTCTAATCATATAGAAGTCTGTGCGCCCGTCAATGGAGATGCCACCATACACCAACACTCCCCCACCACCAAATGTGACACTTTCCTGCAAGAACGCAGGATTATTCCTTCTGCCACGGTCCCTCAAGATGAAAATACGCCTATTATCAGGATGAACAGAAAAACGGGACTTGTCAGAAAAAAGAACATTGCTCCATTCATTTCTCCTCCAGTTCACATGCTCTGTTGCCCACTCCCTGCGGTTGCGACGATACCTTGATGTTAGTTTAACACATACCATTGGTCGGTGATCATACAGACCTACATCATGGAGCCGGTTTCGGACAGTGTGAGTTGAAACCGTGGTGTCAGTAGCCGAGCAAAGGTGTTGTTGGAGAAGAGTGGCGTTCATATTTACGTGTCTCCGAGGTTTTAACACTAAATAACGAACTTCATTGAGTGTTGTTGCCCGTCTACGACCTTGCCCTGGTCTTCGGTTTGAACTTCCATTCTCCAGAAAACGGTTCCAGATCCTGGAAATCACACTTTGTGACACTCCAATGGCTTACGCTACTTCGGCTTGAGTTTGTCCCCCTTCTAACCTACCAACAACTCTCCAAGCTTCTGAATCGGTTAAATGACTTTCACTTAGACATTGTACTCATCTAAACAAATCAGTCACTGAAGGCCGATCATCCTTGTCTTCATTGTCTTTCATTCAGTTGAAAGTCGAATTTCATTCACTGCCACTGAAGTGACGTTTTTGACGTCGAACTCAAAATTAGCATACTCCACAGTTTGAAAATCAGAAAAATTTTCATTTGTGATTCCTTTCTTCCATTTTCAGCAAAAAAATTATGCTATTATCTTTATTTTATGTAAAACTTACAATATCCTTTAATTGTTTTGAGCAGTGTAAATTGATGCATTAAATTGTTTGGTACCATGAAGTTTAGAAACTAAAAACCTTGCATTTTGTCTGTATAGTTTAGTTTTAATAAACTATATTGTCAAAATAATAGTTTTAGTTAAAATAATTTAGTTTTAGAAAGCAGAAAAACCCTATCCAAGATCATAAAAAAAAAGTATTCCAAATGTTTATTTTAAATGTTTTATGGCTTCTGTTCGAAGCTATTCGTCGAATATGACTTGCAAGAAAACTTATGGTTCTTCCACAACGATAATACACTTTTTCACATTGCAATTTTTGGCAAAATTGTCAACAAATATGGTAATGTAATCATAGTATTCTACTGATTCTGCACCATGGGACTTTTTCTTATTCCTACAGCTGAAATAACTTCTTCATTTAGTCACCGTTTTGAGTACATTAATTTAATAAAAGGAATACGGACTATGAAATGTATTCCCTGAAACGACATATTTTGACGATTGCTAATATGTGTAGCAGAATTGCTTTGAAGAGTTGAAGGAGAGTATTTCGAAGAAGATATAAAATTAATCTCTTGTTTAATAAATTGATACTTTTTGTATTATATCATCGTTTCCAGTACTTTTCTATTACTGTAGTATGAGGATTTAGATCAGATTTTTTCTATTTTTTCTTTACTGCATGAGTATAAACAGCCTTTTTGTTAAAATGATATATTAATTCCATAAAATATCATAAACTATTTAAAAAAATTAAAGAAACGTTCCCTAATGAAAACAAATTTTCTGATTGATAAAGAAAAACATGCGTTTCACATACGTTTTTTAAAAAAAATCATAAACATGCAGCAGTTTTAAATATGATCTGCCTTTATTTACCGATCTTAATAATCAGAAACAAAACAGTAAATTTACTCCAATTATCTAATCAGTTTACTTAATATTAAAAAAATTACATAATCACCTATACTACATAATTACCTATATTTAAACTCCATTCACTTATATTAGATTAAAAAATTTATATTTTATAAGTGATAACTTTTAAATAAATTAATTTGAAGTTTATAGGATGATATCTTATATTAATTTTAAACACTAAGTAATATTTTTTTAACTAAATAATTTTATTGAACATTTTTAATGACATTTTTAATTACTAATTTTCTTAATTTTGAATTCATTAATTATGATAAGTAAAAAACTATTGGGTTGGAACTTCAAATCATTTTTAGAAGTAAATATCTATGTGACCTATCTATCTTAGACCTTAGGTCTGAATAAAGTAGAATAGCATGGTAATTTTATTACTAATCACTTATAATAAAAAATATGACAATATTTGATGACTTTAAGATAGTATTATTAAAAATTAGGAAAAATAATATATTCTGTAAATATGATATTTTTAAACATTCAAAACACAAATCTAAAATTAGATTTAATTTTTGATATAAGTAAAGCATTTTTAAGATTTTTAACTTTATTCTTTTATGAAGAGACGTGGTAATTACATCTCTAACGAATTAAATGATAAACTGTAACTAATTGTGAAAATATAGCGAATAATTTCGTAAATTACTAATTTTAAAAACAGCTTTATAAAAAGGGCGTATTGTGAATTAAATATGATTTTTTTAACTACCGAAACCACTTTTAAAATAAAGCAGTTTGAATAAATTGTGATCTGTTAAACACTTTTGACTATAAGAAATGGCATGGTTATAAGAAATATATAATTTAATTGATCGCTAATCAGGCATAAGAACCAAAAAACTATAAACTCGTTCAGTTGACTTAAGCTGAACTTATCAGAATATTTAGATAATAGAACAGATATGTTTAATTGAGAACCTAAAGAAAAAAAGAAAAGAGAAATAAATTAAGAAATTCATTTCATTATTTTTTTTTTTAAGTCAATAACTTAAATTTACTAAAAATTAATATGAAGATAAGAAACAAATTAAAATCAAAGAAACAATTCTCCACAATGTTTTTTTTATTATTATTTTAAATAATTTTTTCTATATTTTTCCCATTGATTAAAAAATTTAGAATGCAAGCAAATTAAAGTCTATATTAATAATAAAACAATAAAACTTATTGAATATTTTTTTACTTTTTTGTTTTATCTTTATTTCTTAAAGATTTGGAGTTCTTTAATTTCTTAATTTTTTACTTTTTTTATATTTTGAATTCAATATATTTTTTGCTTTTAATAAACTAATAAATATTTACTTTTTTCTAATTTCTTATGCATTTTCATAGCATTCATAAAATGATATAGTATTTTTATAAATAAAAGGGGGAAAAAAGTACATGTTTGGGCCTAAAATGTTTTTATATCTAAAAGGTTTCAAAGTTTCAATATTTAGATTTTTATTATTTCTTCTTCCTCTTTCTTCGAATGAAAGAAGAGTCAGTACCTAGCAAACACAAAAAGATACCAAGCATCTATTGACTGCTGGTAGCCCGTCTTAGACAACAGCCCGCCGCTATGTGGAATAATCGTAAAATGTTCCCCGGCATTGATGAGAGGTCATCGGTACCGCCACTAGTACGGTCCACTGCAGGCTTAATATTGACTGGCCAGTAATGCAGTATTGGCCGCTTGTGGCCATGTACATCCCCGTGCATTACCGTACATGATTACCCATCGGCCCAAAAGTGGCTGCTTATACCGAAGTAGAGCTAGTTATAACTCATTTTTACAGATAAAAATGAAACTTACCCATTATCATTCTAATAGTTTACATATTGTAAAGTTATATAGAAATAAGAGAAATTAATTAATTTAAAACTGAATCTATATTTTGATTACAATAGAAAACATGGTTTTCTTAACATAACTGTCAATTGAAATTAAATGAGCTTTTTTTCTTAAGAAACAATTGTATGAAATCTGAAACAGATTTCGAAAAATGAATTTTCACCTTGCTGCCATAGCAAACTAATGTTAGTCATCCAAATTTTACAGTTTATTTTTATTATAACAGTTGAAATAAAATATTTTTCATATTCTGTACTTATTTTTCAAATAATCTTTTTTATTCTTAATGTTATTTCATTTATAAATAACATAATTTTTTTTCTTTTTAACAATATTCATAAAAGCAAATGCATTGTTAAAATTTGAGCATGAAAATTTACAATAAAATTCGAACCTCATGGTTATAAGATACTGATGAGAATTTTATTGAATTATTTTCATAACATTGACGCACACACAATTGAATAACAGAATAAGCAAACATTACTTATAATTTAATTTCTTTGTATTAAGTAATGATATATATTAAAAATATTACTTGCTAACGCAAGTAATATTTTATTTATGATGGTACTCGAAACAATAAAGGATTTAAATGCTTTTATTTACATATGAAAATAAATTTTCAAAGCTTTCTTAATTTTTAAAAAAATTCTACAACAAGTTTTATTTTATTTTTTGTCCTTTTTCTCGATCTTGATTATTCTGGAAACAATTTCTAAAATATTCCTCCAATTTCTGATAGGGACTTTGAACTTTCATTATACTGTCTAACACTTTTTGAAAAAAATAGAATGTAAACAAAAGTATAATTTTGATTTACTTTTTGTAGCATTTAGAAAAATTGCAGAAATATTTATAAAAGTAGAAAAATTTTAATTACAAAAAAACTAAAATCAATGAAGCTAGTTTTTGGTTCTGTTGTTAAATTATTGATTGATGCTCTCTGTATACTTACCTTTTTCTATACTTATTGATAATATTTGTAAAAACAATGTAGTTTTCAGAATGAAATTAGTTTATAATTTAATGTTTAAACATAGGTAAATTCTGTTCTACAGGAGAACTTTACCACATAAGTTTTAGTGATCAATGTTTTTTAGTTATGAATCTTATATTTTCCTTGAATGATAAAATATTTTATTATTTGAGCTCATCAATATTTAGTTGAAGTTTTGCAACATTTACTTTTATTATCACATGTATCAGCATTAAATACCGCATAAATAGTGCAACTACCAATAAAAATAATGTAAGCATATCATACTAGTTGTTTTTAATCCCTGTTTCGAATAACAAGAAAATAACATAACACAAAAGTTACAGTCTATACAGCCAGATGTTCAAGAATTGATTTTTTGATATTGAAAAATATTGTCTTATTACTTAACTCTAAGTGGACTATAGTTAATAAAGAAAAGAAAATATAATGGAGAAAGATAAATTTATTTAATTAAACCCATCATGACTTCATTCGGAATTAATAACGTGCATAAAGTTGTATAATTATGTGTTACTGTGAAAATTTTTCAATGCTGAATTCTTTTACTCTATTTCAATTTTGTTTCTTTAAAAAAGGGGAGGATAGTCGTAATTATTTGTAACATTATATACATTGAAATATCAATATACATACTTATAATATCTATATTAAATAACAATAAATTTCGTATGAAAAATTAATTTGTTCTTTTTAATATTTACTTAATTAAAAATAGTGACAACTAATTGAGCTAGTTGAAAGCAATTTTAATTGAATAATATAAGAGAAATCCAAACATATAACTTACTTTAAAATTAATTGCAGTGTTTTGCAATAAATAATTAATGATATCACAAAAATCAAAAATAGTTAATGATAACATATCAAAGTGAAAATCAAACGATTTATCTTAAAAGTTGAGTACCATAAGTGAAATAATTAAAAAAACAAATAATTGCAACATGAAAGTGCCAGTATTAAATTTTTGTTGAGATTAAAACTTATTATTAATGAAATGCAAAAAGTAAACTTGATACACTTCCTAATAATTATAATCAACTAATTTTAAATTGCAAATAATCTTAACATTGTTTTGATGTATGGGGGGATTTCAAAATCAAGTAGCTTCCTAACTTACAAATGAAAGATTACAGGTAAGTAAATTTTATAAAATCAAAATAATTGAAAAAATTCGTTCTGAGTTTTAAGATGACAACTACAAATCATAAATCATTCATACACCATTCTTAAGTCATAAAAGTTTTTTCACAAGAGATATCTTTTAGCTCTATGAAAAAAATGGATGTCAGGCAGAGTCAATAAGATTTACACATTTCAAATATATATGCATTAATTTTGATTACAAATAATTTACAAATAAAAATTTTAAATCATTTTTTAAATTGTCTCATTTTATCCATAATCCTAACATCATTGTGAATTAAATTCATTGAATATCGGCTAGCTTCATGGAACTGCAATTTAAATTGGAATGAAGAGTTTTGTAGAAACTATAGATGAGCTTGGTGCTAATGCATAAGAATGCAAAATATGATACATGCAGGTATCAGTAAATGAAACCATAGTTTATTTCACTATGAAAAATATTAAATAAAATTTTAGATAATGACTAAACTAATATATTAGTATCATATAAAACTATTAACTAATAATTTAGAGTTTTGAAACATTGCATAAAAATTATTCTATCATACTTCTTTATAGTATGGAAAATATTAAGCAAATTTATAAAATAGATATTTTTCATCATAACTGTTCTACCCAGCATATAAATTTTTAAATAAGATAAGGAAGTGAATAAAATTAGTTCATAAAAAAATTTTTTACTGCTTTCATATCTTCTACCAGGAAGATTTTATTAAATATTCAGAGAAAATGTATTAAATCAATAGAAAAATCTTACTTTCATAAAGATTAATTTAGATTTATAAAGATTAAAGGAATAAATAAATTCTATACTTAAGTGATCATCAATAAAGCTTTACTGGCTCAGCTTGTACTTTATTTGATACTGCGTCATAAAAGTAAACCAACCAATAAGGCGTTAAGTAGATGTATATCCATAGTAAACAAAAAATTATATCACTTGTTTTACTTATCAAATATTTAATAATTAATTTGATAGTGATTATTTTGTTATTCATTAAATATATCTTTCAAATGGGTTACAGTAAAGCTATATTTGTTAACATTACATTAAAATAAAGAAAAGGATAGATTCGTTTAAAAGCTTACAACTAAATAATTTTCATTTTATTGCTATATTTAATAAGTAACGCAATTTCAACAATTTCTTAAAACTTCAATATTTCATTTTAAAATTGTTCAGCATACATACATAACGGTGCAGGTGGACCTTAAAGTTAACGGGTTTTAAGCGCCTCATAATTTTGAACCTGTTTCTTGGGATCACACCTGCTTCAGCATCTTCCTGTAAACATCCATGCTATACCGGAAGGACTTTGTGTTATGTAGTTAAATATCGTTATCATGTAGTGCTTACAAATAATCTTTTGAATTTAAATACACTATTTTTTTAACATCGCGTTGTATATTTATTTATTTTTTTTCCTCAGATACAAACTTGAAAATAGATGAAGAAACTAGCTTTGTTTTTGTAATAAAAACTACTTTTAATTTAATCTCATTACATTTTTATCCATACAATTTTCCATTTACATGGTTGTTATTCCAAATATTTAACCATTGCTAGCAACTTGGTTAAATACCCACGTGGCATTCATAATTTATTCTAATTAATTAAAATAATAAAATAAGTTAAGTAAAATAATAATATAAAATAATTCTTGGTTTCATTGAAAAATTAAATAAAAACAAAAAAAACTTTACTGAAGAAAATTCTATCCCTATTTGTATTTTACTGTTTGTATTCTCGTATTTTGAGGACTTTGAAAGCCTGTTTAGTTCATTCCTTCAGCATTATTTTCACTATCCAGATCCATGTTGTAGAAGTATAGATTATCTTTTTCAGTCTAAGAGCTCATAGGATTTGATTTCTTAAACTTTGTGACTTTCAACCTTGAGGGTTCAGTAGAACTTCAGACTTGAATAATGTGCAAAAAAATTTTCTTTGTCCAGCATGGAATTCAGGCTCTTAATTCTGCATTGTCCGAAACTACTTCTCCAATCTCGAACTCCGGTCTGTCCAACAGAGTGCTTCATCAATCAAGTGCAAATAATATTCTGCTTTTCTCATTTAATATTGCAATGAACTTTCTGAAATCACTATCACAATCAGTTGTTCCCTCCCACGATCTCTGATTCCATATTCCATAGCTTTTTCTTGGTTTCCTTCAACACTATGGTCGTTTTCTTGGAAAACAATTCATATTCTTTATATAACAGTTCATTCTCAATTAAACTCAAAAACATGCTCACATGAGTATTTAACAAGATATACTAAAACTGCTCATACAAAAAAAAAAAAGAAAAAAAAATCATATGCGAAAAAATGTAAGCTCTTCAAAGCGACAAAAAATTTTCTTTTATGTTCTATAAACATAGTCTGATTATAATAAGAATCATTTTAAGTGGCAATTTATTTTATTCGTGTAATATAGAAGCTCTGAGAGAGTCCAGCAGCTCTGAGACTTGAGAAAAAATCTGGTTTTCGGAAAAAACTGCGATTTTAAAAAATAACTATATTTACTTTCTTAACTCTATTTATTATTTGCTTGGCATTGTTTAAGATGTTACTTCACTATACGAAATGAAGTCTCATGTATAGAGGCTAAAAACAAACTGAATGGGACGCAGAATACTTGAAAATTCCCTTCAGTTATGAAATTTTTCAACATTGTAACCGGAATACTTTCACCCACGTTCCAATGCATTGCATGTCTACATCGTATTAGGAAAAACGAAAACGCATTTGCTGCTCAGTGGGCAAAAATAATACTATCCAGATCCCTATCTAAAATCGAAAAATAAAAGTAAATATGGTTATAATTTATTTTAAAATTTCACTTTGGAAATGTTGAAATAAGGGAGATTCCGATGCCGTTAATACTTTTTCTCTACTCCCAGTCCAGTGGTTACTCATAAACAACAATGTTAAAAGAGAGAAATTACCCCTACTTTATTTTCAATACTAACAAACTTTCATGTGCATTGCAGCATTAGCAACTGTAAAATAAGTTCAAATCAAAATTATTGCGATTTGAATTAATTACAATCGCTGCAATCAAAATTTCAAAAAGAAACATAAATGAGTAAGTTATGCACAGAAGAAAATCCTGATAATTTTCATGTCATTCCATGCAGCCGTTCTCCCTTTAACCCTTCACAAAAAATCGGGGAACAAAAGATTAAGTATTTTATTTATATAGCTTTATAAACAGTATTTTAAGTTCGTATGATATGTGACTACTTTGAAAATGTAAATTGCAAATTTTTTCACCGTTTCTTGGGAAGTTGGATCGTTTTGGATCAATGGACTTTCCTTATTCTTCTCAATGTTCCTATTGCAGGATATCAGTTCTATTGAAGGTGCTGAAAAATTATTTAAATTCTGATAGTTAGGCATATACGCCAAATCTATAGCTTTTTATTGTCATCCTGTTTAAGATATTGAATTAAGTTTCTTCATAAATGTGATGGATTAATAATATATTTGTAATGTATTCATATTTTGTTGATCAAATATAAGTGTAATTTATTAAAACTACAGAAATTATTTTTATTCTGATACTGTATGTGTGATGATAAAACGAGACTTTAACCATATTATAACGAGAAAAAATAAACACAAATTTTACCAATTTGTGTTTATTTTTTCTTATACACTTGTTTACACTATTTGTCTCTTCCGCAGTTTCTTCCCACTTTCTATCTTCACTGACCACGCCTCTTTTTCAAACGCACACTTAAGGCTTGTTGCAGATAACCACAATTGCATAAATTCTATCATCGTTTAATTTATTAAAGATAACCACAATTGGGGGAAAAAAATGTTGCTTTCCGTACTTAATTATTAAATCTTTCTCTGATAAACTATTGATTTTGTTTTTTTGTTTGCATTATTGATTTTTCATAAACCTTCCTTTCACTTATACTGAGAAAAGTCATTGACCAAGCATTTTTTCAGACATACATCTTTTATGTTGTTGCTGATATTACAATTAGCGAGGTTTTCAAAATGCACTAACCACATTCATTTGGAGAGGAAAAATTTTACTCTCTTTTTAATTTTGTACGTTTTTGGTTACATTATTTGACCCTCCCAAAGTCCCTTCATACATTCTAATATAACTGAAAATCTTTTATTTTCAGATGCTGTCTCAAGGTTTGGCATTTTACTGCAGCATCTTGATTAGGAAATGTGTTTGACTTGCAACGCTACTGAGTATACTCTTTTTCAGATACACTTTTTTGATTTGTCGAAGATGTACAAATGGCTAAGCGCTCGAAGTGCATAAGCCGCATAACTTTGGTAAGACAATTTTTTAGGTCTATGTGTGTTTAATTATGGTTTCCTACATACTCCTCCAATTTGTCCTTCATACTTTTCAACATTGCTCACGTGTCTATTTCAGACATACTCTCTCATCGCCGCTTTTTTAGACATTATCTTTGCGTTTAAAATTTTTTACGGCATCTTGATTAGGACATATTTTTGGAACTTCGTATAATATGTGAAATAATATCAGGAAATATTAATGCTAATCTGTAATAATATATCAAAAAATATGTATACTGTGGGTTAGCGTTTCCCAACCTTTTAGTATTCGCGGCCTGTTTTCAATCATAATTTTCATCGCCTCTCCTCGCTTGCAATAAAATGTGTAATACAATAATGCATTTTGAGTATTTTGGATTCTGTTTTTAAATTATATTTAACTAACTGACAAAACAAGAATAAAAGCTAGTCTACGTTGTAAAAAAACTGCATCAAGCATTTTGCCAAGAGGGCAATAAACAGATGAAGGTGAATGAAAATGAGAAAAATTTAAATATTACATTTGAAATGAAAGCCGAACAGGAAAATAATGTTAAAATAATATGAAAGTAGAAAATTTGCTAATGAAAGTTAACCTAGACGTGGTGAACTAAATTTGTGGATACTGAGAATGCATTTTTTCGAATAGAAGAAATAAAACTGACGTTAACATAAGAAAGAAAATGAGTAAAGTAAGTGTAAGGGAATCCATATGACCCATGCCGTCTTGAGTATGAGAAAAGTAAATGTTTTCTTATAGGAAGAAGGAAAATGTTCAATAACGCAAGTTTTAATCTCAACCAGTCTCATTCGAGTCGATCCTTGTTTGACATCGAATTTATTTTGAATGTGCATGTTACATATATTTTCCTGGTAATTGCAATTAACCTTATTAAATATTCACGGCAGAGCAGATTTATGCAGATTCATGGAAAAAATTTTAAGTAAAAGTAAGCGAGCATATTAGATGATAGTCAAGCATCAACAAATACACAGAAAAGCGTAAAATCAAGAAAGCATTCTCAAGAATGCTTAAATTTTGTGTTTACCAGTACTGAAGTAAATGAAGAAGAAAGGTCCTTGGGTATCATTTGCTCAAAAATATTGGCCGCAGACAACATGAAATCTAATAAACTTAAACGACATTTGGAAATACTTCATAGTGAATACATTAACAAACCCAGAGAATTCTTCAAAATAAAAATAAAAAATGACTGTTGCTTTTTATATGATTTTAAATAAACTCCTTATCTGTGAATAAAGAAGCTTTAATTTCATCTTAAAAAGTTTCATAAAAAGTAGCCATATGTAAAAAATCTCACACCATTGAAGAAAAGCTTATTTGACCAGCAGTAATTGAGATTGTAGAAACTATGTTTAGCAATAATTTTTCAAAACAATTGACGTCCATGCCTCTTTCAAATGATACTGTTGATCATCGAAGAACTCGTAGAGCTCCAGTGGTTCGATAGTTTCGAACTGCTTCCCGTTAAGAACAGTAAAGTGAAGCATCATTTCCCTCCGTCTGTGATTTGGAAGATGACTTTATTCTCCATCATTGTGTTTCTGGAACTCCGTGTGATGGGAACGTGTCCACGTTAATCTCCAAAGTCTTTTCGCTGGTATGGCGTGGATATGGAGAGGAGGATGCCAGCTCAAGTGAGATCTCATCACCTGAACGTCGTCAAAACTACGAGCCATTTTGTGATATGAGAGAATTCCAAACCCATTAAATTTAAGGTTCAGTCCTGGGTTCGCCTGCAAAGATATGTTTGTATACTCGTCGAATTGGTGATATATCTAAAGGTGCACAATGTCAGCTTTTCTCGAAGTTGCTTAACAAATTGTTTTCAATACAGCTTAATAAAGCAACACATAGTAATAAAGATGCTTATTTAATTGTCTATGTTCGATTATGTAATAATATGTCACTAATAGAAGAAATAATTTTCTGCAAACCAATATAACTCAAAACAACAGCACTCGCATTGTTTGCTGTTTTAATGATTTTATGAACGAAGCAAACATAGAATGGAATTTTTTGGACATTAAACGAGCACCATCGGTACATTTTCCGACTCAATTTTTCCAAAGTATACAAGCACTTTTATAACAAAAATCGCCTCAGTACGTCTAGACACATTGCATGATCCATAGAAAAGCTTTGGCTTCGAAAGAAATGAGTCCTGGTCTGAATATTGTGTTTATAACGATTGGAATTTCAGTAAATTATAAAATGAGACCTCTGAAATCGAGAATCTTTTCCACACTTGTAAAGACATTGGTGGCCCATTCAGTGTTACCATTTTATTAATAAGAAAGATGGTTAACACGTGGAAAATTTTTGCAATGTGTTTATGAATTAAGAGAAGAAATCGTCATTTTCCTAAAATAAGAAAACAGAGCGGAAGCCGAGAATTTCGCGGTAGTTGATTTATGATCAAATTGAGCTACTTAGTTGACATATTCCAAAAACTAAATAACATGAATCTTCATCTTCAAGGAGCAAAAACATGTATGTTAGATACGAGTGATAAAGTTATTAGTAGTTTTTGTAGAAAATTGGTATTGTGGAGCTGAAATTCAAAGCATACAACCTGACAATGTTTGCAAATGTAGATGATTGTGCTAAAATTTACAAGGCTAAAGAAGAACATGTAAATTCGCTTTATAATAGTAAATGAACAAGAGAGGTCCGATGTGACTATGCATTGCTAACCATAAAAACAAAGTCTTCTCAAAAGACACCTCCGAGCTGACGTGAATAGGGAAGGATATTTCCACGTCTGGAGAAAGATTATTACTCCCGCCCTTGGAAAACTGAAATGTGGAAATCCTAGTAGCAGCTGGGGATTAAAATTTAAAAAAAAAATTCTGGTCGTAAGAACCTTTTTACAGTTTCAAGCTACCTACTGAAAATTGGAAAATAATTTCCAAATGGAATTTAAAAATTACTTCCACATTTGCTTAATTTTTGCACACCAGTGTATATCTTAAGTTCAATGACAATTCGCAACTAACTCGCAATTTTGAATCATGCTCAAATGACATGAACAACATTTGAATTAATACGTTTCTCTTACGACCCAATACATACCTGGGAAGGAATTGTGGATCTTTCAAAAGTTAAGCCTACAAAAGCCATTTAAGAATGACAGTTTTTCTCGAATATCGAACGCTTATAGTCACCAAAATAAAGTTGAAAAAGTGTTGATATAGATGAAACACTTTTATTTAGTTGAATATTTATAATTATTTACCCGTTACAATAAATTAAGATTACTTTACAACCATCAGTTTCGGATTTATCTGACAGCTTCGGATTTCATCTCTTTTTTTTTAAACCACCGTTGCAAACTTCTTGATAGAAATTACACAAAAATGATATTTTTGTTGAGTTTACTTAAATTTATTTTAAGAACGATTCATTTTATATTATTGTTTAATGTGTAAATTTAAATTATGGTTTTTCACTATTGTCAATGGATAAAATAATTAGAATTTATATATTTTAGAAATTTGACACATTTGGAACCCTACACTCTGTCTTCTGGAACAAAAATGACCTCTTTTCGCCACCAGCCTATTGCGACTCTCAGTTTAGGGATGGGAGGTAGTTACTTTATTTGTACCTGCTAAGTACTGATTACAGTTACTGTTAAAATAACAAGTATTTTAGCAATTACAATTTGTACTTATTAAATTTTGTAATGTGCTGTCATCTATTGGATTAAAAAGTAGTTACGAAGCTCTATAAGTTTTATAAATAAATAGAATTAAAATAAAATTAATAGTTAATTAAAAATAAGTAACTAAATCTATAATTTTTTATATAGTTCCATAAAAATTAATTCGTATTAATAGAAATTTAAATCATTATATTTATATGTAAGCATTCACTTAAACGCTAATAAAAAGAATTATAAAAAATAATTCTTTATGCTACATTTCATTAATTACATTTTTATCCCTTTAATTTCTTATGAGGCAGAGAAATATAAGTTATTTCCTCTACAATAGTTTTTCTGTGAAAAATTTCAAAATTATAAATTTTCATAAACATTTTTCATTTAATATAAAAATTCTTATCTTGTTATTTATATTTGTTATCAGAATTTATATTTGTATCTGTTAAAAATAATTTTCAAATTACTCAATAAAATATTTCCAAAATTTCCAATGTTAATTAAAATATGAAATTAAATAAGAAAATAATTTCTTTTTTTCAATCTAATAAACTTAAATTTTTGCTTGAATTCAGTAAAATTTTTCAAATAAATAAATAAAATTTTATAATTAAGGGTTTTGAATATATTTTTTTTGATATTATAATAAACAGTGATTTTTATAAAAGGCGTTTATATTTTTATGTAGTACATAAATCAGGTTTCTCTGAAATTAAAATTACATTAATTCACATTTCTTGCCAAGAATAAGCAATTTATCTATAAATAAAATAACTTTGCAATTAAAAGTGTTTTATTAATATTTAAATTGATATGATCATTCTATATTAGGGCAAATTTTATAGTTTCATAAGAATTCATTAAATATAAAAAAATATGAAACTGTTCTACCAAAAATCTAAACTTAAACATGTTTTAACGTAAAATATTGAATTATGAAATATTTAATACAAAATGGAGAATAAAAATGCATGTCTTATATTTACATTAAGCCATAAGTTAAATAATACATATGACAATAATATATGATTGTATTAATAAAGATAAAAAGTAAAAACTGATTTAATTTAAACATTTTATTTTTCGTTTCAAAATTTTAAACTAAAACGAATAAAATACCTTTATTAGGTTTAAATTCTCATTAAATGAATAAAAACTAAAATTGTATGATAAAAATGTAAAAAAGAACTTTTTTTTCCCCAAAAGTTTAAATTCTCCATACTTCTAGTAAAATATAGTGAAACTAAAAAAGGAGAGTAAAAATCACACATATTTATATGGATAATCTTCATAAAAAATACACATAATAAAAATAATGAGGGAAATATATAAGCGGATTTAATTTAAACGCTTTATTTTTAATTTAAGAAAGTTGAAAACCAAAATTAAATACATATGTATTTAATATGGTTCAAATAAATATATTCATTCTACATCAAAGTATTTTCATAGTTTAATAAAAATTCATTATATGATATTTCCTTCAACTATTCAATGTAAATTACTTTGATATAGGATGAACAAATTTATTTAAGATATATTAACTATTAAAAAACACAAAGCACAATTTTGCTTGCAAAACTTTTAACTCCATAAATATAATTTTATGGAAAATATTGTGAAATTAAACAATGGAGGAATTACTCATATTTAAATGTGAAACATAATAAAAAATTAGCATGATGGTTAACAGAAGAACAACAAATGTTCCTATAATATACAATCTTATTTTCCTTAGAATAATTAAAATAAATTGATTATTTCGTATGAGAAAAAAAAAATTAAACGAAAAATATCGCAATTGATTTTCTTAGAAGTAAATATTTTTACAAGATATCATAAAGTGTATTATTTATTTGGACAATTTTTATTCATTCATTCTCAGAACAGCAATTTATGTAATTTTATAAATGTCTAATTTTTTAATGGCAAGAAATGTTTTTGAAAAAAAAAAGTTATATTTGTTAATGCAAAAAATATTTATTAATTACTTTTAAAAATATTATAAAATTATCTTTGAAATTGAAATAAAAAAAATCCATTTATTTTATTTTCAAGTTAATAAAGTAATTTGGGAGAAAAAGACCACATTTTAAAAATTTAATAAAAATAAAAGTAAAATTAAAATCTTCATAAAATAACGGCAAAAATAAAAGCTATTAAAATTATTAAATGCGTAATAAAAATATCAGAATATTCTTATATTTAAAAAAACGTGATTGATTTTTTAAAAAAATATAATAAACATTGAATAAATGTGCCATGATTATTGATTTTCCAAACTCATTTATTTTATTAATGAAAATGAAACGAATGAAGAGGCATATTTTATTCAAGGGCATCATTTATTTTTATACCGCTCACTCTGTCCAGTGATCAGAGTGCCTGACAGCAGATAGGGAGGACCTGGGTTCGAATCCCTGTTCAGGCATGTATGTATTTTCTTTCTCTCTCTCTCTCCTGTCTTTGTCCTTTCCTTGCATGACTGGAGTATAAATGGTTGCCTATCCTATAACCTATGGCAAGTGTGTACTGAAGAAGTCGGACTCCATACCAAATTACGGTTCAATTGGGAAAGTGGAGTAACGCACCTCATATTTCCAGCTTGACTGGACCCGAAAACAACAACAACTTATTTTTATTTCACCACAGAAATTCATTACGTTCCCTCAGATCCCCTCTCCAACTCAAAACAATCTTCCTATTCCAAAGAATCACTCTTCCAACTAAACCAAAACTCTCCTATACCCACTAATTTCTCTAAATTCTAAACTCTCCCTGTTTAACAAAATTATTATTTATAAAGCATACCTCTGCCCAATAATCACTTATGCCGTACCAATCTGGAGTGGAGCTGCCATTACAAATTTTAAAATCCTTGAGGCGCAACAAAATAAAATTTTACGAATGATCTCTCGGGCGGAATATTACTTTAGGAATTCCCTAATTAGGGAAAACCTTGGTATATTGTCTCTCGAAAGATACAGTAAATATCTCTTCTTTAGATTTTACAATAACCCACCCAAAATTATTAATTTGGAAATCAGCGAAATTGGAAATTATAGCTCATACGAAATTCAAAATTTTCATAGGCCGAGGTCAGTTCTGAAGATAAAACCTCTCACTAACAACCCCACGTACCACCCGAGAAGTAAATACAAAAAAAGATCTTGACTTAATTAACTGTAAATAACTTCCTTTTCATAAATATCTCTGTATTATTTAAATTAAATGATTTGTACACGTTGTCCTTTAAATTACTTGTTTTTTCTGTTTAAAATTGCTTATTTTATGAATGTATTTAAATATATATATTTTTATTCTTATTCTGTCTATTGCTATGATTCTCCTACAATTGTCATGTAAATAATATATTACTCAAGATATCTTAGTCTAACAATTATATGTCTTAATATTTTTCTTGTACATATTTTTTTTTTATTTTCACAACTTATTCATGTAGTACTTTTATTATTGTAAATACATAATTATTCAAGATTCTTTACTTATTTTTCATATATTTGTATTAATTTTTAATGTCGTTTTCTTCACTGTCATTTTGAATATGATATCTCAATAATTTCTTCATGCAAATAAAGCATATCCCCGTATCTTACTTGCCATGCAGAGTACTGCCTCATTGGGAGCACTTTCCTCTAATTCTTATGCAAATCTCATCTTTATGCAACAACAATTTAACTACCATTGTCTTAGATTATTCTTTTAGGAATAGAAGGTAAATGGCCGAAAGGCTAGAAACCTATCCAGCCCTAGATCCATCTTCCAACTAAACCAACTGTCATTTTACTTCTCCTACCCATCCTCTCTCCCATAAGAAGTGACTGATTAAATACAACCTCATCCCCTAATTCCTCCGTCTTTATCGTTGATATTATTACTTTTGGTTGCTGTACTCGCTCTTACGTACTTGAAACCCGCACTAACTTTGTCACATGAAGTAAGGAATATCTGGAAGAAAAAAGTAGTTATTACAGGTTGTTACATTAAAATATCGATAACAAAATACTAGTTACAGATATTTTTATCCATCCCAACTCAGTGTATAAACACAATACATAAATGTTTTAAGGAAAATTCTTATATCCTTATGAAATATTTTCATCGGAATCGAATTCAAAAATTCGTCTGCCTCAGTCGTTGTTTCAATTTGTGTACGGTGCCAATTATGATGATGTGTGTTTTTATTTTTATTTATTTGGTAAGTACATATGTGTTAAAATTTATTTATTCTTTGCTATGAAATAAATTACTGTTGACATGTGACCATATTTTATTGAAAGTTATCATTTGAATATTTTTTTTTTCTTAAATAGACTTTTAATTTTACGTTGTTTCAAGCATTGGAAAATGTTTGATTTTTCATTGAACCGTTTATTTTAATATATAAACTGATAATAAATATATACTTTATCACAAACTTATTCTAATTTTTAGAAATTTTCGTTTTTTTAAAAATTGGAATACGAATTGTACACATAATCGTCTACGTAGTTGCTTATGAGGAAAATTTTTTTCTTGGAACTTTGAATTTTAGCTAAAAATGCATCGTTTATAACTTGTTTTGTATTAATCAATTGTTAAATATTTTACTGCTGAAAGCATTACTGCTGATGTCAATCAAATATCCAGTGATACCTGTCTTTCTGTTCCTTCTTTCTCTATCAAACGCCGGAAATATTTGCATTTGTAAATAAATTACTATGAAAAAATATTCTATTTTTATTACTTGGTTTCTAATTTTCATTTAATCAAATTTTGAATGAAAAATTTAATTTATATATTTAATAAATTTATTGCACCTCAATTTGAGACTGTTTAATAAAAGTAATTGTTCACTTTGGTTTTATATAACAATATCACTTGTTGTTCGGAAGCGTGAATTTTTCGCTAAGATTCTTGTTTTAAAATTAGCAAATGCTTAATAAAGACTGGTGCAATTTATGAACTTCTTAAATATTAATTTTATTTGGGTTTAGTAAATTATGCTTCAAATTTTGTTTACTTTGAGAAGATTAGATAATGCATTAGCTTGGGATATGTTGAGGTGTTAATAAATAAAATTAAAAAAAGAAGAAAATAATTTAATATTGGGAAATTTGTACCCATAAGATTAACTTATTTAACTAAATTTTTTTTATCGAAACTTTTATTTCTTTAAAGGTGTAATGAAGCATAAGAGTGTTGGAAGGAAATAAAATATTTATTTTGGGAAAGTATTTTACCTGTTTTTATAATGAATGTATAATTCTTAATCTATGGAAGAACATAAAATGTTAATAATGGCTATGTAGTGTCATGATCATGTAGAAGTTCTATCATTTGAAGATACTTTTGATAAAGTAAAGATTTATGTGCTGTGACTGTTTTAATGTTGTATACATTGAATTCTATGTCATCTGATTAAATTTATTATGAAATTTCTAGATTTCACTGATTTGTCAGCAATAGTATTTTAAGTGTAGGGATTTTGAATTTTACCACTTTTCAAGAATTTTTGCTAAAATCATAATACTTTATACATGTTTGGTAGGATATTTAATTTTCTTATCAGCCATTCTAGAATTTTTATGAGTATAAATTCCTAATCCAATATTTTGCAATTTAATGCAATTCCAGATTTTTAATATGGCAAATTTAAAGCAAATGGGGGAAAAAAATTCAAAAGAATTCCTTAGGGAATTTTGAAATATAATTCTTTAAGAAATATTCAAATTGAAATTTAAAAATTTTATCATACTTTAAATAACATTCTATAAGATTCAAGGGTTTCAGAAACATTCAAACAAATTCCCTGCACATCAAATTTTGTCATATCGTAGAATCACAGATGACTCTCACACACACTTGCATACAGGAATATTCATCATATGAAAGAATCTATTCTGACATAGTAATCAACAGATTTACCTTATTTGACACTTATACTAGGTTGTAAGATTTTGAGAAATATCCATGACTGTTTTCATCTGATTACACATTAAAAATATACATGATGTCAACATATATTATGCATAAAGATAAAGATGTGATTTCAGTTTTTAAAATTATGGCACAAACATTTTTAGATAATTTTGAACTTATATATTTAATAGAAAAATCAAATCAAAAGAATTTTTTCCTTTAGTTATTATATCAAATACTGTTAAAAAGTTACATTTATAAATTTCTCACTGTAAGTATTTGACAAGTAATTTTTCTGTTCATAGTTTTGTTACATTTATGATAATTCATTTTTATTTGGGGAGGTATAAGAATACAATTTTTATTTGTGAAAAGTTTTTTTTCTGTATAATACTATAATTGGTTCAATTTTGATAGTTTTATTTATTCCCATTATTATAATTATTGAGTTAAATTATATTTTGTCATGATTTATTAAACACTATTTAATCACCACAGTTGCATGTATTTTTTATTCTATATAGCTTAGTTTTTCTGTAAAGTAATAAATGCAAAAAATAAAAAAACAGATTTTTTCAAAAATAATTTTTAGCATTGTGTATTTGAAACCAAACAAAGTTGGCCTCTATATAATTTAAGAAATGTTTTAAGCATTTATAATCATGGTAGTAAATTCAAGTTTTACAAAGGTACATATTTGATTTTATGTACTTCAGAAAACTTACATTTAAGTGCATTGTATGTTGCACCAATATCTGATTACTTTGAAGTTTAGTTATTAATAATAATTTCATATTCATAAGAATGAGATTTATTAATGAAATATGCTGTGAACTTTTTCCTGCACAATTGAGCCTTCAAATATTATACATATACATAAATATTATATTTGTTGTTTTTACATTCATCCCAAGGAAAAGTTTTATAAAATAGACTAACACTGAACTACAAAAGTGCTATTTTTATATATGGGTAATATTTTTAAGCACTTATTTTAGCAGATACATCTGGCATTGTTTTTTCTTGTAGATTTTTGAAAAATTGATTCACTTAATCATTTTAATTAAGATAAAAAATGATTTTATTTGATAAGTAGAAAAACAATTTCCCCATCATAAAAATCCAATGTGAGGATGTGAATATTATTGCTTTAATATCTCCCAACACTGAATTGAGTGGATAATTTAGTAATTTAAAACCAAATCTGCTATCATTTCCCTTTTATTTTTATTTGTTTTCCCATTTTCAGTTATGTGTGTCTATTTTTAGTCATAGACTTCTCATCCAAAAGAATGACTGTGGAATAACAAACAAACCAAATCTATCCCCAGTAAAATATTCAAATGCATGATTAATGATGCACTTAACAGTAGTAAGCACTAAGAATGATAAAGGTCTCTTCTAAAACATTTAACACATCAATGTTCCTATGTATTTAATTTTAAGTGATAAATCTTGTTTATAATAGTTTCATATTGTTTCTTAATTCATACTTATTGAGAATTCAAATAGAAAGTGGACAAAGGGTTAGAAAAAGTTCTGTTTTTTTTTTTTTTCAAAATTAACTAATCACTAAAATATTTTAACGTCATTATTTTAGCTAAAGAAATTATTCAAATGAAAAACCTAAAATGAATAACATTTAATTAATTTTATAGTTATTTACTCTTTATATTAACAATAAGTAAATCTGAATGTAGTCAACATAGCACTATTAAAACCTTCTAACCTAGTTTCTTTCTGAATGGATATTTGTTTATATCAGATTTTATTATTGAAATGTCATTGTTTGTCTGATTTCCATTAAATCTAATGTTCAGTGGAGCATTTTTTAATTATCAGAATCCTATATCTTTGAAATACTTTCTCTTTCCATTTTGTTTTATGTAGAAACAAATTTTATTATTTTGTGGTGTAAAAGCAAAGAAATAACTATACATTAAAGAAGAACAAGTGACTCATGAAAGTAAGAACCATGCAATATAGTTTTCTTATTGTTGGTGGAAAATTATATTATTTGTTGCCATTTTTTCCTGTTCAACAGAGTTTTATATGTGTATGTATATAAGAATTTGCCAAATCACTTATGGGGAAAGAGTGTCAATTCATAAACTGACTATTTTATTAAACTATCACTGTGTAAATAATTACTAAAAATCGCTTTAGTATATAATATTACTTAAATCAGAATTTTAGTTTTTACAAGGGAACTATTCAACTCAGTGTTTGTATTCACTTGTTTCTATTTGTTTATTTGTGGTGGATTTTTTTGCATTATTTTTTTTATTGTAAAAAAATGTAATTATAGAAAGTTTTTATGGCCAATTCTTACAAAATATGATTTACTTTGAGCTCGAGATTTCTGCATATTGGTAATTAGGATACACCTAAATTAGTTACTTTGGAGGTGATCTAAAATACACATAGCAAATTGGAAGCGGTAGATACAATATGAGTGACAATAAATCGAGAGAAACTTGTTAGTGATTCAGATGTAAGTACTAATTAAAAAAATTGATAATATTAATGTTAAAGCACCATCTTTTTGGTTTCTCACACCTAAATTATGTTTTACACATCTTGAAGCTCAGTTTAAAAATTGTAACATGAATTCAGAACTAACAAAATATAATATCGCCCATTGTTGCTTCAGATAAAATTTTTTTTGAATATTTAGGATCTAATTTTATCTCGGCACAATGGGAACCAGGTACAGAATCAAAAGATGCATTAACCGCCAGATTAAATAAATCTGAATCTATGCAAATCAAAAATCTTTTTTCTGGTTTAGAAGTTGGTGATAAAAGACCTAGTTGTTTATTATGCGAAATCTAGCAAGTGATAAATTAAAGGATGTTTTGAAACCACTTTGTATTCAGCATTTACCTCATCAAGTTATTCTTGCAGTTAGTTCTTAGCTCTTAGAAAAGCTTGATGAGATTGCTAATAAAATTTTAGAAACTTATAGTCATATGGATGCTATTTCTGGAAAATTTAAAAGTGAAACAGCTAACACTATTGCACTGAATTTATCCTCGCATATGGTGAAAATTGATGAAATAGTGTGGAAAATCATGAACTTCTCCAATCTGCTACAGATCTCAAGATCACAGTTGTGATAGATGTCGTCGATCAAAAAGTAGTTATGATCGCAAAAGTAATGAAGAAATTTGTTGGTACCATCAACATTCTGGTAAAAAATAAACTAAATGTACAAAACTATGCAATTATATCAAAGATAATAGCCATCAGGAAAACTAAAAGGCCAACTATCAGTGGTGAATATTGTGTCAGCTAAATTTCCAGTTGCCTATTTATTTATGATCCCTTATGTAAATGACAGTTTTTGATCACTGTTGGAGCTGATATATCTGCTTTACCTGCTGCTTCAAAAGAAAAAAAATTTCCTGATAAAGTTTTTTCGTTGTTTGCCGCAAATGGAACTTGCTTAAGCATGTGTGGAGCACATCATTAAGCATTAGATTTAAGCTTGCAAAGAAAAATTTTCTAGACTTTCATTCTAGCTGATATTTCAAAAGCCACTATATTTGCTGATTTTTCTTAAAGAATATGGATCTTGGTTGATGTAAAGCAAAAGAGACTAATTGATCCCAAAACATCACTAAATCTCTTTGTAAATTAGCCAATTTTCCTTCTACAGTTCTTACTACCATGTCATCTGGCTCAACTGATCCAAGAATTTTTCACCTTTTAAATGAGTTTAGAGAACATTATTGTTGCACAAAAAGGTATTACAGATGTTAAGCATAGTGACTCGTCATATTATTACATCTGGTCCACCAGTAGTTTCAAAACCAAGGTGATTATCATCAGACAAGCTAAAAATTGCTAAAAAAATTTGATTTTATAATGTAACAAAGCATATGTAGCAGACTATCAAAATGTGATTGGGCAAGTCCCAAGAAGTACCCCAAAAGAATGGTGACTCTAGACCTTGTGATAATTATTGTAGCATAAATGTTATCACAAAACCAGATAAGTATACCCATCCTAACATTCAAGATTTTAGCATCCAACTATATAGATGCAAAGTGTTCTCCTCAATTGATTTGGTGAGGGCATATAATCAAATACCTATAGAACCTAATGAAGTAGAAAAAACAGTTATTGTATCCCATTTGTAATGTTTGAATTCACCAGGATGAAATTTGGATTTCACTATGCAGTACAAACCTTCCAAAGATTCATACATTTGATTGTAAGACTTCTGTTTTTTTATACATTGACCTCAGTTTACATACATTTTTCATACCTGCTAATAACATTAAGAAATGAAGAGGAACATTTTGAGCAATTACGAAAACTATTTTTTCAACATCATATCACATTTCAGAATGGTGTATCAGCTACACTAGAATGAGTAAAAGTAATCACAGAATTTAAAAGGACAGAAACAGTCAGACTTGCAAAGATATTTAGAAATCATAAACTTTTATAACAGATTTATTCCAAAAGCTGCAGAAACCCAAGCAATTTTGCATAATTATTTAAAAAATGAAAAGAAAAATGAGGAGTCAATCATAATCTGGACAGAAGAAGCAATCAAAGTTTTTGAGAAAAGTAAGCAACAACTTTCATCTGCTACACTACTTGTTCATCCATTGCACACAGCAAAACTATGTCTTATGGTTGATGCTTCAGACATTAGAATTGATGTGCTCAGCAAAATGTATCTGGCATCTGAGAGCCACAGAGTTTCTTCTCTAAGAGGTTCACAGATACACAAAAAGGTACAGCACTTATGACCGGGAACTCTTTGCTGTTTACTAAGCAAATTAAACATTTCAGATACCTTTTAGAAGGGTAACATTTCATGATCCATATAGACCATTGACATATTCCTTTCAACTGAAAAAAGAGAAAGCCTCCCTTCATCATACAAATGCAGTATCTCAACCTTATTAGTTAATTCACAACAGACCTGCAACATATTTTGGGATCATAAAATGAATTAACTAATGCATTGTCAAGGATTGAAGTGATTAATATGCCAGAATCCATTGATTATGTCCAAATGGCTGCTAATCAAACAAATGATGATGAATTGAAATTTTTAATGGACTCTAACACAAATCTAAAATTGATTTTGTTTCCAATATTTGGAATAGATAAATATTGTGATATTTCTACTGGGGCAAACCAAGACCTTTTGTCCCTGTTTGTTTTCGAAGGAAAGTATTTGAAGCAATCCATTCACTAGCTCATCCTGGTGAAAAGCCACAGCAACAGTTATTTCTAAGAAATTTATTTGGCTATTTCTTCAATGAGATTGCAAAAATTGGGCTAGAAGTTTTCTACAGTGCCAGAGATCTAAAGTCTCCAGACATACTTGTGCACCCTTAGATAATTATTTTCCTGTGATTAAATGTCTTGATGAAATAAATCTGGATATAGTTGGCTTATTACCTCCATCAGAATATAACAGATATTTTGTTATCATGATAGATTGATTTACTAGATGACCAGAGGCCACATTCCTGTTCCTGACATTTCAGCTAAGAAAGTGACTGAAGCAGTCTACAGTGGTTGCATATCTCACTTTGGTGTTCCTAGTGTTATTGTTATTGATCATGTGACACAACTCAAATCTGCACTTTTTGCAGAATTATCCAAAATTCTAGAATTCCCCAGAAAAAACACAACTGTATATAATTCTAAGTGCAATGGTTCTCTTGAAAAATGGCACTACACATTGAAAGCTGCAATCATTTGTCATGCTAGTCAACAGTGGACTAAAATCTTACCAACTGTGATATTGGGGTTAAGATCTACTTTCCATGAAGAATTCAACTCCACACCAGCAGAAATGGTTTATGGATCAACCCTCTGTCTTCCAAGTGACTTTCTTCAACCTAACTCATTGGCGCAACTTGTCCTTTTTGGACCTTGCGCCATAAAACCCAACCAACCAACCATCAACCTAACTCAGAGAAATGTTCTTCAGATATTGTGTAAAAGTATTGAGAACACTTCAATATATGACGTGCTTCATTGTCAAGGCACTCTATACCTCAAGTTTTTACATCCAAAACCCTGAACTCCTGTTCACAAGTGTTTGTTCAGACAGATTCACTAAGAAAATCTTTCCAACCACTTTACGATTGTTCATTTCCTTTCACTGTTTTATGACAGTGAAAGGAGATGAACATTATTTCATACTAAATTCAGTGGTGAAGAAAAAAGAATTTCTTTAAATCAGCTGAAACCGTGTTTTACAGGTGATCAATCTATGCAAGATATGTCACCTAAAATATCAATTTCCATTTCAAAACTTACTGAAAAACAAACAGGTGTAGACTCAAAGAAGGTAAGATTCAGGATTGATGATGCACCTGTGACGGACATTCCCAAATCAACATGTTGTAGAAGACCTATTGTTCTCCAACTTTAAGGTTCATTGATAGCATTCAATATCCTTCACTGGAGGGGGAGTAGTGTGGGGGAAAGATTGACAATTCATAAACTGAATGTTTTACACAACTTCTACAGTGTAAATAATTATTAAAGGTAGCTTTAGTATACACACATTATTACTTAAATCATATTTTAGTTTTTATTAGAGAACTACTCAACTCAGTGTTTGCATTCACTTGTTTCTATTTGTTTAACTGTGGTGGATTTTTTCTATGTCATTATCTTTATTGTAAATAAATATAATTATAGAAAGCTTTTATGGTTAATCTTTACAAAATATGATTTACCTCAAGGGATTACCAATGAAATATAAGTGTGTATATGTACCCAATTAGGATACATATACACACTTATATTTCATTTTAAAACCTAGTGTTTAATCTATAACCATGATAATAAAAATTATGTAAGAATAAAGTGGAAAAAGTAAAATTTAATAGATTTAAAAATTCCATTAAATAACACTATTAATATTAAGCATTTTCCAATATATATATATATATATATATATATATATATATATATATATATATATATAGGACAATTGTTCTCTTACTAACATGCTTTTCTCACTCTTATCATATACATTATGTACTTGACTGCCAGCTAGAATTGCTTAGGTTTTGAGTATCCTGACATTCTCAGTGCAGAACATTTCCTCTGAGATGATTAAAAACATTCAGGAAGATTATTTTTGATGATAAAGTGACATACTTAATGTAAATTTTCAAGATTCCTTCCCTTATATAGTGTTTTAATTATGTATTCATGGTGTTGCTTTTCCACTGTTATCCAGTTATGTTGATAATTTCACAAGTTTCCATTAAATGAACTACTTGATAATTTTTGCTATTTTACTGAGGATCTCAACATTTTTTTATTTTTAGTGTCATGCACAAAGAATTGTTTATTCTTTTTAATTGGTATGCGTCAGATGTTAGTAATATTTCTTGAATTGTGTTGGTTTTCAAAATACTTTTTTGTTTATTTTTTCCCAAATCAACCCCATTTTCAATTACCAACAGTAAATATTATATTTCTAGATTAACTAATATTCATTAATATCAATGGTCAATAAAGGGTTACTGAATTTTTAAAAATGTTTTCATGTAATTTTAAAAATCTTGAAAATACAAATTCAAATTTCTTAATTTGAATTTGTATTCAAAGCATTTGACTGTTTGATAATATACATTCTCGTTAAAAATTTCTCTTTACAAGATTTTAAAGTATAACTATCAAGTTTTCACATTCAATTTGCTTCTTGTGTGTTATCAAAATTTTATATGCATTTATTTTTTTGCGCATATTAAAAACTATTATGCATAAATTGTCATTTAATTTTTATTTCTAAATTCATTTATTTCAGAATCTGGTAGAAAAACTGAAGTAGTTTTGGGTAACATCCCATTATGATTGTCGGACCTTTTGTATTAGAAATAATTATAACTTTCCTATTAGTAGCATACTTGTTGCAG
Organism: Latrodectus geometricus; assembly: GCA_026290005.1. Classification (NCBI taxonomy): domain Eukaryota; kingdom Metazoa; phylum Arthropoda; class Arachnida; order Araneae; family Theridiidae; genus Latrodectus; species Latrodectus geometricus. The sequence goes on along the minus strand of JAPDSC010146804.1, from coordinate 885,108 downwards.
AAGTATGGCAACTGTAGGAGAAATCACATTTTGGTAACCATAAATGTGTTTATTGCTTGGTATTTTGCCTTTATCATCATAATTATTTTACCATTGGATGTCTCATCGGTAAGCATGCATTATTTTTCTCGCTATTGTTATGATATATTTTAATACAGCTATCTTTAAATTGGTGAAAGATAATAAAAATATATTCTTTATTGTAGACTGCGTATCGTCAATGCCTTCGTGATAAATATGAATCTGTTTCAACAGTAACTTCTATCACTACTGTATCTACTGCTAATAGCACTTATTCTGGGAATAGCTCAAATTTGAATCAAAATACAAACACTGAACAGATTATTTACACTGAAGGTAATTTTTATTACTTATTGTTTTACAGGGGTTGGGATAATTGATGAATATCCTAAAAATTAATCAGATTTACAAAAATGTTTTATTCAATACAATTTTTTTTATGAAAAAGAAACATTTTATGTGTGGTGTATAAAATTATAAATCATTTGTAGTGTTATTATCTTAACAATTAAAGTTAATGTTAAAAGGAGAAAACTATTACCTGTTTCTTAGAAGCATAAAGTGAAGTTTGCTAAAGCTTACTGTTAAGCATGTAATTATGCAAGTATTTTTGTGCATTCTTGTGTTCTAACTTACTCATTCTTGCATTGCAAGATGCTCTAAATTTTTTAGCATTGAATGTCAAACTTTATAAAACTCACTGATTATTACTAAATTAATTTCTTACAGTGTTACATGCTACTTAGTGTTAATCAAATGTTAAAAGGAGGGAATATTCTTTTCTAGTAATATTTACATTTTCCCTGCTACATGAAAAATTGTTGAATCTTGATAAAATTTGTAATGTTAATTCTCAAAGTGAATTCTAGCTTATAACTTTATACAACATTATCTAAGTTAATATTTGCATTAATTTTTACCCCAGAATAAGAATGTAGGTCCTG
>JAPDSC010146804.1:763435-869143 GCA_026290005.1 Latrodectus geometricus | reverse complement strand
TTGTTGCAATATGTCAATTTTCTTCCTACATTCAATTCTGTAAAATTTATTTTGTCACATTATATTGCATTATTACTTTTCCTATTTTACTATATGTTGTAAATTGTATTACCCTGTTGTAATCTTAGTTTGTATGTTGTTTGTACTTTGTTGTATTTACTTTATGCAAATGAAATCTGTTCTTGAATTCTGCTGAAAATTGACTTCCACTTTATAATTTGTAAAAACTATGTTTTGTGTGATAAAAGCAGTTGACACTTTAAATATTTTTTCATGTTAATTATTCCAAAAGTATTTGATCTAATTTAATTTATATAAATTATATATTATTTAATTGCTTATAGGTTATTGATATTGTTATATATATTCTCTGTAATTAAATTGGCACTTTGTGACATTTCAATAAGGTTGTTATCTATTTTTATCTTGCTTACAGATCTCATTTAAAAGTAATATGCATTACTGCAAGCAATACTTGGGGTCTTTTCCTGTTGGTTCTTCTTGAAGGATATGGATTAGTAGAAATTCCTCGTAATTTATGGAATAGAACAAAGAAAGGGTACATGTTGAGCTACCTTTATTTTAAAGCTTCAAAAATTAGTAGTGAAAGATGTGAAGCTGAAGAAAAAATAGATGATTTGACAGAAGTAAGCAAGGACATGTTTTTATCTTGATTTTTTAAAACTAATATATAATATTTTAACATATTTATATTTTGGAACATAAGTATGTTAGAACATAGAAACTTATAATAGTCTTTGCTGAATCGCCTGCTAAATGGTTACACTATCTTTTAGTTCAACAGTTCATGGGCTCAAGCTCCACTAAGATCTGGATGTAATGGTTTTGAATCTTCCTTAAATTATATGTCCCAATCTAATTACCTTTATATGCAAAGATTAAATGCTGAGTGTCAAACCAAAATTATGATGGACTTAGTTTCTCTACTGCTATTTTTAAGTGGATTAGGAAAATTTAAAAAATTTATATTAATATTCTCTTTGCAGAATTTAATGAATTTAAAATTAATGTAAATTTTTTGTTTGGTGTTTATTCTTTTCAGCTTGGGTATTAGTTAAAACCTTGAAATTAGATATTTGTGTGCAGTGATTCTGAATCCCATTTAAACTGTTTGTCCCAATTGAATTAACTTGTGCATTAATCTCTTGTGCAAAAAGTGACCATAATGTAACAAACAAATGAATCTAAAGTATTTGACTGTCAGTTATTTTCATTGTGTTTACATTTTATTTTGTTTGCACAAAACAGATATTATTCTTGGTAGTCATCAATTTTTAAGTAAAAATATGTTTTTGTTATTCTCTGATTATGAGGTTAAATTTGAATCATTTTTTGATGTATTTATTTTTTCCTTTTTGTTATAATCCAAGAAATTAAATTATTTATTAAATAGATTAGATCAGATGAAAACTTAAGGTCTGTGTTGTGCTCTTGTACTCGAGCTTAAGAAATCTACAATCTAGTTAACTGAAATAGCTGGCAAATTAATTTTTATTGCGAAGCCAAACACTTCTCATTTTGGAATTTAAGCGAAGCAAAAATTAATGACCAACTAAAGAAAAACTTTTGTTCTAAAGTTATTATATTATAAAATATAATTGTATTCCATAATTAAAGAAATAGGTAAGTGTGAAATATGGATATGCAAGGATTGTGAGTAGGTTTAAAAGAGTTTCCAAATAAACTGGAGAGCACCCTATAATTTTTTTTAAAAATATTATAAAATTTATTTTAAATTTAATAATGGAATCTCAATTTGAGAAAGCTGAGAAAAATATGAAAAATTGTTTAAATTGTAACTTTATGTAATTAATAATTATTTTGTTTTAAGTTTTATCATTGTTTCAAGAATTCTCACTTTAATAGAAATTATCTTTATATATCTTATAAAGAAGCCCTTTTAATCAAATTTAAAAAATCAAAAATATCCATTAATATGTACAATATTTAATTGATGTCAAGAATTTTGTATATTTAAATGAAATATTTTCTGTTGTAACTGTAAGCTCAATGGTAAAATTATTAATTTTAAATCTGAGTAAAAATATTCAAATATTAGTTTTTCTAATATTTATTTCTGTTATCATTGAAAGATGTAGGTACATAATTATATATAATAATAGTTAAAATAATAAATAATTGTTAAAATAATAGAATATTGATATTTATTAAACATGTGAATTTGTTTACTGATGCTTGACGTGTTTAATATGACACTGGAAAACTCTTTGAAGCTTTGGAAATTTGTTTTTTGAGAATCTATATAAACTCTTGTATTGTTATTCTTTATTTAAATGAATATTCTATATATTATCTTTCTTACTTAAACAATGTATCCAATAAGAAACTTCAAAGTAAGTTAAATGGAAACATCATTTGTTTTAAAGCTGAGATGTAAATGTTGCTTTGTCTATCATCAATTGATGTAAAATTTTTACTTTTTATGAAACTATTCTAATCATTTAAAAAAATTCTAAATAATTCAATTTTTGTAAAATAATTAACGTCATAATAAGAATTATAATAAAGTTAACTAATTTTACAATTAACATTTTTATAAAAAGTTATAATGCACATATTAAGTAATCATTATGAGTGGGAAAGAGAAAAAGGGGTTAAGTTACTTGAAGTATATAATCTCATTATATTAATGATTGTCTGAACACTTATCAATAGACTTTTTATTTTGTCCCTTTTGAGAAACATAGTGAAGAAAATTTTGATTGTCACATATGTAACTGATAGAAATTCAAATGTCTCTTTAGATAATTCTTAAACTGAAAAAGATACACCAGAGAGACATAATCCTGTTATAATAATTTTAACAAACTTTTTTCTTTAAAAGAATTTCCAGAAACCTTGAAAATTAGGGAAATAATAAAATGTCTGAGAATTTTGAGATCAGAAAATATTTATGTATTTAACATAAAGTCAAACAAAAATTAATCTTTTAAGAATATTAAAAAGTATATTATTTTAAAACACACACAGATTTCTAGTGAATGGGTGTTTCTATATTAACTTCTATTTATTATCTTTTGTCAAATATCCCAATATATTTGTATGTGTGCATTATGAAACTGAGATCATGATTTTATCTGAAACAATCCATACTATGGTAGTATTTTCTTAAAAATATTTCATTAACATACCAGCCTACCTCTGGAGTTTTTTTTAGCAGGTTCCAAATTTAGACTGCTTTTCAACATTTTTTAATTTTTCAATGAAAATTGTGAAATACTTGATTTAATATATAATTTTTTCAATTATTTTTAGTAAACAAACTAATTAAGTATGAAATATAAATAAAATTATCTCATTTTCACATGACAATATCATAGTTAAGAATAGACTTCTTTTGTAGACCTACATAAAGAAAGTCTTATATAGGAAAGTGTTTTTCTGTTTAAATTGTAATTCATGATGTAATCATAAGTTACAGATGTATATGGAAAGCATAATGTCATGACTTCAAACATCGTACTTCTTGAAATGTCCATAAGTTGAGATGTGTTTTGGTCACATTTGCTCCAGCTAGACAGGCTCTTACAATTTATCCTTTTTGAAAATCTGGTAGGTGTGACATTTTACGCTATTTAAAAAAGTCCACAAGACTTACAGAACTTCATTAAAGATAACTCATACTACCACGGTATATACATTTCTAGTAACAAAACTTGTATTTGATATTTTAATGGTTATGAAGTACATTAAAAAATGTTACTTTTATTCACAAGGGTTTCCAATTATTTTGATATTCACACACACTTATATATATACACAATGTATACATTCATATAATGTACACAAAATAAATATCTATTATATGTATGTAAGTATGTTCATCAAAATTTATTTTGTCTTTAAGAGAGGGAAGGAAATGTGTACATTTTATCTATTCAATAAAACATGTAGCTGATTAAAAAATTTGCCAGAAACTTATATTTACTATTGAAATTATTTCAGGAAATAATTCGCATATCAGACTCAACATCTTCAAATCATCCTACAAGACAATACGTTGACTTGATTTTGGAGAAGGTATGTTTTCTATTATTCTTATTTGTAAGGATAATTTTCTTTGAATTTCTGCTATTTATTATTATTTTTGATAGAATAGCACACATGGAAAATTTTTCTTTTAGAAATGTATATTTAAAAATTAATTGAGAATGCATCATGTTAAATAAAATTATCTAGATAAATTCATTGTGAAAGATAAGACCTTATTGTTAAATTAGGGCTCCTATACTTTAGCTATTGATACAATCGAGACATAGATTAATGCTTAGTATCCCTTTCTACTTAATATTATTTTTAATAAGCTGACAGCTGATTAGTGACTACCTCACTTCAATAATTTTCAAGTTTGATTCCAGCTTCATACTAGATGTTTGTGTGATTTTGAAGTAGTTGTTTTCTTCAGTAGTTACTTCTTAAACGATTTATTGATGAAGATATCTCAACTGTTTGTAATTTCTAGGTATGGCTTCATGATTGTTATCTACAACACATTTTATCACAAAGTTTAAGTGGTCTGAAATTTTGCCAAGTTGAGTTTCGGGATGTTTCATCCTTATTGTCTTCGTCCCTTTCACAGCTTTCTGCTGCTGTCACACTCTTAACAACCGCCTCCTTTGTTTAATATGATAGCCTAGATTATCTTAATATGCATCTAACCACAACTCTAAGCCTTCCAGCATCATAAGCTTTCAACTTTCATGTAGGGTCATATGAAAATCTTCAATTTCAAATTCAGCTGTGTCTTGTTCACTTTCCACAATCAGTAAGTTTTTTTTTCTCATTTTTAATCAAAGTTGAAGGTTTTATTTCATTGACAGTTGATACAAAATTAGAAATGATTGATTGCACATATAACTCTTTCAAATTCAGTTATTCTCCTTTTTATGTGTGGTAACTAAACACAATGGTTTTACGTTAGGCTGACCACTTAATCGAGACGTATGCTTCCCACCCCAGAGTCCTTACACAGGAAAACAGATATGGGTATTATAGGCCTTGATCCCGCTGGTCTCTCATGTCACTGAGTTTAATAGTTTTATTCTGCCCTCTTTGTCTTCTCCATCTAGTTCTTGAGCTTCTGAGATTTCATTTGATAATTTCTTTTTAGACAGACGTTCGGTTGTGTAGATGACATCTTGATTCACATGCTGGATCAGAGAGGTCGTGTTTGCTTGCATGAGCATACATCTAGTCTGTTTGTTATCATTAGTCAGATGATCTGCATCTGGATATGCTAGACAGTTATCAAGTAAAACGAAAGCCTTGACTCTCTCTTCTTATAGAATGTTTGAGATTTCTTTTTGGTATCTCTTGATTTCTGGCACTGCTTATTTATGAAACCACTGTGTTGTGATTTCTGAAGTGAACCATGCATTTTTTGAATTGTTGCAGAGCACTTGTAATTTCTTCAAATATTTTAAAGCTTTAGTTTTTTACCATTGATTACAATCACTGATTTTAACAAGTGTATTTAGTCATAACAATTAAGACAATTATTTATTGTTTTTCAGCCTAACTTCCTTACTTCAGAATAATACTCTCCAATACTTCTTGTTGTAATTGTAGAGTTGTGAAAACTGTATTTGGTCTGTTTTTAAAATGCTGTCCAATTTTTTCTAAATGGCTTAACAGGATTATTGTTTGCACTGAGACTTTCACAACATGATGATGCCTCTTGAACTGACCTTAAAATAGCTCATGATTAATTGTTTGGCTTTTTCTGCTGCCTGAATTTTCATTCCATGCTCAGCTAATTCAGAAGAACATAGTTGACAAAACCATTTATAATTTCCATCGAAGGTTTGATCTAGTTGCAAACATTTTCTTTTTACATCTTTTCAACATTTACTTTATTGATCAAATTTGCTTAATTCTTCTTTTTCTTTCAAATATATCTGATACTATATGTTTAGCTATCCCATATTCTATACATGTTTGCTACCCATGCACACTTTTCAAGTTTTTCTATTGAACTAAGTTTATCTGTCAAAGAAATTTGTTCTTACATTTCTTCTTTTCAATAGGTTTATTGAACAGCATTGTATTTGCTGATGTATTCGAACACAAAAAATAAGCTGTGCCAAAAATACAGATTTTAGAATTAAACATAGTGTTGCATTAATTTAGTTAAGTTGCATATCAATAGAAAGAAATTTTGAAGTGAGTTAAGCTGACTGAGAGGTGGGAAAGAAAGTATACAACTTGACTCAAATAAGGTCAACAACACTTCAGTTTCAAAAATACATTATTGCTCTCACTCACCTTTTTTTATACATTATGTACATATATATGTACAGTGGTGGCCAAAGGTGTGGACATTTTTTGAAAGTTTCATGTTTTTCAAATTTCTGTGCTTGTAGAACATATTGGTTTTCACTTAAATACAAATGCTTATGTATAAAATTTAAGGTAATTTAATTTAGAATTTAATAACAAAAACAGTATTACAATATCTGTATTACAAAATAGCTATGCAAGTAATGGTTAGGTCAATCATAGATTTGCATTTTTTTGAAGTGATACTTACACAATACTTAGTAGGATAACCCTTATTTTTAAGCAAAGCTTCACAGCATGTTTTCATCGAGTAAATGAGTGTTTGTAGTTCATCTTTCGTAATCACATGGTGCCAAGAATCAATTATAGATGCAATAAGTTGTTTTTTATTGGATGGACGTTTTTTTTTTGTACAAGAATTTTCAAAAATTGCCACCAATTTTCAATTGGATTGAGATCTGGGCTGTTTTCTGGCCATGGTAATATATCTATGCCTTTATTTTGAAACCATGCTTTTTTGCATACTTTTTTTGTGTGGCAAGGAGCTGAATTTAGCTGAAAAATAAATGCTTTGTTGGGGGTAGAGATCCCTGATGGAAGGTATCAATTTTGGTTCCAGGACAATTTCGATGTATTTTTTGGCATTCAGGATGCCAACAATCAATTGAATTCGGCCCTCACCATCTGCAGACATACATGCCCAAATCATGACATTTGTTGGGCTTTTTGTAGTTGCTTCAATGCAATCTGGATTAAGTGCTTCACCTACCCTACGTCTCACGTATTTTCTACCATCACTACCAAAGAGTGATATTTTACTCTCATCACTCCAGATTACTTGCTACCAAAGAGTGATATTTTACTCTCATCACTCCAGATTACTTGCTTCCAAAGAGTGATATTTTACTCTCATCACTCCAGATTACTTCTTTCCATTGATTCTATGACCATTTAATGTATTATGTTGCCCACTTAATTCATTTTTTGCATTGCTTTTGATTTAAATATAGTTTTTTCCTTGGAATTCTAGCATTTTAATCCAAATCCTGATAGCCTTCTTATTGTTCTTGAACTTAATGCAATACCCGCTGTATTCATTTTATATCTATTGGGATCTGATGAAATTTTTCTATTTTGAAGATATAGCCATTTAATTTTTCTATAGGCAGCAGCACTTGTGCATTCCTTTCAGCTTGATTTGGCCTTATTTTCCACTGATTTCCTTATTCATAACCTAAACAGATCTTTCGTACACCAGAACAACTCACTGAACCACCAACTTGTCTTGCAATTTATGTACCAGAGAGCCATTTTCTTTCAATATGACAATTCGGCTTCTTTTTCTAGATGTCCAATCAGTTCTTCTTGTTGGTGACATTGTTTAAAATTAGTTTAATTCATAAAAAGGACTTAGAATATTCAAAAACAGCTTACTCTATTCAATTGTACTAGTTTGTATCATTCTGCAAAAAAAAAAAAAAAAAACAAAACTTTTTTACCATCTAAATAGCCAAAACTATAGTTAGACATTTGATTGGACCTGAAAACAGTGTTTCTGATTGGCCAGTCATTATTCAAAACGATTTAAATTCGTTTGTTCTATTAAAATGAACATAACTTTTTTTTGTAATTCAGATATTTTAAATCTGTTTTTGTTATTAAATTCTACATTAAATTAACTTCATTTTGATATATAAACATTTGTATTGAATTAAAAATTTATATATTCTACAAGCACACAAAGTTGAAAAACAAGAAACTTTAAAAAAATGCCCACACTTTTGGCCACCACTGTATGTGCATCTAAATGGCTGTCCTGTAGTAACACGTGTGTTTGTAGAATGTAAGTAAACTGATCTAAAATATAATAAATCGTTATAAAAGGCTTATTTAATTTTTATTCTAAGTTTATCAATTTTCTAATCGATTCAAATTTTTCATAAGTTAAGCAACATATTTATCAGTTCTTCTAATTCTTTATATCTTTCTGAAGAAACTTTTGTTGTGCCAAGGGTGACATTTTATTGAAATTTCAGTTTAAGAAAGTTCTAATTTCATAATTGCAATTTATTTTTGAAAATTTAGTCATTAATACATTTAATATTTTCATTTGTTAGACTTTTCACGTTTTCTTGTTTTTATTTATTTTTATTAGTTATTGATTATTGTCATGAGTTCTGGATTGCAAATCTATCCTTCACAAACTTCAACTAGGAATATTAAATTGGTTCTGTTGATTATAATTTAACTGTCTAGCTTAAAAATAATTTTTATGATTATTTAAGAGTATACTTCAATATAAAATCATTCTTTATTAATAAAAAATCCCCATTTGTGAAAACTTTAAATATTGTGGCTTAAAAAGTAAAATGCAAAATATTTTTAAATCTGTTATTCTCTTTTTTTTAAGTACAGAGTGAATTATGTTGAAATTTTTTATGAATATTGTAACCTAAGTAACAAACAACTTATACAACTGTTGGACTTCATGTTTGATTCACCTTTTTTCTTATATCCATAATATTAATTTATGGAGTACCTCTAGTCAGTCATATTGTGAATATATAATTAATGAACCATATATGGCATTTTACTTTTTCTAAAATTAAATTCTTGTGATTTTAAATTCACTTTATCTGAATATGTTTTACCATTTGAGTTCATATATATTAATGAAGTTTGTAAATTTTCTCCTAGTTGCCCAGTGATAGACGATCAGTTACTCAAATTAGAAGACCGAGAGAAGATGGCTGTTATTCACTGGATGGAATTAGTGAAAAAGGTCTTGCAAAATTACATAAACAGGTGATAATTCTATATTTTATGCTTTTAATTGCAAAAATATTTCCTGTAAAAAATGCATGTAATCTTTATAGTTCAAATCATATGAATATCCCTCAAAAATGAAAAAATGAAATGCACTCTTCTTTTAAGAAGAAAAATACATCTAAAATATAATCTTTCTGATTTAAGTTAAATGTATATAGTAGCATGCAAATTTATTTTTGCATACAATTAGAATATGCAACTAGATTATGGATCAAAATGAAACTCTAAATGATACTGTCAGTAAATTGTGTAATTGTTCCCACAGTGAGGTAAGCTTGTATATCCATGTGTAGGATATTAGACTGATATCAGAGGTTTAATTTTATTCCATATTACATTCTACTTTTTCATTGTCTTTATCATTCAAAATTTGTTACATATCAATCTAATGCTATATATTGATGGGATTTAATCACGTCCTTGATGTGTTAAATTTCAACAAATCTGATGACTAGATGTTGTCTCTCCTAAGAACAGGTTGTGTACCTATATGTTTAAAAAATAAACTTCATTTTCTAACTTGGGTTCTTTTACTTGGAGATTTATTGATCAATGATTTTGGTACTTATGTACTATTAATCATTAAGTCTAATGCTACTAATTAAATAGTTTTTGTAATGAATAGACATGACATTTGTTTAACAGGCTATATTACATGTTAAAATTTTTTGTGATAAAATATTGTGGAATAAAAATCCCAGAGCGGTTTGACTGTAGTGACATTTGGTTGGTAAGAATAGTAATGAAGAATCTCTTGAATCTTGGTTCAATGTTAAACTTTTACATACATGACAAAATATTTGATAAACTGGAAAGTAAAGACGAATAACAAAAACTGAAAAACCTTTCTAACATGTAGAATTAAATCAAGATTTTGATAGGTGAAAAGATTTTATATTTGAAAGAAGCAATGTCTTTATAGAATAATATGCATTAATAAAAATAAGTAGCTGGTTTTAGATATCTAGTAATTTTGCATGCAAATAATTTGCAGTATTTTTATGTTTTTAAAATATTGAAAATTGTATAATTGGCTGTTAAGAAAAGACGATTTATTATTTTTTTATTTCTTTTTGTTTTTAACATTTTTTTGTGCCATATTTTTTTTTTGTGTGTGTGTAATACATTACATAGAGCTCCATTTTTATTAAAAAAAGAGATAGTTAAGGAAAAAAATGTTTTAACTAATATACTGGTTAATAACTTTTTAAAGTAACTAGTTATTTAATGGGAAAACATCCCTTTATAAGTAGTATTGTATACGAAAATATCTTTAAGTGGAACAATATTAGAAATTTATTTATGTTTAGAAGTGGTTTTCAAATGTGTTATTGTAAGAAAAGTTGTTGCTAATATTTATTTTCTGTATTAAACCAAGTACATATTTTATATTTCTAGATTATTCGTGCAATTCATATGTATCATAGAACACAATGTCAATGGAATATGCTATTGGAGCAAGTTTTTTATTGGGAAGATGTTCTTCACAATGAAGGCAATAGGGACAGATATTTTAAGAATTCTTTTAGACAAAATCGCTCACATTTTTTTGAATTTTTCTGTACTCCCAAGATTGGTAAGTTGTGTGTTATTTTTGTAGTTTTCGCTAGTAAATTTTCTCTAGTTTTATGCAATTCAGCGATTTAATTTCGATGTACTTTTTTTTAATGAAAAAGGAGTGGTGTTGCAACTAAATGTACATTTGTTGTTGCATAGTTTTTTTTGTAAATAAGTGGGAATTACATAAGTAACTTCAGTGTAAATTTTGTATTTCATATACTCAAATAATGATATAAATGCATCTATACTGCAAATTTTAATTATATTTTTAAATGTGTTAGTAAAACAGCGAATTCTTAAATAACATCCTGTTTTAAAAATTTATTAAAATTTATACTTTTGTTATGCACTGTCTTAATTTATCAATAATTATTGCTCCAATTTTGAATTTTTCATTAATTTTATTATAAAGTTTATGTGAATTAGCTGTGCTTTGTGCAAGATTGTAGTCAATCTAAATGTAATGATTCACAAAGCAATATTTTTACAAAATTTGCTATACAATTTATAAAGGAATTTGAGGAACTATTCTGATTCTATTTCTTTTATTAGCAATTATTTGTTTTTGTGAAAATGAATTTTCATATAAAATGAATGCAATTAATTATAGACAATTTGAATGCATAAATTTGATATGATTTGTTTGTTAATTATCAGTTGAATGATAAGTATTCAATTTTCAGCTGAATGGTTAGTGCTTTTGTTTTTTAGATCAGCTTGTGTGTTTAACTGCCATCTTATATGTTTGTAATTTCTCAGTATACATTTTAAACTGTTGGTCCTTATTGAATTAACTTTTATGCATGGAAAGAAACCACAGAGTAATAAGGAAAACAAATATGTTTACACGATTTCTTGACAAAGCTGTTATTGTATAATTAATATTTTATTACCATAAATTAAATAATTTTCATCAGCCATTTTTATTCAGTGTGAGGAGACTAATATTGAAACATTCAATCGTATGTTTCAATAGTAATTTCAATATCAATTTTTACTCCAAAATTATGTTATTTAATAAAACTCTCTTCATTAGGGCTTTAAAATGGCGATTCTTTTATGTGAAAATATTTTTTGCAATTAAAAGGTTTGTTAAGTTTGGGTTAAGTGGGGGAATGAGTTGTTCATATTAATGACATTGTAATGGTTTTGAGAGTTGTTTTACTCCTCAAATTTTATTTGTATGTATATATAGGCTCATTTAAGTGAATTTCTTAATTATAGCAAAACAATAAATTTTACAGCTAGCAAAAGTTTCCAGAATAAGTATTTAGCTGTGTAATATTAGTAATTTCTCATAAAACTATCAATTCTCATAAATGTACAGTTAGTAAATAAATTCAATTTTAATCTGTGTAAAGAACGTAGACTCAGGCCTGTGCTTTGTTTATTATATTACAACTTAATGAACGAAAAAAATATATGTAGTCATACTGCATATGCATTAGGCTATGCATGTATGAAGGTTAAACTAAGTGCTGAAAAAATTAAAGCTACTGCATGAAAAGATGAAATATTTCATAGAAAGTATACTTCTTGGTTATTGGTAATTATATTTATTTGCATATTTTTCTGGAAAAAAAAACAAAATATATTAGTTTTTGTTAGATTAATTTTATTTTATTATTTACAGCTTATTTATATTATTATTTGTTTATGTTATTATATATTTTTTTATTTTCAAAACACTATAGTCAGTCTTTTTATTCCACATTTCATATTTGTTATAACTATTTCCTTTATCGTTTTTCATTTCACATATTTGTTTGGTGTTTCTGAGCACTTATTATTCTGCTCGCATGTTTTTTGTCAATATTGTCTAGTCTACATTGTGTCACATTGAAATCTGTAATTTATGTGTTCATTTTCTTTTATGGAAAATGTTGCATTAATAAGTTTCTTGTGGATTTTGATGTTTCATAAAAAGAGCTAATATAAATTGATTGTATTATAAATTTCTGAATTGTCCATTTAAAAGGTAAGTTAAAAATAGTTCTCCAGTTACTATTTCTGAATATATTTTTTTATGATATGTGAAATTTTAATTAACCTGCTGTTAAGTACTTATTTTACTTATTGTGTTAAAGTTTAAATATATGCAAGAAAATATTTAATTAAATTAGTTTATATAGATAATGTTATCAAATAGTAATAAGCGGACAAATATTTGAATATTTGTAAGGAACAAATTTAAATGAACTTTTGATGCTTCACTTATTTTTATATATTCAGGAAATGATTATTTTTCTGTGTAATCTTTGTTTTACTAATACATGGTAAAAATGTACATTGAAAATGGACATTGTTGTTTAAAAGTTTATACATTTTCTCTATATTCTAGTAATTTTTTTACAATCTTATAAATTAATAAAGTTCATGAACTTTCTCTTTTCTTTTAACTTTCTATATATCTCAAAGACAGTAATTAGTATACTTTATATCTGGGTCTTTATAAATTAAGCTCACATAAGCAATATTAATATTGTCAGTGTGTTCTTAACTATGCAGAACTCTTAAATAATATTCTATCATGCTTTTTTCTCAAATCTGAATTTATATATAAAAGTTATTCCCTCTACCTTGCAAGTTTTAAGAAATAAATCAATCCCAAATATTATGCTTTTGAAAACTAGAAATGTTATTCTCATTTTTCTTATTTGATAAAATAGAGTTTCAAAGTATTCACAATTTTATTCCCTAGAGAATAGTTTTAACTTTTATTATTTGAATTCCATTTTAACTTGAAAGGTTTTGCTTTAGTTTTACTGTTTGGAAAGATACCTTTAGAGATATTATAATTCAACGTATCAATTGAATTTATTGATTCCTTTAAAATTGTGTTACCTATATTTTATTTAAAAGGCCAGAATAGCCTATTTGAGAAGGATATTACCCAAAGGTTGTGAGTTCTATTCCTGACTAACTGAAAGTTTATCATCTTCATTAATGCCATAAAATAAATCATGGTTGCAATATCCATCATATTAAATAATATCTCTAAATGGGCTTGGAGGGGCAGGTCTTGGGCTCCTTTGCTGGGTTTGTACTTCTAAATTACAATAACTCAATCTTTGGGGTGATGATGGCTCATGCATTGGGTGCCCTACTATATAAGTTGCCATGGATTAGCCCTTGATACACCCAAGGGTAAAATTCCCTAAATGGCTGGGCATTAGAAAGAAAAAAAATTGATCAAGATGGTTTTTATTACAAAGAACTGATTCGATAGTATTTTTCACATACTAATAATTTTTTCACATTTCAAATCATTGAAAAATAAGTAAAATATTCTTATAGATTTGTTTCATCTAACACACATAAAAAAGAGATGCCATTCTTCTAAAGAACATCAAATTTTTTATTTACTTATTATGTAAAGCTTGCAACTAATTCTAATTTCCACTGATCTCTTAAAAATTTTTATTCTTCTGAAATTTTTTTCATTACATTTAAATGTTTGAAACTATATTAATTACTTTGGTAATTATATTAGTGTATATCAAAATATGTTGATCCTGATTATCCAAAAATGATAATATTAATATCAAGCCAAAAATTATAGTAGTTTTTGTTCAGAAGGTGAAAGTATTTATAAATCATCGTATTTTTCAGTTAAACCTATTTTTTTTATGTAAAACTGGTGTAAAGCTTGTTTATTTTTTGTATTCTAATAGTTTTATTTGAAATATATATATATATATATATATATATATATATATATCCACATGAAAATATCCATGTATTCTGGTTCCCAGTGCTGTGTTAATTAGCAAGTTTAATCAATATCATAATGTAGTATTCATTAAAATATGTTTTTGTTGCTTATGATGTTAAAGCTTCTCTTGTTTAGCAAATATGAGAAGTTTAATAAGTAAATTCGAAAACTTACACAAAATAAGTGTTCAGTTCTTTTTATATATAAATTTCAAAACTATAAATAAAAATTTATCATATCATATTTTATTTATCTTCTATTTTATCTTCTAAAGCACATCAACTTGTTTACTTGAAAATTGTGAATTCTGTGAAATGTAGTAATTAGAAAAATATTTATAAATACTTATTATAATTTTATGTGTATTGCTTTTAATATGGATAAAAATATTTTAATTTGTTTTTTATTTTCCATTTCAGAATGGTATTGGAACTGTAAATTTCGTGATTGGGTATATCGAACATTATGTGTTATATTAGTTATATTTAGCAGTGCAGTTGTTTGGTCAGAACTGACTTTTTTCACTCAAAGTCCAACACTGTCCTTATTTGCTTTATTTATTTCATCTGCAAGGAATAATTATAATTACATTGCAATTGAAGTAAGATTACTGCTTTTAAATTTTTTCTGTGTTCATATTTCATGTTTTTAACATACTGGTGCTAAAACTAATAAAACATTAAACTTTTATTTATATTTCTAATTGTTATTTTTTTAACTAAATTATTTTTATAGTATATGTGTTTATTCTTATTTTTTTCTCTTTTTCTATTTTATGCAAGTATTTGTTCTTCAAAATGAATATTCATACTGTTTTACATGTGAAAAATTGATTTATGCTTGTATGAGCTTTTTTTCATGTTTTATGCTTACCATGATTGATTTTATTAGTTACCAAATTTAACATACTTGTTTCATACCTAAACCAAAAATTGTACTTGTTACGTTACTATATGTCATTCGTAGGATTTAAAGATTAGAAAAATTGTAATATTTCGAAAAGTTAAATGTTGATACTTATGAAGATGAAATTCTAAATTTTTTTAACGCCAGGAACAAAGATATTAATAGAAAATTGCTGGTGTAATGTTCTAGCGAATGAAACATTTACATGTTTAGATCCTTGAATTGTGATAAGTAAGGAATTGAGTAATTTTAGTTATTAATGAATTTTTACAAAATCATTTTATTGACCTGTAGAACTTATATCATTATAACCATCTGTAGGATTTTGAAATTAAAGATAGAATGAAAATTGGGATGCTATTAAAGATTGATTCCTTTTTATTTTCATGCAATTTAATAAAATTGTCCTTTATGTAAAGTTGTTAATTTGCTTATTCTGTCCTTATGATCAAGCTTATGTTTAATGCAGGTTTTTTGTGTAGAACAATTTAAGTTTTTTGTGTAAACCAAAAAGTTTAAAAAATTAATTAATTGTGGTTTAATGTGTCATTGATATATTTAATGTGACATAAGAAGTATCAGCAATATAATTATTTTGCATAAATCTGCTTTATTCAACTACTGGTGTTATGCTAGAATATCAGTTACATTTAGATGAACATAAACAGCAATATTGATTAACTTAATGTTACCAAAAATATTTGAAAGGTAATGTAAATGGAATTAGAAAATCAACCACATAGACTATGCAGAAGAAACTGAAAAAACAACGAATTTACATTAATTAAAGCTGAACATATGTCATCATGAAACATTAGTGAAGCAAAAATGCGTAATAACAATACATTAAAAATAGTCATAGTATTGTTGTTAAATCTGGAATACCCTCATATAGTGATTAAGCAGTTCAAGAAAAAGTAATTATACAGAAGAAATAATTGTACTCATAAGAAAATCATTAAATTAGAAATTTTTGTATGTAATAATTCTATTTATGTTCCTTTTTTTGGTATCACTGTTTTAATTAATTGTTTTTATAGATTCTTTTATTTAATTTTTAGTTCTCAATAAATCGGTTGAAAAGAGACATGTAAACAAATTTAAACTCTTTTTTTTTAAGACTTCCTTAATTATATACAATATTTAAATTATTAATATAACAAATTTTTAATAGTTAGATGAAATTGTTTTCATTGTACATGTTGACTCATTTAGTGGGAAATTTGAAATAACAATTTATCTTAAAAGTACACTTTCTTTGTCAATAAAGTATTATTAGAAAAAATTACTATGTATGCACTGTTTAAGAAAGGTATGCAAAAAGTCATTCTTTTAATCAGTTTTTACTTTCATTTCATTGGTGAAATGCCAGGAAAAGTAATTATTTTCTTTTGCTTCAGAACTACTTTTTAACAGTGCATTTTATCATATTTTTGATGTAAGAAAACACTTAACTGTGTATCAATCTGTTAATCTTATTAGCCATTCATCTTTTTATTTTTCAGACAGTCACAACACTTCATAATTTTCTTATTATTGGAAAGTTTTTTATTATTTGTTATCTCAATCATCAAATCATCCTGTACTTTTTACATACAAATTATATCTGCATCCACTGTCAGAAATCCCTGAAATGAAATTTTAGGTGGCAGTTGATTTCTTTGCTAAAGCTCTTGTAAGAGTAATCTAAAGTCATTAAGTAAATGTTTTTCTTTCAGTAACAGTGATTTCTTTAATAAAATCTACTTGTCACAATGACCCAGATATCGTTTTTCAGCATCACTCCAAGTATAAATTGACAAGTGCATTCCACAATGAATATCAATTTCATAAGGCCATTTAAAATCATAATCACTCCTTGCAAAAAGTACGTTACGATATTTGCACTCGAACCAATTTCTTATGCTCTGATGATAAATAAGTTGTAAGACGAGTTAGATTAGGCAAGAGAAATTTTGCATAAATTACTTAAAATATTCTTGATTTTAAAATCTATAGTGTAGTTATAGTTATCTATAATTCTTAGGATTTATGATTCTCCACTCAAAACATTGTTTCAAGTTTCTCAACTGTAAAATATTAAAGTAACCATACACCATAAAAGAGTTAGAAAATGGAAAGAAAAAAAAAAAAACCTAAATGAAAGTTGGATACAAAAATGACTTTGATAAAAGATTTTTCAGAATTTTTGTTCATAAAGGAGAATTGAAATTACCATTGTAGCTATGGCAACATGATAATGTTAGGGACCAGCCACTAGTTCCTGAAATGATAAGTGTTCTTGAAATAAAAGTTTGCAAAAGCGAGTTTTTATTGTAATTTGTCATGAGTAATTGTAGAAGATGTTCTCTAGTATGGATCTTTAGCTCTTTTTCTATAGAATATGTAATGAGTAGGATTTTATTGTGAAACCAAGGTGGCAGCTTAATTGTTATGCCTTCAGTTTAACAATTTGTAAGTTCAATTACCATCTCAGCGGAAAATATTTGCAATGAGTCGGAATCCACTTTAAACATTAAATTCCAGTAAAATTAACTCTTGTGTGAATAAATGACTTTAAAGCCAAGAACAAATGGGACCAACAAAACAATAGTAATAGCCCTTATAGAGGTTTTTTACCGAGAGAATATAAAAGAAAAGCTCTATTGCCACTCATAAAAATTTTTTGTTTCCTAAAATTAAAATTTTAAGCTGATAGTCAAATGGTTTGCTCTCTGGTCTTTTGTACAATAATTTTTAAGTTTGATTGTCACTATGTTTTTGGATGTTTGTAGTAATTTGGAATCCATTTTATCTGCAGGTTCCTGTCTGATTAACCCTTAAGCCGGCCATACATGATAGGATTCTGCATTTGGGTTTATTAATGGGGTAGAAAGTAACTAAGCACACTATGATGCATCTTGTCCTTTCAAATTCTGCTTACCAGAATAGGGAAAGCACATCTGGAAGGCAATTTTGGACCTTGTGCCATAAAACCCAACCCAACAACAACAGCACATCTGGAAGGGAAAGTTATTTTTAAGGGTGCCATTTTTCAACATTTATTGCTTTTGTCTTAAAATATATGCCCTGCAAACTGAAAAAAAAATCACAAAAATTACACAAGTTAAAAGAATTAATTCAGTCAATTTTACGACTTAGTAACAAATCTTATTAGCATTCATTGCTTCACTTATTTGTCTGCTTGTAATATCTACTATCAAGGTTTTATATTATGATATATTTTACATCCTCTTTATGTACCAGAAATGGTTTTGTTTTTTAAAAAAATACTACCATAGCCTTGACATGAGCAAATTAAGTACAAAAATATTACTTGCTATTGCTCTGGATTTGATGAGGCAAAAATTGTCTGATGGACCAAAAATCTCTTTCATATCTTAATATGATAAAAGAAATACACTCAGAAGAAAAGAATTTCTTACGTGATGTTAAGATGAATGAAAAGTAGTAGAAAGTTTATTGCATAAGTAACACATTTAATTATAAAAAGGATGAGTCCCTTTTTTAAAGACCTCACAAATGACTAAATGTGACTGTGCACTTTCTGGCAACAAGTAGAATGAATACAGGCTTAAAATTTTCAACAATTATTTCTTCTAACTTTGGTACAAATAATACAGAAAATGTGAGTATATTATAAAAGTTCTTCATAAGGAATATTTGAAAATGAAAGTAATTCTTAAAATCATTTATTGATTTACTAAACTATGGTTATAATAAAAGATTAAAAAGTCTTATATAGAATGAATAAATTAAATTTAAAATGTTATATTTTTTCATTTAATTACAACAAAGTAAGATGATAATCTCTAAAATTGAATGGAATTAATTATTGAAAAATTTAATTCAATACATTAACTGAATTTTAATGTTTTATGTTTTAATACAGGAGAAATCAAATAGTTTTAAGCATTCATTATATTTTGCAGTAATATTTCACTATATAAACACATAATAGACATAACAATTTTTCTTTCAGTTTTTTGTCCTTTAATGTTGCAAATTTTCACCACTTTATAAATATCTTAGAATTTTTCATATGATTTCTTTTTATTTGATTCTTATAATCAATGCTCATAACATACCATAAATAAAACAAAATTTTATATATATCTGTCAATTCTTGTATTATTTGTTTTATAAACATTTTAACAAATAAAATTTAAACTAAAATTTCTTAAACTTCAGAAATGTTATGTTTTGGTAAATATTATTTTACCCAAGTGTCTCCAAAAATACTTTACAAGCCTGTGGGAAGACAGCAGGAAGCTACTGTTTACTTCCTGTAATTAGAGGCATGTTGGAAGAAAATTCAGAATGGTCCTGAACTTTCTTCAACCTGTCAAACTGCCCTTACTCATGATACGTTTTTCCATGTGTCATACCTATTTAAGCAAAGTAATGTATCATGTATGGCAGGCTTTACATGCAAAAAATGGATGAAGAAATTTTTATTTGGTGTTTAGTGAAAGAATAAACAATAAACCAATTTTTTTAACTCATTTGTCTTACATAAGATTGCAGTTCTTAAATGATCCCTCAATTTCTTATTTCAGAATTTTTATAATTAGTGTTCCATGCAGTTTATAAATCAAAGTTAATAATTTAAAGAAGTATTTTAATTAATTTATAAGTGTAATAATATACATATATATTTACATAATCAAATAACAGAAATTATAAGTCATTTATAATTGTTTTTATAAATGTTTTATATTCTGTGAAACTGCTTCGTAAAATAATAACAGTGCTTCAAAAAGTATTAAGTTATTGATTTTGATCTTACTTAAATAAAGTTAGTTTTTAAGTTAATTCTTTTAAATTTACATTTTTTAAAATTTTCATTTAATTGTTGATCAAACAAGAAAATTTTTCTGCTAAGATTAATAAAAATTTTCGTATTAATTGTTATTAAAAATTTTTTTGCAGATTTTTTATCTTTACATTGATAAATGCTAAAATTTTATGTAACTACTTTTGTTATATTGTAAAAATCATTTTTCGAATATTTTTGATTGCTTAATTTTTTATTTGTTAATAGCTTTGAAGTTTTGCCTTTTTTATATTAGTGAAATTTTATGGTTTTATCTCTGAGCATTTATATCTCCAATGTGATGTATGCTTCTTAAATCAAATAAATCCATTTGTCCAACAATAAGTAAAATTACCTAGTTTGTTTAACAGTTATCAAGAAAATAAATTATTATGACACTGATTTTTTAGATTACAGAGAAACAGTTTCAAAATAAAAAATTAAATTGCAGTTTTATGCATTATCTTTTTTAGAATATTGAATAAAATGCATGTTTATATAAAATAAATTAAAATTGCTTACTCATAATGTTAATTGTTATTTTTGAATTAATTTTAAGCTGTATGATTTTAAGCTTATATTTTTTATGTTAGTCAGATCCTCTTTGTGTTTTTTTATTAATGAATTTTGATATCTTTTTATTTTGGTATCAGATGTAATATTTGAAACTATATGATAAATTGAATATACCTTCTTGAAGATCAATAAAGTGTAATTACAGATAAAGAAATTATTTTTAAATAAAGTTGGTTAATATTTTGGTTCAAATTACATATAATTAGAAAATGTTAGTTAGAAATGCACAATTTTTTTGTACTATAAATGTTAAGAAATTAATTGTTTCTTTTATTACAGTTTATATCAACTGCTACAATTGCATACCTATGTGTTTGTGCTTACTACACAGTATTTCGCATAAGGATTTTAAATTTATACTATTTAGCTCCTCATCATCAGACTAATGAATACAGTTTAATTTTTTGTGGAATGTGAGTTTTCTATTTTCAATATTTCTAAAAATAATGATCAGTTACCTGTAATTGTGTATTGTAATTATTATATTGTAAATTTATTTGTCACAAATGTGCTATGTATGGTTGAAATCATGAAATTCACTTGCAATATATTTGACACTTTTAATTTAATATTGTTAGCCTATTTAAATTCTTAAAGTAAATAATTATAAACATCCTTTCTCAACTAATTATGGGAGCCAATAGTAAAACAAAATAATATGTAGTGGTTCCATTTTACAAAATGTATGTATTATCATATGATATAATTAATATTTTTTGGGTAGAATTTTAAATTATTAATGAGAGAAATTAGGAAATAATGCATCACATGCATATGCTTCTTGGATTATTGATAATTCTAAAGTAAAAAAGAAAAGATTTAAAAAGTGAAAGTGCTTATTAATAAGACAGATATTAAGAATTTTTTTAGGAGTAAGCTCACAAATTCATTAACTTCCAAAAAACGTAACAAGATTAATATTTTCTACAATGAGTTTTTGCTCCAAACGATGCTTGTTTTTATTTGGATAGCGAAGTAGGAATCAAAATTGTTTTCCCATTTTTTATCACTAGAATGTATATATGAATAAACATGCCTACAAAGACTTATAAGTTCTGTGTAATACATTTTATGATTAATAATATGCTGTAGTAATTTTTTATAAGCAAAGTTCTTTTCTTGTAAGTAACTTTTAGTAGTTAATATGAGTTAAAGTTACTTAATCTTACTTAGTTAATATGAGTTAAAGTTACTTAAAGTTAGATCAAAGGTTCATTAAGTGTTACAAAATGGGGTTACAATGCCAATTAAACATTACTTCAGCGTAGACTCATCACAATCTCCAGCACAAATCTTCGAATATCTATGTCTGAAACTTTGATTCGGTTCGTTGAGTGAATAGGCTTAAAGAAATATATATATATATAGGCGAAAATTTTCCCTTTTTTTCTTTAGCTAATGTGTACTTGATACCATAACTATTACTACTAGTAAATATACTTTAAAAGAAAAGATTGATTTACAAGATGTAATAAAAAGAAATAATTTTTTTCTTATGATGTTTTAAAAATAAATTTTAAGTATATAGAATCTTTTTGTGTGTAAATAAAAGTTATGTAATCTGGTTATCAAAATTGGAAACAAATTAAAAATAAATAATAATGCAGTTTTGATTAGTTTATAACTACGAAATGATTAAAATGTATCCATTTAGGTTGCTTTGCCGACTCACTCCTCCCCTTTGTCTAAATTTTTTGGGTTTGATTCATCTTGATAGCCATGTGACAAAAAATTCTCTTATTGAAGAAACTTCATATACTAAAGTAAGTTCATATAGTTATCTTTACTACTAAAATGTTTTGATTTATAGGCGCTTTTCGAACTTTTTAAAATACTATAACATTTTATATTATTAACCCAACACAAGTCAGGCACCTGACACAGATGTGTCAAGTGATGTAAAGTGATTGATTCATCCTATCATCTTGAGAATGAGCCATAAATCAAAAAGTTATTTCTTTGTAAATAATAATTAATTGAGAAACTATAACTATTTTCCTAAGCAAACATTTTTAAATATGTAAGAAGGTAATACTTTAATAAATTAAAGAATGAAGAATTACATACTTATGTTAAAGTTGGTGAATAGGCACACTCCTGGAAAAATAAAGAGATTATTTTCACAGATAAATTTATAAAATTTTCTGCAAGAACTTGTAGTTGTATTAACCTTGGATCTAAAACTATTAACATATTGACTTTTGTGCTGTTTTTGTCTTTTTGTTGGTTTGTGTCTCTTCTGATACATTGGAAGTGGATTCACTGATTTTTTTGACCTTGACTTCATTGATTGATGAAGACAAAAATTATGCAAATTATTTAGGAAACATTTGCATGATTTTTGTCTTCATATGTAGCCTTTGTAAGGTATAATTTTGTGTTTGTAAGGAATTTTCTTCTATTTGCATATTTCTTGGAAGTGTCTTTATTGTCTCTTGAAAAATGTTGGCTTTTATTCCGGTGATCTTTAATAAGCTATAGAAAATAACCATTGACCATCTATTGAATTTTCTAGTTGTAAAATTTGATGCAGATATTTTATTTACTGTATGTAAACCTACTTTTGTTGCATTATGAAACTGAATAATTCTTATTTTTTTCCTTATCTGGATGCATAATAGATAACAATATGGCACATTTTGATTGCTTAGGAACATTTGATATTAGAGTCATGTTCTTTTCTGGAATCGCAGTAAGCAGGACTAAACTTCTATAGATTTTAGTGTGAATGTTTTGGGAATATCCACCTTTTTTTTTACTTTATTCTGTCAGCAGCAGCCAGTCTGTCTACATTTTTAGACCTTCATGGTCACCTAAATTTTTAAGCCAAAGAGCTCTAGAAAAAAAAAGACATTGTGTTCTAAAAAAGCAAATTACAATGCTTGATGTATTAGTAGCTAAGAAATTTGTTGCATTTGTATGTGATGACATGAAATCTGCATTGGCAAAAATTAAAAAAAATTATCTGATTACCATCTCATTTTTCTTGGTGCTCTGCTCACTGATGTAATTTACAAAGGTTTTTTAATATAAATTTTTGTACATAACTATGCAACATATCATTTTATGATTGAAAAATAATTCTCCATTTTCCAGAGGCTTCGTTAGATTTATTTGCAATTTCTTTCACTAGTGATAAAAATGTGTTATCAAATTTTGCGAAGATATTTTTACATTTTGTTTTGGTTTCTCTGTAAAACTATTGATTTTCTTTCTAACAAAAATACATTTTTGTAATCAGATACTTTCCCATTTTCATTGTTCTGTTCAAATTCACTATCTTTATAATGAGAAATGTACTTTGTTAATTTATGTTTGTGTGCTTGTGCATAGAAATAAACCGGAGAACAAAACTATGAAAGCACTTCCAGAGCACAAAACAAAGCTGCTTATGAAAAGGAATTTCGAATTAATACTGGTCACAATTCATCACATTATGATATTATGATATGAATTCCATGAAATGATTTTCCACACAAAGAAAAGGAAGGCATGGGAAAAAAATAATGTTCTGTCCAAGAGGAATGCCTGACAGGATAATTAATTACCGATAAGTATTTTTCCTGGAATTGTTTATTTTTGAAACATGGAGTGATTGATTTGCACTCTGCAAATGATTAATATAAAGTAAATTTTAAGAACTCTTATTTTAGATCATTACAACTTTTATAGAGGATACAGAATTATTTGTTCGAATATCTCTTGTTATTAGTTTGCAAGAGAGCATGGGATACTACTTTCTGTCAAAAATAAGTAAGTCATAAACTAAAAAGGTGTTATGTAATATTATACAAAATTAGCCGAAAAGACCATTTAAAATTAATGTAAAATTAGTGTTATCTTAACCATTTATTGTGATAACAAATAATTTACTAGAAATGAAATTAACCAATACATTTAGCTGCCAATTTATATGGTTTGGTCAAATAATGCAAAGTTATTAGGTAGATTTGTAGGATTGTAATCAGTTGTGGACATAGTGCACAGAATTTCTCACGATATTCCCCTTGTAATGTTAAGAGCTTGTCGGTAAAATATTAATGCTATTTGCTTCTGATAGTGTCATTTTTTTCTTCAACTTTTCTCCTAAAAATAAATCCTAATTCATATAGTTTTATAATGCTGAGTTCAGTAATTCATGTTCAATTATAAGTTAATTACTCTTTTTATATTTAATTATAATTATATTATCCTCTTACTTTATAAGTCTTTATAAAATAAAACAACTTTAAGACTTTAGAAAGGACAAATTTTTTACCTATTACTATTCCATTTTATTGTCATGACTTCATTTGAAAAATGGTGACTTATTTATTATTTTATAGTGTATATTTTATTCTTGTAATTTTATCTTACATTTCGATTACTATCATGTACCTGTCTGGGGGTTTACTTTCTTTAAGTAAATACGGGTGTCACAATCCCAAGGAACCCCAGTGATCTGTCCTCTTCTTTCTTTTCTTCTCCTATTATTATTTGCTTTTTCTTTCCTTTCTCCCTCATTGTGATTACCTTGTAAAAGCATGAGGGCTCCCCTTGAGTAGCTATCGCCACCATGTTGCTATTAGCTTCTCTTGGGGACTAAATCACCTTCATGTTTGCTGTATGTGGAGACATATGTCCCTGGACAGGAGGGTCCTGGTAATTGACGCTACCAGAGACCAACTTTGGCCTCTGCTTCAGGTAAATGGGAGGTATGTTGTGGTCCTCAACTCATCAATTAGCTTAAATGGACCAAGCCATCATATATCTGTTGAGTGATTCGATAAGGGTGGAGGCCAATTCAGATGTGTATTGAAAGCGTATAAGGCCTGATTAGCACTGGTGCAGCTATCCTGCATCCTCTTGTTGGGCTCTGTGGTGGGTGGTGTACTTGGGCTCGGAATTAATCCAACTTTTTTATAGAATGTACTTTTAATTGTTTGCTCCTTATGGAACAACAAACAATATGTGAGCAAAAATTTGTCATTAAAAGAATGGAAGGCAATTTTGATAATGTTTCTCCTTTCTTATTTAATAAGAGTCTTATTGCTACAGTTGGAAATGTCAAAAATGCTCATAAGATGAAATCTGGTGATCTCTTGATTTGATAGAAGTTTAATTAGTTAAACAGGCCGAAATAATTCTAAAACTGAAATGTCTTGGTAACATTGATGCTATAGTATCTGCTCATACAAGGTTAAATTCTACACAGGGAGTGATTTCAGCCGACGATTTGTTCAATGTTTTAGACGAGGAAATTCTAAATTATTTTGTTGACCAAAAAGTATGTCATGTACAACGCATTATAGTTAGGAGAGGTCACAATTATATAAACTAAACATTTCATACTCACAGTTGCAACTCCTTCACTTCCTCAGTCTATTAAAGCTGGTTACCTAAATTGTAGTGTTCGATCTTTTATTCTAAACCAGCTGCGTTGCTTTAAATGTCAGCACTTTGGATTTGGGAAAATTACTTGTAGGAAACCCTTAACTTGTGCTAGATATGCTTCCATTGGACATGACAGCAGTACATGTCAATTACAAGAAAAATGTGTCAACTTAGTGGTGAACACCTCTCTTACTCCTGGCCATGCCCAACATGAATATTAGAAAAAGAAATTACAACTATAAAAATAAAACAAAACTTTATCTTACCCTGAAGTAAGGTATATCCTCCTGTACCCCTCAACAAGTTATTAGTTATTCACAAGCTGTTAAGAAAGTTACGAAATCCTGTAGTACCCAAACAGATTGCTTAAGTCTTCCACTTTCAGAATTATCCTCAAATATTTTTAATACCAATGTCTCACCCATTCTAAAACATTTCTCCAAAGTCTTTTGCAAAATCAAAATCCCAACGATTCCGAAAAATTGAAGCATGCTAGAGAAGTCACCTTTTATAAATAAAAGAACTATAACTTCTAAAAAAGGTGCAGGGAAATAAGATTTTTTAGAGGATGAAACACTCCAAAATGAAGATTTGTCTGAATCTCAGATGGCTTGTTCCAAGGTCAGATCATTTAGTTTTACTTCATGGTATCCTACATTTCTTGGAACTGTCGAGGTCTTCGCATTCATATAGAAGATATCAAAACCATTATTAATATGTATAATCCAGTGTGTTTTGCCATTTAGGAAACCTTGAAACCTCACTGTTTTAAATTGCATGGTTATAACTATGTGAGAAAAGATGTTACTCCTGATACCGTATCTGGAGTGGTATGCATCCTTGTGTCTTGTAGCTTTCCTAGTTCTGTCCAGTCCCTCAACACATCAGTACAATCTGTTGCAGTATGTGTACATACAACACCTCTCTTTGCTATTTGTAGCCTTTATTTGCCTCCCCACACTGTTTTTCATGAACAATCTATTGGATCAGCTACCTACACCCTTTACATACTGTTTGGCGACTTTAATGGGCATAACACCTTATGGAATAGTTATTATACAAATTTTCTTGGTCACATAATTAAGCAATTCATCTCGAATAACAGTATTTGCATCTTAAATTCCGCAGAGAACCTTAAGGAAAAAATAACTTATTTTCACCAACCCTTCAGAACTTTCCATTCATTAGATTTGGATATTTGTTCACCAACCAGTATTTCTATCTTCATTAAACTGTAGAGTTGAAAATGTTTTATATAACGATCATTTTCCTCTAATTATGACTCAAATTGGTATAAGTAGACCTCAAGTCTTCAATTTTTCTTATTCTTGTTGTCGTACAGATTGGCTGCACTACACCCAATTAGATGTGATTACTGACAATATGATTTAAAGTAAGAACATTGATGATGCTTTGCGAAAAGTTATTGATGTACTTCTAGATGAGGATAAGAGCACTTTTCCCAAGCCCATTCCACGCAAACATCATAAACCAAGGTGTAACAATGAGTATCGGGTGTCATACAAGAAAGAGAAAAAAATTCTGGTCTATTTTTCGTACGAGTCCCTCTATAGAAAACCTCATAGCTTCAAAAAAAATCTAAAGCTTTAGCTTATTGAATACTAAGAAATAGTCAAAAAGAATCTTGGATATGATATGTCTTCTCCATCACATCAACTTCTAGCAAACGGTTTTGGAAGAAAGTTAGGGCAACTTGTGGTTTATATCAAAATTTCTCTATCCCAATATTACAAAGAGGAGCTGTCACATACTCTTCTCCATATGATATTGTCAATCTTTTGGGTGAAACGTTTGCAAGGGTATCTAGTCCAGCCTCTTATGATCCTAAATTTCTCAGGACTAAAGAATAAGCTGAAAAGAATCCTATAAAGTTTCATGATAAAGTGATACACTCATATAATTGCAATTTCTCTATGCTAGAACTGCAGAGAGTACTGTCCCAAACTAAAAATACTAGTCCAGGACCATGTTGGGTTTCATATAAGATGCTTTGTTATCTTAGTCATGATTCTTTAAAAAATCATTCTTGTTCGATTCAATAGAATATGAAATGAACGTGTTTACCCGAAGTCTCTGGAGCAAAGCAGTAATTATTCCAATATTGAAACCAGGGAAAGATACGACTGATCCTTTAAACTACCGTCCAATTGCTCTCACAAGTTGCCTTGCTAAAACTTTTGAGCGTTTGGTGAACACCTCTCCTATTTATGTACTTTAATACAATCAGTACATATCACTTTATCAGAGTGGATTCTGGAAAGTTAGATCCACTCTTGATAATATTGCATACCTAGAAACACAAATTAGGAATGTCTTTGTGTGAAGACATCATTTGGTGTCTATCTTTTTTGATATAGAAAAGGCTTATGATAGCACATGACATTATGGAGTTCTTTGCTCTTAATTTTAACTTCAGAGGAAATTTACCAATTTTCATTCAGAATTTTTTAAATTCTCGTATTTTTAATGCCCATATAGTATCTGTTTTATCCAATCCATTTATCTTATGAGAAGGGGTTCCTCAGAGAAGCGTCTTAAGTCATACTATTTTTAATATTTGCATCAACAACATTCCTCATGCATTGCAACCATCAATTCATTGATCGTCATATGTTGATGATCTCCAAATCTCTTGCCAAGGTTCCAATATGCTACTTACTGAACGGCAATTATGAACAGCAGTGAATAATCTTGTTGCCTTTTGTAATGATAATGTGCACACTTTATCACCTTCCAAAAGTAAATGTATCCGTTTTTGCAGAAACACTGGGCTTCGCCCTGATCCAGAAATTAAGACACTAGACACAATTATTCTTGTGGTTTATCAAGTATCATTTATTGGGCTAGTATTTGATAAAAAATTGACTTTCGTTCCACATATCTTAGATTTGTGTTAGTGGTATGAAAAGTCATTAAATATTCTCAAAGTAGTGACTCATACCTCTGGGATTGCAGATTGTACAGCTTTTCTCTGTGTTTATCAATCGGTTATTTTATCAAGAATTGACTACGGTAGTGCAATTTATGGATCATCTAGGTCATGTGTATTACGCAAATTAGACCCCATACATCATTCAGCTTTGCAAATCTGTTCTGGAGCCTTCTAGACTTCTCCTGTACAGAACCGTTATGTGATTTATAATCAATTGCCTCTTGATCTGAACAACCTTATAATATACTAGTTTTCTAAGAATGAAGAACACCCCTATTGTTAATGTAATCAATCCCTTTGCTGGATACAGTAAATCAAACACAGTTCCTCTTATTTTGCAACAGATGTTCTCATACATTCATTATCAATTTTCCTCCTACATTCCTGTTTACACTGATGGCTTAAAATCAAGTGATCATGTTGGTTGTGATATTGTTATTGGAAATACATTTTAAAAATATAAACTTCATACATCATGTTCTGATTACACAGCAAAGCTGTTGAAATTTTATGTGCTCTAGAACTAATACAATCTAACTTTAATCGAAAATACTATATCTTTACAAATATCATGAGTGTGATCATGCCGTTAGACCATTTTGATGACAAATGTCATCCAGTTATTGTGGAAATATTTTAAATATAATGAAGGGTAAAGGATTTGATTTTGTGCTTTGTTGGGTTCCTAGTCATGTTGACATTGCTGGGAATGAGCTTGGAGATACTTATATAATCTATCTCCAAGCATTCTTCCATTTCCAGTTGTTTCTATGCCAAGAGTTGTTATAAGATTTACACGCCTTCACATTGGACATCCTCAATTTGCACACAAGCATTTATTCTTGTCTCAAGTGCTCCAATTTCTGACATGTGTAATGTAACATATACAATCACATCACGTTTTAGCTGTTTGTCCTAAATTTAATGATTTACGCTTAGTATTTTTAACAGAACAGATTTAAATTTATCTGATTTAATTGGGTTTAAACTTAATAAAAATTTGCTTGCAATTTTATAATCAATATATTTTTTAAATTCTTTTTAAATTTTTATCTGTTTTAATCTTTTATTTAAACTTTTACTAAAATTTTAATATGATATATTTGACAAGCCTTTTATTTCTGAGTTTCTAGTTTTAAATATTGTACGGTGCAGAAATGTCCAGTATTGGTCTTTGCACCAGTAAACCACACAAAAACAAACAAAAGAAATGCTATCATATCTTTTCCTCCCATACTATGAAGAAATATTTACAAACTTAGAAAGACTGGTAAAAAACAAAAAAATGCAAGTTTCTTCTCATATTTTCATATTGAAATTTGATGTAGATGTTCTATTTGAACTTTTATTTATTTTGTTATAAATTAGCAAATGTATGTATATTTTACATCAATTTTACATTGGTGAAACATTTTGCAAATTTATTTGAATAATTTTCAGCTGTCTTAAATATAGATATAAGGATGCACCCATGAAGTTAATTATTGCATTGAAAGTTTGGGAAATTTTCTTATTTATGACTTTTTTTTAGATAATGGGTCATATGGATGTCATACCAATCATATCTGATGGCTTTAATATTTATTTCCCTATTTTGATTTTCTTCGTTTGTCTGGCTACTTATTTCAACATATGCACTCGAGTACTTCATTTCATTGGGTTTGAGCAATTTGTTGGAGATGATGAAATAACTTCAGATCTACTTGAAGAAGGCAGAGAACTTGTTAAAAGAGGTTAGTTTAAATCCTAAATCATGATAAAAATTTTTAAGAATTATTTCAAAAATTGTAATTATTTTTTAATTTGACAAATTATTTAAAATAATTATTGCATATTTATTCAATTTAACTTATTTTTTAAAATTCTGACTTTTTAAGTACAGAAACTACATTATTAAATATATTCTAACAAAGTTGTCTGTTTATCTTTGTCATATTACACAATATAAAAATAACAATTTTTGTTTATTTTCAGAGAAGAACAGGCGCCAAAGATTGGAAAACATTGAGAGTCGAAAGAAACAGTCAAGTAGATCAAATCTTGGTGCTTCAAGGATTGGTAGGCATTCTAAGCAAGATACCAGTATGTACTTTTACTCTATGTTTTTATCTTACAGGACTATGAATATAACTGATAACGAAATGCTTAATTTAAAAATGTAGCATTATAGTTCATCAAAATTTTTAATTTATGAATATTAATGGTCAAAACATATACTTTGATTGTAACAAAAGGAGCATCAAACAGGAAATTTTCTTTTGTAAGTTGATGCTACTTTTGCTTTTGGTTAATAAGTAGAAAATTGCATTTCAGTTTGTTATGCTTGATCTTAGAATTGTAGATACATATGAAATTTAATTTTTGCAAAACTACACTAAGGTTTGTGATTAAGTAGCTAATTAAACTTTCGTTTAATTTAGTACTATTGAATTTAATAGTATTACTCATAGCTTAGTTTCAGTTGAATGATTAATTCTAGTGCTTTGGTATTCTTTGTAGATTTGATTTTTACTTTAAATATAGATGCTGCTAGTACTTTGAAATCCACTTTAAATTAGTCCCAGTCGAATTAGCAGTCATGGGTTGAAATCAACTATAAAGAACATACCCTAATTTCCCCCACTGCATAATTTATATTGTATTACCAAATTCACTGTTGTGAAATTAAGTGGAAAATATGTTATTTACAGCAAGAAAGCTGTATTATTTAGCACACAAACTTTTTTATGCTAATTTGTATTAGTGTATTTAGGTTAATATTCTCATACTTTCTTTTTATGTATAAGAATTTAAACTTATGGATTTTGATATGAATTTGAACATTTCACATAATAGGGGAAATAACATTTTCTGCAATTTCAGGTGGCTCTCTAAGCATGCTGTTATCATTAAGTTTCTAATTTTTGTTAAAGCTTTGCATATTAACCCCGCAGTTATATTATACATGTTTTTGAAAACAATGTTTTGGTGCTATGAAATCTACGAATTAGGTGTTCAGTATCTCTCACCTTGGTAAATTTTATGTGTATTCAGTATATTATTTTATATTTTGGTAAGTAAGTGATATGTTTATTACCATTATTACTTACCATTTCTTAAGACCCAATAAAGGGTATGTGCTTTAAATCAATAAATTTCTGCTTAAATGTCACAGTCAAGTTTTTGCTTAACCATCTAAAGCAATCGACTTGGAAATTATGTATTCTTCTGTATGAATTTTTGTGTTACAAAATATTGAAATTCAGTTAAAAATTGTTAAATATAGTAGAAAATTGATTTTCAGCTTCAGTTATCTAACTGAATTTTTTAATACACTTCTTGTTAAAGAACTTTGTTAATATATAAATGAAAGTAATATATTAGTTTGAATTTTTACGTTTTTACAATTTTTACTTTATGGCTTATAAGCAGTGTTAACTTCTGAAAATTTAGAAGTACTGGCATAAATATAATTTTAAAATTTATAGGTTTAATTGGATCATCACCTGAGGAAAATTCTCGTGTTGAACTACTCAAAGATGTGGAACCTATAGATTATACTGAGGAGCGGAGTCATTCACCGTGTGCTTTTGGAAGATTACAGCAAGAGGAAGATGGAGTTGAAGATGGCAGTTACATGCGATCTTCATGGTCACGCATTGGAAGACCACCAGTTGGTATTTTTGATGACGTCTGAACTTTTAGGTGTTGTGTAACTTATGAATACTTGTCTGTACATAATTTATATTTTTAGAAAGGTCATTTTTATTTGCACGAACATGAATAAGAACCATTCTGTTTACTTAAGAGAGTCTTTTCTCCTTTATACAATATATGTTCAAGTGCTGAAGGAAAAAATTTCAATTTTGCACTTTCCTTAATTTATTGTAGAAAATGTAACTATTGTATTTGCCATTTATATTGCCAGTGTAAAAAATTAATCAGATATTAATTTTATAGCTGTATGGTTTTGATTTGATTAATGGAGCTTTATGCATGTGTGATAAGTTGATGTGTTTTTTGTTAATTTTTACTAGTCAATTAAATCAATAAGTCAAGAATTTTGAATTGTTCTCTTAAAAATTTCACTTCAATTAGTTTTGCTTGATATTATTTTATTGTGAAATAGTATAATTTTAAAGTAGTAATGCAAGAAAGATTTATGTTGAATGAGATCTTTTACATTACAAAATGCACATTCAGTATTAAAATGAAACTTTAAAAATGTGTCAATTAAATAATTTTAAAGAGATTACATTTATTCAATGATTTAAGTGTCTTAATATTATTAGAAGAAAAATAAGCTCTTAAGCAGTTCATTTTCTTTCTAATAAGTGCTTTCTAGTATGAATGTCATTTATTGCATTTTTATATTAAAGAACATTGTAATACGTTCTTAATTTTACTAAATATGGGGTAGTTTTTGTTTTATGTTTTTCTATTCTTTGTTATTAGATCCATACATTTCTTAAAGTACAATCCAACACATTGTTGTATGATAAAAATTTTTATCCTATTTTTTTAATAATAAAATTTTAGTTTAATAATTTTGAAAAAATATGTTTAATGACATTTATTTTGAGAGGATGTATTCACATTTTATATTTTTAATATATTTAAGAATTTTTGCAGTATTATACAGAAAAATCATTATATGCAACAAATTTGATGAGAGTTCCATGAGTTTATTTAAAAACTCAAACTTTACCTAATTATTTCAATAAATTATGTGCTGAATTTATTATCAATGACATAATCCTGCACTTTGCTACAAAAAATATTAATTTTTTGTAGCCTATCATGTTTCATGTAATTTCTTAAATTTTGCATTTTAAGCAAATCATTATTAAATTTAAATAAGGTGATCAAATCTTTTTTTTTTGTGCTATAATATTTTTTGTTATGTAAGATAAAGCATTTATGTTGCTTTCTATTTAGTGCCTGTTCGAAATACTTCTTGAATAGCATTAATGCTCTACAGTATATTTGGTGCAGTTTTTGTTTATTGAAATGTTAACTTTGCTTATTGTAGTGTATTTTATAGTAAAGAAGCAGCTGGAATGGTATAATTATTTTATTGAAAAAAGGACGACACAATTATAGACACATACATCGACATTATTGAACTATTCTATTTGTAAACAATCTTAATCTCAAACTCAGTGTTCTGCTTAGCGCTCGTTCTTTAAGAATACTACATTCTCCCACACTTAAATTACGCAGTCCGATAGATAACGTGGTGATTGTCGTATCCTTGTTGATCTTCGAATAGGAGGACTTTGTAGAGCACCGGAACCATTAGAAACACCAGACACTGGCTTACCATAATTCTTCATAATTTGAACTTCTGATGGCATAGAATCAAAATGATTTCCAGTAAGGATCGATTTCCTGGGATAAATGACATCAGGTTTTAGGGAAAATGTAATTCTTGGAATTTTAGGAACCTCATTTTTCCTCAATTGATTGATGTGTCTTTTTATAGTTTTCCCATCATCGAGTTTTATTAAATAGTGTAATTTACCAATTCGTTGTTTAACGATACCAAATCTCCATGATAGCTTATTGTTGGCATAAGAACGTGATTGTATACGATCTCCCACACTTAAAATTCCGTGATTTGGAATAGTGGGTGAAATATATGTGTTTTTGAATCCCTTGCTTGGTGGACGTAATAAATCTAGTTTAATTCGAATTTGGCGTCCAAGATACAATTCTGAAGGAGTTTTTCCGGATTGTAATGGAGTTGCTCGATAACGAAATAAAATTTCTCTAACCTTCTCTGGTATTAAATTCTTTTCATTAGACATTGACTTTACTTTCTGTTTAAGGGTTTTTACATTTCGTTCAGCTAACCCGTTAGTTGCAGGATGACCTGGAGCTATTGTCTTATGAATAATTCTATTTTCCTTACAAAATTCTGTAAATTCGGTACATGTAAATATTGATGCATTGTCAGATACAAGGACTTGAGGCAATCCATGCACACTGAAAATATCTTTTAATAGTTTTATTGTTGAAGTAGCTGATGGAGAACTTTGTTGAATTTTAACTTCAGGCCATTTTGATCTTGCATCCATAACTATCAAAAAATTATATCCTAAAAAAGGCACAGGGTAGTCAATATGTACTCATTCAAAATTTGATGATGGCTCTTCCCAATGATGATTTGATATTTTTTTAGGATAATCTTTTACTTCTGCACAGTTTTTACATTCTCAAACTAATTGCTCTATATCTCTATCGATGTTTTTCTAATAACGATATCTTTGGGCAAGATTCTTCATTTTGACTATTCCTAAATGTGTGTGATGAAGTTCTTTTAATATTTATGTTCGAAGTTTTTCAGGAATGCACACTCTATGTCGTTTAAAAATTACTCCATCTTGTAATGGACATTCATAATCATATATGTTACCTGATGAAAGTTCTTGTTTTAGAACTGACAATTCTGGATCATTCTCTGTCTCTTTAGAAATTGTGTCAAACGTAATGGAAGAAGTTGAAATTTGGTTAATAGTCTGGCAGTGAATGATATCATCGTCTTGTAAGATGATTGGATCTTTTAATTTTAGTGATGCTCTTGAGAGGTAATCAATATTCTGAATTTCTTTACTTTTTCTATGTTGAACTTTATAATTATATTCACCAAGAAATGCTGCATATCTTAGTAATCGGGATGATGTCATTGAAGGTATTTTGCTATCGTGATGAAAAATTCTATATAATGGGCGGTTATCAGTTATTAGAGTAAATTCTCTTCCATAGATGTAATTATGAAATTTTTGAACTGTAAATTTGATGGCTAATGCTTCACAATCTAGTTGACTGTAATTTTGTTCAGAATTTGTTAGGGATCTAGATGTAAAGGCTACTGGTTTCTTAATACCATTTACTATGTGGGATAAAACTCCAGCGGTGCCTGTTGAGCTAGCATCACAAGCAACTGCAATGGGTAAATTTGGATTGTATGGCATCAAAACCCTATCACTAGAAATCTCATTTTTTTTTAATGAAGGCAGATTCACAGTTAGAAGACCAGTGGAATTTTTTATTTTTCTTTAGAAGTTGTCTTAAAGGATAAGTCAGAGATGAAGCATTTGGGAGAAATTTAGAGTAATAGGTTACCATTCCTAAGAAACGTTTCAATTCTTCGATATTTTTCGGTCGAGGAGCATGAATAATGGCTTCTGTTTTCTTTGGACAATTTTAAATTTCATTTTGTTGAATTACATAGCCTAAATATGAAATTTTGTCTTTGAAAAAATGACATTTTGATATATTTACATGCAAATTGAATTTTTGAAGACGTTTCAAGCATTCGATTAGATGAACACGGTATTCTGAAAAAGTTTCTCCATGAACTATAATATCATCAAAGTATGTAGATACACCTGGAAGACCCATTAATATTTGATCTAGTATTCTGTGGAATTCACTAGGAGCAGATTTGATGCCAAAAGATAAACGATTTATTTGAAAAGTTCCTTGATGTGTAGAAATAGTTTGAATTACCTTGCTTTGGTCATCAACCACTATGTGTAAATATGCTTTGAATAAGTCTAGAGTGCAGAAAAATTTATAGTTTCGAAGGCTGTTTAATATTTCATCTATCTTTGGGATTGGATAATGTGCATCTTGCAGTTAAGGGTTTACAGCTACTTTGTAGGCAACACATAATCGAACACTACCAACAGGCTTGGGTATAACAACAAGAGGTGAACCCCAAATCGCTACAATCTACTTTTGTAATTATCTGATCTTGTTCAAGTATTTTAAGTTCTTCGTCAACTTTCTACCGTAAAGCAAAAGGCACTTCTCTAACTTTTAAAAATACAGATTTCGAATTTTCTCGGAGTTTTAATGAGCATGTAAAATCAGGTATTTTTCCCACTTTCTGTTCAAACACAGTAGGAAATTGTTTTATAATGTCATCGATAATATTAGAAATATTGACAGTATTTATTTGAATTTCTTCAGTTTGATTACATTTATCGATATCAGATAAATTTAATTTTAAATGTCGAATCCACGTTCTTCTTAGCAGTGGTGTAAACATATCTGGAACTATATATAAAGTTTCTGTACTTGTGAGATTTTTATATTTGACTGAAACTTTGACAAAACCTAATGGTTCAAAAATTCCGTGAGTGTGAGATCGAAACTTTACGTTTGTAGGCTGTGAATCTTTTGTTAAATTTAGTAAATCGAAAGCTTGTTTAGGCAAAAGTGAAAATCTTGCTCCGGAATCAACTTAGAATTTTTGTATTTTCCCCATCTATCTGCACGTTAACCCAAAATTTTTCAGAATCAGTAGAGAATTTGAAAACATCAACTAGTTTAGTTCTATTGGAAAAGTTATTGACTGCATCAACATTTGTAACATATTCATCTTTTTCAACAGACTGAATTTCACAATCTTTTTTATTTTTCAGCAATGTTGATAAACATACTTTTTGAACATGTCCCTTTCGTTTACAAAGTGTACAGTATAATTTTGTTATGTCAGCCCGACATTCTCGAGAAAGGTGATTTGAACGTCCGCATTGTAGGCATGTGTTATGAATACCCAGTTCACGAAAATTTAGTGTTGAAGAAAATCTATGTAGAGAACTTGACTTGTTTGGTTTTCAAGAAAAATCTCGCTTTACAACATTTGAGTGATTTGTTTTAACAGTACTTCGAGTTCTTGAAATTTTATTAACTTCGTCTGATTTTCTACTAAAATTGTGTTTCGATAATTCACGATTGTCTATTTTCGAAGCTTCCAAAGCTAAAGCTTGTTCAACAGCTACATCAAATGTTAAATTCGAAACCATTAAAAGTTTCTCTCGAATAAAGTCATGTTTTAGTCCTCTAATAAACTGTGCTCTTAAAAATAAATTTGCAACTGATTTTTCACATTCACAATTAAAATCACAAGTTGAAGTAAATTTTCGTAATGCAGCAACATAATCAGAAACAGTTTTGTTTTCGTTTTGAAATTGAGATCAAAGTCTGTGTTGTTCGATAATAACATTAGGTTTGGGACTTAAGTGTTTTTCAAGAACAGAAATTATTTCATCATACGACAAATCATTAGGAAGTTTAGGAGCAATTAAAGAACACAACAAATTATAATGTTCAGATCCAATGCAGTTCAGTAATATTTTAGCTTACAACTCTTTATCTTAGATAACATTTTTGATTTGTAAATAATTTTGAAATCTTTGTTTATACTGCAAAAATGTTTCTGTTGAAGAATTAAAACATTCTAAATTTGATAAAAATGTTATCGTACATTTTTCTTGATGATCTGGAATATTCTTAATTCGTTCTTGTTTCAAAATAAGATCGGCAAGTCGATCATTACTAGCTGTAATTACCTTTAATAAAGTGTAAAATTGTTCTGCATCCATGATATATTTGTTTATCCTCGTCGCCAATTTATTGTAGTGTATTTTATAGTAAAGAAACAGCTGGAATGGTATAATTTTATTGAAAAAAGGACGACACAATTATACACACATACATCGACATCATCGAACTGTTCTATTTGTAAACAATCTTAAACTCAGTGTTCTGCTTAGCTCTCGTTCTTTAAGAATACTACATA
This sequence comes from Latrodectus geometricus, assembly GCA_026290005.1. Classification (NCBI taxonomy): domain Eukaryota; kingdom Metazoa; phylum Arthropoda; class Arachnida; order Araneae; family Theridiidae; genus Latrodectus; species Latrodectus geometricus. The sequence goes on along the minus strand of JAPDSC010146804.1, from coordinate 830,520 downwards.
TATATAACACTTTATCAATATAAATGTACTAAAACTGTATCATAAGAAGCAAATTTGCATCTAGACAATCAATGAAAACTGCACTAAATATACTGTAGTATATATATATATATATATATATTACTTTCAGCAAATATTAAGAATTGTGTATGTATAAAAACAGTTCTCATTTTATTATATCTGAATAAACAAATTTTATTTTCTGTAATTAATTATTTAGAAAAGTATGTGCTGTTTAATATAATATAATATATATATATATATAATCTGAAAAACACTGTAATTTTGATTTCTTTGTGAGCTTCAAAATTTTATCTATATTTTGTATTAAATTTTAGATGAAATTTTTTTCATAAGTGTGATATGCTCAATAACATATTATGAGTTATTGTAAACAGTTGATGAAAATGAAAAGTCAAAAATGAAAAGAATTTAAACTATGGCAAAAGATTTCCATTAAGTTGTAATTTTAAAAAAATCTCAATTTGTGAAATTGAAATTTTTTCTAAAATGTGCTGAAGAATACAGTTTTTAGAAAAATATATTAGCATACCCTTAAAAGTATGACAGATAATACGAAAATGTCCTTAAGTGCAGAAATAAAACTGTCTGTAAAGTATTCACACCAATGATGTTAATATTGAGTGCTCGTGTCATTTTATATAAATACTAGTGTTTGAATGAAATAATCAGAGCTTATAATTGAATTAAAATTATATCCTTGAACAAGTATTCTCATGCCAGAGGAAAACTGCTTCAATAAATTTAATATACATGACATTAAAACGCATACATCATTCAGCAAGTTAATCTATATTGGAATGTTCAAAAAGCAAGGGAGTAAAATAAATTTGTAAATTTTTAGTAACAAAAAAACTTAAAATTTAACAAAAAGTTTGGGACCCTTTCCTCAATAAAGGTATTTATAATTATAATTTATTAATCAAATTCAATGATTTGCTGTTAATTATTGTTTTCAATTCAAATACTTTAAAATTTTATAATCCCTTAATAAAATTTCTTCTAAAATAATCCTGATTACAAAAGCAAAATTTACAGATTTAGTTTCAAAATTTAAGCTTAAATGTAACTAGGAGATGATTGCTTTTTCATTTATTCAAAGTTAATTCTTTTGCATCTATAATGAATGAAATGGGTTTCATTCTTTATTTCCGTTGAATCTTGTGAATATTAAATTAATCTAATAAAAAATAAATAAAATTGCTAATGGGATTCCTGCAAAAAGATGAATTCTTTAAAGAAGAAATATTAGTAACACATAATTTATTACTACCAGTTTGCTAAAAGCTATTGTTTTAAGTTAAATTGTTTGTTGCTCCTACTTTGAAAATTGCTTTATTTTTATGTGGTTCTGTTTTTCGGTTTTTAAACAACTGCTTCAGGAAATACTCAGATTATTTATATCTAAACATTGCAGTGTAATGTTCAATTATATTGCATTATTAGTTTATATTGTTCACTATTATTTTCCTAACAATTGTCACTAGTTTATATAGGGTTGAGCTAGCAGCTGAATTGTTATTGCTCTAACCTTCAATTCAACAGTTTATGACTTCAGTTTCCTCCTGGTGTAAGAGTGTGTAGTGCTTCAGCACTCACTTCAAAGTGTTAGGTTCTAGTCCAATTAACTCTTGCATGCAAAAAATTACTGTAGAGCATCAACCAAACCAAACTTAGTTTAGTAGACTTAATGTTTAATGCCTTATTAATATTAGGATCATTCTTGTGTGAATTAGAATTCTTTTATCATGGCTTTTTCATGAAATTCTAGTAGAGGATTTCAATTTGTAGCATTTGCATTCCATCTTCAATTACTTCAAACAAATTTGCTAAATTTTTACATGTACTTACTTATAATGATATGCTACTTTCTCTGTGACTTTGTTTCTCTATTTTTATTTATTCAAGAATTTAATTATTGTTTTGTATTTTGCATAGATTTCTTTTTGAATCCTAGAGACCATTACGCAAAGGTATAAATTATTATGGAGAGATTAAAATATTTTAAAAGACATTTTTTTATTCTTTAGCACTGTTTTATTCTTGCTATTAAATTAAGATTTCTTAAAATATAAAATTTAATTGACTTCTCAAATATCAAAATAAATTTTAGTAAGTAATTATTTTCTTAAATACATATTTTGATGTAATTTCGTTCTTTACTGTAAATATATATATATATATATATATATATGCAGTTTAGACAGATCTCATCTTATTACCATTATTCAATCTCATCACAAATTCCAGAAGATTTCATTTCAATTCAAGCCTTTTATGTAAATATATTACTTTGACTGTATATTTAAAAATTCAAATATTACATTTCATTGTAAAATGCATGTAGAATATTTTACTCTTGTATTGGAGATGATTAGTATATACCTATAGGGATGCTTTCCATTCTAAATTATTTAAATCTAGTTGCTGTTAACCAATTTAATTTGTCAATTAAATGTGATTACTAGTAACATTGAATAATGTGTACAAATATACCTACGTGTCCAAACATTGATGTGAAATTTGTTATTTCGGATATTTTATTTATTTGCTGCTCTTGTTAATTTAAACTCCAAAAAAAAAAAAAAAAAAAATTGTGTTTTAGTGTTTGAAGTTTTGTAAATATGTATCTAACTAGTTTAAAGTAGAAAAAAAGTACTATTTTAAATTCAAAATATTTACCTTTTCAATTGATTAGCAATCACATTCTGGCATAGAAAAATCAAAATTGTATAAATAAAAATATTCAAGTATTACTCTTAGAAAACTTTTTATTTATGTCTTGCACATTAAGTAGATTAATGAATAGAAATACTTTTAATCTATAGATGTTGCTTTTATGTATCACAGAAGTGAGCTTTGATTAATTTAATATACTATATGGCAATAAAATAAAGAGTAGTAAAATATCTGTATCATTTATAACTATAATCTTGTGTGTTGTTCATAAATACATATATAAGTTAAAAAATAAATTTATATAGTAGTTTTGAGTTACTTTTCCTAATTTTACTTATACTATTTTGGTGTTGAGAAAGAATTTAAAATATTTTAAGAGTTAAAAATTAAAGTGCTTGCATAAAAGATTACCTAAAATAATATTTGCATTTAGGTGATTTGAAAATGTGATATATATTTTATTGTGTTACCACCCCTTTATGAAAATTGAAATCAAAAGCATTTTTACAAAAAGAGACTACTTTTCTTTATCACTTTTATGAAGGTGGTTATAGTATAATTTACCTTATACTTATTTTAGCTATTTAATTTTCATAATATGTAGCCTTTTTGTACTTTCTAATATATTGATAACACATGTTCTCTTACAACTTAATTTATAAAGAAAAACAATGTAAAACAAATTTAGAAAATGTGTATATGCCATTTTTAAGTATATAAGTATTTATGCATTGTACAAATTAATGTGAAATATGTGTATTAAATAAAATATTATGAAACTATTCATTGTTTTTTGTTTAATATTTCATCTTTAAAACATGCTTTTTTTATGATGTAATGTGAAAAATATCAGAAATTTTATATTTTCAACAATATATTATATCTGTTAAAATTTTTATCTATTGGATAGAGTAAATTTAATCTAGATTTTTTTTAAATTTTATTCTGTGTACACAATACTGAAATTTTGTTTTTTGTATGTGATTGCTCTATAATTTTAAAAAAACATTATATTTGTCTTTTTGAAAAAGATAGCTATGACAAATTACTTTTTCTGTCAATTTTTTTGTCATTGTGGGATTTGTATTTCTTAATTCTTATTCTTTGAGCTTTTTAATTTTTCATTAAATTTTATGTATTGTGCATCAAACTCATATGTATATGATTTCCTTATTTATTTAAATTTTATGTTGTTGATTACATATTTTTTATTTAAAAGTTTGTCCTTGAAATGTTTTTTGGAAAATATTTTTTATATGTTGGATTTATAAAATAAATTATTTAAACTTTGTGTCAAACTATTGTTAATAATTTTCATTGTTGTTTGCTTTAACTTATGAATAGTAAATTGGGTATTTGTATGCATATTTCATTAATCTGTATTGTTATGTGATTCATATTGATTTATTTAATACCAATTATTTAATATTTTAACTGCAAATGAAAGTTAGAGGAATTTTTAAGTTATCTTAATTATAAATACTTATACAACTCGAATACAAGTTTGTCAAAAATTTGATTGTATGTTGAAAAAGTATTTCTCTTAGTTGTATTGCATAATCAAATTTATCTATCTAATCCACAATAACTCTATGGTATTTTGAAATTACAAAAGTGTTTGAATTTAAAAGGAAATGATACCATTACTATATTATTAATAAACTGATCTGTCTTCATGAAAATGATTATTTTAATTTTTCTAATTAAAATGTAAATCACCGATTTGATATAGATGAAAAAAATATTATTTTAGGAGAGAAAAAGTGTACTTCACTGCATAAAATAAAAAAAAATAAAAAATCTGTTTGTCTTAAGAAATGTTACAGTTTTGTTTTTAAAAAAATAAGCAAAACATTATTTTCAACGTTCCCTTATATTTTTTTCTTTCTTCTTTGTTGGCCTTTGTATTCTAAATTACTGTATACATAAATAGTTGATACAATATGGTACATGATATATTTGTGATTCTCTTTCCTAAGAAATGTTAGAAGAAGAAAAATATGAATTAAACAATTTTATTGCGTGTATAAAATTTATATACTTATGTGGTGTGCTACAATATATAAAACAATTTTTTTTTATTTATTTATTTTTAGGAAATTTTAAATAATAATTTTAGATGTCCTGTAAGTTACTGATTTTTGTTTTGATTAATATATTTATTTTACTAATAAAAATAAGTTTTCAGTTTTTACTAAAATGCTCAATCCATCATATATGGTTAAAAATATTTATTGTATTACCACGATTTTTAGAAGTGATTTGCACATATAGAAAAGAAATAGTTATTGCTCTAAAAAGGTTATTTTAAAAATTTCTGTTTATTATGAAAATGATTCGTTCTCTGTATCAGTTCATTGTTTTATCAGAAATGTGGGTAGTCATTTCTAATTTATTTCAGAATTTTGTTGCAATTATCAATTCTAAAATTACTTCATTAAAACTTATAATGTCAACACAAAGATAGTTTGAAAAAACACACATAAGATAGTTATCTCATAATGTAAGGGAGAATTTTCGTCTGAGAAAAGCAAGTTAAAGGACAGATGAATACTTATTGGATATTTGTTTGTTCTGTCTTTGAAAGATAAATGTGTTTCAACTATGAATTAACCTTCAAAAGATAAATGTGTAGCTAATGGCCAAGATAGAGTTGATTATTTTTTGTATGGCAGTAGATGTGTACAAGAGAGCATGTGTTCTTAAATTTTTACTAATACATTTTTTTGTGGCCAGCTTTCATTACTTTTAGTTTTAGTTCATAAAATTCGATTTACTTTCCTTGATTTTGCATTTTGGTTATAAAAGATCTTTTTTTTCTGAGTACCTTATGCATGTAATTAGAAACTTGTATTTGATAAAGTAAACTTTATTGTAATAAAATTCTTAAAAATATCCCCAACTTATTTTCTTAATCATGTTAAAATATTTTTATACTCTTTACAATTATAATAAACTATTTCTTTGATAATATATGGAGTATATTTAAAACAGGTTAATGGTTTAACGTGTGGTTCATATAACCCTAAGTGTAATTTTACCTTGTTAAAGGTTTGTCGTAAATTTTTGAATTCTAATCATGACTTTAAGCTTTTTTACTAGTATAAGCTTTCTTATCTCGATAAAACTATGAAATTTATTAATTTGTTTTGTTTTCTTCATTACTTCTAGAATATTTGTTTCAATAAACTTTTTTCAACAAAAAATTCTCAATGTTATGGAACCATGAACTGTTTAATGCAGTGTTCATTACTCTACTTTCTAATTAGGATATAGACTTTCTGATAATTCAAAATATATACAAACTGAGCTGCAGTGAATAAATTATATTAGTTTTAAATGTTTTTTTACAACATATTTTATTTTTATATTTGTATAAATTAAATGTTTCTTTATACTTTTTGTGCAGAACAAAATATACATTTGTGTTTTCATGAGATGTGCAACAAATTGTCATGCATGCAGCAGTAAAAATAATGAAGATCAAGAATAATAGAAATAGATTAAAATTTTCTGAGTGAGAATAATGATGATATTTGAAATCTTTATGGCAAAAGTCCTAAAAGTTAATTTTCAGGGAATATAATTCATTGCCCGCAGCTTGTCCTCTTCTGGACCTTGCGCCACAAAACCCAACCAACCAACAACAATATAATTCATTGCTATTTATTAAAATATTGTAACTAATTGAACTTGAAAAATGTATATGGTATGTATATTATGTAATTGAGAATTGTGATTCCATATACTTTAAATCTATTATAAGACCAAAAATTCTTTATCTATTGCAATTGATAAAAAGGCCATATTCACCGAGTATCTAGTGATTCTTACTAAAATTAGCTGTTTCTACAATAATATATATAAATGTATCTTTTAGGTATATTTTGCTGAAGGTGTAAATTAGTTTCACATTAGTAAATCAAACTGTTTTCATTTTAACTTGTGGATAATTTGAATTTCCTTGGGAAAATTTAAAGGTCCTCTCAATAGAGGTAACCTGTGTTGGTGTTGAAAATTGGAAGTTCTATATGAAAAGCTGTGGCTACATAAAATTTAATTTTTAGATTTCCTCTTTCTCTTTTCATTATTCTCTGAATATTTTTCAAGTAATAAAGGTCTTCAATAATTTGTCATTTCAGTGTCTGTTACATTTTCTTTGTGCCAAAATTTATGTTTAGAAGTCACTTCATACATTTCACATCGATAAATTTTTATCTGTAAATAATGCTTACAGTTTTTTGTTTCACAAAATTACAACTTCTACTGCAATAAAAAATCTAAACCACAGAGTGAGAGAAAAGTACATAATATATTTCACCAATTGTATAAATAAAGGGAAATAGCATTTTTCAATTTTTGAAACAATTTTCTTATTCTTGATTTTATTTTGATGAAAGTCTTATAGTTTATTTTGCAAGTTTATGTTTTTTTTTTTTTTTTTTTTTTTTTTTTTAAGAAAAAGATAAAAGGTTTATTTTGGTCCACATCATGTATGAATATCTGCTTAAGTAATCTCAACTCTGTGGCACAACAGCTGATCGGTTGGCCAAGGCCTACAGTGCGCATATTAGTTTTTTTGACCGAGGGCTCTAGGGTGTGAAGCATATGTCCTGGTTAAGTGGTGAGCCTGATCCCCCCCCCAGTGTTTACTTTCCAAGCATGCTTGGTAATCAGTTTCATTGACGAACTGAAGAGATGAAAGGCTGAGTCGACCTTGCCCGATTCGAGGATTTTTAAGTAATCACTGCAGTAATTTTCGAAAAGTTTATTCTAATCCTCTAAAAAAGTAACTCAATTATAAAGTTTTTGTTTTAAGCCTTGTTTTTTTTATGATATTGTGGAAGATTCGCATTTTGTCAATACTCAGAACAAACAGCAGTCAAATACAAGGCGCAGCTGTCCTTTTTGGACCTTGCGCCACAAAACCCAACCAACCCGCAGTCAAATACAAGTATTTGTAAAGAAAATAGGCTTAAATTTGTTTAAATTTAAACTACATGATTTTATTTCTTGCATTTATTCACTTTGACTAATTTTAAACATTTTGGGAAAATATTTGCAATTTCACATTGGAACAAGTCAAAAAATATCAACTGAAACATTTCTGTTATGCATCTCCATTTTTCACAGTATTTTTGGTAATTTTTAATACTATATAGTTAGGTTCCCAGTCCACCCATCAGACATCTAACATTTTGTAATCTAAAAGAATTTATTACTTTTTGAATTTTTCGCTCACGCAGTGATGAATTATTTTTCCCCATATAATACTTTTTTAAACTGAAAATGATACTTTATCCTTGCAAGAAAAAAAAAGTTCTTACTCTTAAAATAGTTGATTCATTGAAAGTTAATCATGAAGTCTGAAAAGTTTAATGTGATTACAAAGTGTGTATAATTGTGTAAAATTTCTTGTGAGCTTTAATTTTTTCTCTTTTAATCTCGAAAGAAACATTAGCATTTTGTTTTACTTTCAAGATGCTGTTTATTCTTACATTCTTTCAATATATATACTCATAAGAAATTGAGTTATTATGAAACTTGGGAGGGATAAAGTCTAGTAACGCTGGTAGAGACGCTAATGATTAAAATTTTGTCAACAATGATTAACACTCAATGTCACGAGTTGCGCAGCTGGGAGGGTTAAAAAGCATGATTGATTGTGCCATAGAATTTTTAGAGATTATTTTTTAGTGCGACGTACAGAATTAAAGAATATATTTATTACACACTCTCTCTCTCTGTATATATATATATATTAAGTTGGGGAAAAAGTTATCCATTATTTTTTCGGTAGACGTCTGTAGTGATCGCTATCTCGTGAGGTATCTATCAAACAATTTCAAATTTATGCTCATTGGAAAGGTGACATTTGACACTAAAATATTCTCTTGCTATTTTTGTTTGCTTAATTCAGTTATGAGTACAAGGTTTTAAAAATAGAAGACAACAAACAGAAAATTCGATACATTTTAGTTTTTCTTTTATAATGGCGAAAATGCTAACCAGGTGGCTAAAATTGTGAAAGGTGTTTATCGTCCTATATATGACTGTAACAACCAGTAACGCACAATTTTGGTTTCGTCGATTCCGTTGGGTACTAAAGATGCACCTTGCATGGATACAACATTGTCGAGAATGTCTATAAAATATCAAAAATTATCAAACTTGACAGCATGTCAGCAGTCGTAGCTTTGCACAAGACCTAAAAATCTACATGAAAACTGTTTTAAACCTTTTTACAAAGCGAATCTGAAAGAAGTTACAGAAAGTTCACGTAAAAATAACGGATTTTTTTCCCCAACCTTATATATATATATATATATATATATATATACTGCATTACATAGCCGATCGCATACCAAGTGGTTGGGGTCGTTCTAACTGCTCTCTCCACTGATATATCACGTTCTCCCGCTCACGCTTCTTTTCCAGAGAACAGGGAGATCCGAAGTGAATTTCCGGCCCGAACGGTGCTTCCGTACCTAAAAGCATGGAAGTTTATTTCACCCTTTCCAGATAGGCAGCGAGGGGGAAATGCTATTTCCGTTAATAATTAAGGACATGAGAAAGGGAACACTACAAGTTATTCAAATCTATCAAATTAGATGACTTGTTGACAACCGGTGACAGTACGAACAATTGTTGGACTTGGAAAGGGAACGTATAGGTAGTAGGTCTCAGAAAAGCAGGTTGGTCGAGTGGGCTTATCGGCTAGCTCGATTGGAGCGACTTGGTAGTTATTTGATGTTGACTACAATGGTACACTGAAGAAAGTTCAGGCAACGCAAATGTACTAGAAGATCATACTGTCATAAGAGCAGACCAACGATTATTCAATGGCATTTACCATCTTCCAGTTGTAGAATAGAAACTATTCGGAGACGTCAATTAAGACACCTCTCTGGCCCCACATCATAGGTAGTGGCAATTGAATTGCCGACCTCTGTTTAGCTAGAGTGTGACGAACTATAGGTATGTGATTTTAAGCAATGATTCTTGATTTTGCCTCAATGCTGATAACCATTGCATATGCATGTGTTGGCTACCACACCACCGGACTTATGCAGTATTTGTTGTCGACAGGTATACGATGATTACAAAATTGAAAGCGTGGAGCGCAATTTCTTGAGACACGATCACCTCTGGTCATTTTTCAACACACTTTGTCGGCACGCAATTGCGTGGAGTAAATTTTTTCGCCAGTTGTACTGTTTATGTTACCAACTAGCCTAGGTGCTCTTTATCAACAGAACAATGCTTATCCACATACTGCGCTATTCTCCAAAGAATGTCTTGAAGCGTAGAACGCATTTCCACAACTTACAAGATTACCAGATCTCTCGACAATAGACCACCTGCTGGACAGGATTGGTTGCAAATTCATTCGTCCTAAGTTTTCGGTGTATTAACTACTCAGTTTCAAAGATTGTGCTATAATTTTCCGCAGGTCATGGGTGATCTCATTCATTCGATTTCACGCTGTGTTTTTGCTTGTATAGTTGCCAGAGGTGGATTTGCAATCTATACTGATTTGTAACTGTTCATGCCATATCTTAAAACAATTTTTTAAATTTGTAATCCTTTTCTTATATGCTATCCTTATTATATTATATGCTACTACGGATATTAAGTTTTACTGATAGCTTATTATCTGAGTTTATATGTTTTATTATTACATAATTTTTCCAATGATAAATCAATTGAAATTGACCATAAGTCTTTTTAAATGAAAATATTAAAAAAATAAGTAAAAGAAAGCACTAAAATTTTTATTTTGTTAAGAATTAACAGGAGACATGAGCATAAAAAGTTTTTTGCATTAAAATAAATACACTGCTGGCCACTCAAATTGCAACACCAAGAAAGACAGATATATCATAACAAAATTTATTTTGTAGAGAATATGTTTACCAAGTATTAAAGGATTAAATTTACAGAAATCTGTGAAGTGTGGTTCCTGCCAAAATTAATAGCCAGATTAGCCGCCATTGTTGGAGATCACTATTGCCACACGCATCGAAATTAATTCAAAGAGACTTTGGACGTGTTCTTGGGATACAGCAGACAGCAGCTTTCACACGTATTAAAAGTTGATCTGGTATGGCAGCTGGGAATTTAATCTGTGTTAATCTTTGAGCAATCATTGACCACATGTTTTCTATCGGTGAAAGATCCAGTGAGCGAGCTGGCCAGGGAAGCCATTCTATATGGCGATTGGCGAAGAAACATTGGATAATGCGTGCCAGGTGTGGTCACGCATTATCCTGCTGAAATATGGCTGTGGGCAAGCCCTGAAGTTAAAGAAGGACAACTGTCTTCAACACCTCGGAAATGTAGCACTAGCTGTTTAAAGTACAGGCAATGTGTACTAGAGAAGTGTGAAAGTGATATCCAATACCACCTCATACCATAATACTTGGTGCAAGACAAGTGTAGTGGTGTACAGATGTTCAGCATCCCCTCTCCACGGTCTCCAGACTTGAATGCGACCATCGTGGTGTTGCAGACAGAAGCGTGACTCGATAGTAATGACATTTTCCTTCCTTTCTGCGGTCCACACCCTTCTTTCATCGTACTATTGGCGATGGAGACATCTGTAGTTCGGCGTCAAGGGTAGACGAAGCAATGGATGCTTTGCGGACAGATCACTCTGCTGTAAACGGCATCGAATAGTACGGTCAGACACTGGATGATGCGTTACAGACTGAATATGTTGTGATATGCTTCGTGATGTGGCTGAGCGATTCGTCACTGTCCTACGCACAATTTGCCTGTCATCTCGTGAAGTGGTATACTGAGATGGATGTGATCGAACACGTTAGTCCGTCGTACCCTCCTGTATCCGATGATCGCATATCCGCATTACAGTTGTTTGGTTTCGTTCAATACACAAGTATCGTTGGTATCGTTCAAGATATTCCACAATCTAGGTAGGGTACTATCCTTCCTCTGTTGAACTCGGATACTTGATCAAAAAATGATCTCTGTTTTCTAAGAGATATTATTGAGCGTTTCTTGAAAAGAAAAAAACCACAAGAAAAACACAATTGCCGAACTTGAAATCATTGAAATCTCCAAGCCTAAAATAGAACTTTGAAGTTGCTACACAGGTGCACGTGATGTGTGTCTGCGTTGAAATTGTAATCATTTCTATATCTGAACTACGCTAATGCATGTCGCAAATTTCATGTTATTCGCATGCTTCCTTCAGGGTTCTGCACTAATGGGGACCAGAAGTGTATTTTATTCTGTTTTTCTTACAAAATTAATAAGATAAGTTACTTAATATTACTTAGAAAAAAAATAGAAATCTTAGTTTATCTTGTAAATTAATGCTCTGCATTTTTGGACCTCATATATTTAAGAAAAATATTTTTTAATATTAAAAAATTTCAAAAAATAGCACCACAAAAATAAAATGAATTGATAGTTCAAAATTAAAATTTTCCATTGATATTAGAATAGGATTAAGATTGAAAACCACACATTAACTCAGAAACTGCTACTCTAAATAATTTTTTAATTTTCAGACATGCTTTAATAGGAAGCGATTACTTAATACAAAATCATATTCTGATGTAATTATCACTAGTAATACAGAAAATAAATCAGAGTTATATGTTGACTGAATCTCAGTTATTGTCTGATTCCTTTGAGAATAAGACCACTTCGAATTAAAGTAAAATTTGGGAGAACATTACATATTTTTGATAAATCATCTAAAAATGCGGTCTGAATAACTTGTTCAATCAGGCACATAATGAGGTACGCTGAAACAACAAGATTGTCTAAAAATAAGTTTACAAATACATATTTCTAAAAAATAGGTTTAAACATGAAGAAGTTGCATATTATGAACTTTATTCCGTAACGTTAGAAATGGTAAAAAACTTGCGCCAGAATTTGATGCACACAGATTTGTAAATGAGTAACGTTTAACAAAACAGGGTGTTCTATATGACTTAATTTTATTATTTTGTCTGTTGTTTCTTCTAATAAAAGGGCAATTGTATACAATTATATATACATTAAAGTGAGTTCTAAGACTTACGGAGACTATAATTAATGTTTGTGGCAGTAATTCCCATTCTTCCAAATGCGCCGATTTTAACAACTAGAGGCTCTTGCCAGAGGAGTTTTGAGATGCAATGACTTCCTAGAATATACCACAAGTTTTTGAAGGTGCCATATTGAATTATGGGGAATACCCTCTATTTTGCAGATAACCGTAAGCAAGTGTATCTCTATTTAACCAGAAGTTATCGTTCATAAAAATGAATATCTTTCATGACACTTCGAAGAAGTTGCACGCCAAAAATCTCATACCAATAGTATTCTCCGTCACTGTACTAACAGAGAAGATATAGAATTGTATATACCTGTCCAACATGATTCCCGTCTGTACCGGGATGTCAGTGCTACTAAAGCTATCGATTTTCTAGGCTGAAGGCGTTTTTCTGGTTCTCTCCAGATTAAAACGCTTCAAATATAGCTTTGTTCTCTGAATTTCGAGTCTTTATTTAAAAGAATTCAACGCCAATATTGTTGTGTCCAAAAGTCATTCCCAGATTTTAAGATAGACGCTTTTTACTGTGATATTGCGTAAGGGAGACATACTACTAATCTCCAGACGTAAAAGGACTAGTTAGCTTGCGATCAGTGCACGGTTTATTTTGGTATTAGTTTTCAAATGCAGCAGCGTGATCTTAAGACAACTGCCCAGCAGTCATCTCTATAACGTGCATTTAAAGTCACATTGAGATGTGCTTTCTTGAGCGATCTTATCTAGTAATAGTGATAGTACCCGATCTCTGAAACTGTCCTTATCTGGCGACGACCGTACGTGACACTTGTAGACAATGAGTGACTTCCGTATGTGACTTTCCCCGGCTTCTCCCCATCGTAATTTAATATTTCAATGATTCCGTATAGTAAATTTGAATCCAATAAACCAGCCATTATTTCCACGAGGAAACGGAGTTCCCATCACATATAGAATTTATATAACAATTCTCATCTCCCTTAAACGGAAAATAGACGCATAGATTGCAATTGTTTCCTATTTTACTCCCTAATATCAGAAAATAATGCTTGTAATATTTTCGCTTATTTCAAAAATATGTTCGTAACTTTAATTTTGGATGCTAAAATGCACAGGTCTATGAAGATATTTTGGTTAATACCTAATAGTTTCCCAAAATACGATTACATGTGTCCGTGCTTATTATATTTAGATTAAGATGGAGTTTCAACTTTTGATCAACTGAAAACTTTCTGAATCAGATGGCCCTGTTTGAATTTTCTCCTTTAATGAAATACCTCATCCAGTATTGATAAAATTTAACTGAAGACTTGATCAATTTTCTCTTTCGATTCTAATGGTTCTTCTACAGTTGCTCTTGGCAAATATGTATATTGCCTTTAATATTTACATGCTTCTCTGTATACATGTATACAGATTTAAAACAAATATACTTCAGACAGTATTTTTGAGCTCATTTTTTAGAAGTAATACATCTATGTCATGATGGAAAACTTTGCATAATTTAATACATTCTCTCGTTATAATTTAATTCATTTATTCACTGTATTGAAATTTATTTAGAAACTTGATATATATCGTCAAACTTAGTTTAGAATTTAGTGAGAACTTTCATTTTCATATGATCATGAATGAATGGATCGGAGTAAATAAGAATGTGTATTCATATACTTATGCACATCAGCATTATATATTTAAATTGCAATTTCTATATTAATGTTCTGATGAAAATGTGCCTTTTACTTTTCAGTCGTTTGTTTGATACTTAGATTTTTGTCTACCATCGGTACTTATAATTATTACTGCATAGTAGCATGCAATCGATTCTGTTGTTATTTGAAATGGATGACAGTGCAGTAAAACATACTTTAAGATACAGCGCAGTGATACATACTGTATTAACAAAATGATGAAGTTTATTTCAGATACATTTGAATTTAGCTTTGTTAAAAGTACATGTTCGATAAAATGTAATGTTATTAAAAATTCAATAAGTAACATTTACATACAATGAAATATTATAAAAAAAATATTGAATTTCAAAAGTCGATGCATTCATTTCATTTCTTGATGTGAAAGCTATACTAAAATAAAAACAGAAATGGCTAAAATATAATATAAAACATAAATATGAAGCAGAATGAAAACAGCTTAAGAGATTTGTTTCCTGAGGCAAAAATCCTGTTATGTTAATAACTTATCTTCATTGAATAATTATAATATATATGTTAATTTAAAAGTGATTCATCCGGTGATTATGTATAATAATCGGTGATTATTCATAATGACTATTAAACATGGTAAATGTGACAAGTTATTGAATATTTATCAGTTTTATCTGTAAGTTTATAAATCCCCAACTCGTAATGGGAATATTATATCTTCCTTTCACTTTGTAGAGATATGACATTTTAATTAGATAAAACATATTTTAAAGTAATATTAAGCATTTTAGTTCTTAAGAATTTGAAAAGCATTATGATGACTTAGAACAAAATTTACAACAATATTTCAGTTTGAAAATTAAAAAAACAAGTTTCCATTTCGTACGTTCATTTCAATAGATATTTTAAGATAGTTTTAAATAATTGCATAATTTGAATAATATCTGTAGTAAAAGGTATGGAAAAAGGCAAAATAATCAAAATTACTAAAAGTGAAATAAAGCCTAACTCGTTATTTCTGTAAATGTTTTATTTTTATAAACAAAGCAGAACTTTAAATTATGGAACTAGCACTCTTATAGGTAATACACTCCTCAAGACAATTAAAGGATATTGCGGTTTTAGGTGGATCTTGTGGCTGGGAAACGTTTTAGCTGATTGATACGTGGTCAACAGACGTAGTAGGTTACATGAGAATAAATTACCCAAGTTTGGCAGAAAAAAATACATTTCATTGCGTATATGTGTATAAAAGGGGGAAAAAAAAACACAATTTGTGCATATGAGAAAAAGAATAAGAAAAGTTACTTTCTTCAAAGGAAATCATTTTTTTTGGTGGGTATTGTTTCCACGGACGTCCAGCAAGGTTGAACACCTTTAAGACTATTAATCATGAGTTGAGGTATTCTGTCCCACTCTTCCAGAAGACCTCTTACCAGTTCTTGTAGAGTTTGTGAGAGGTGGTTGGTGGCCAGCAACTAGTCTTCCTAAAGCGTCCCAAATGTGCTCTATTGAATTCTTGTCTGGAGAACACGCGGGCCATTCCATTCGTACGATTCCTTCCTTGAAAAGGAAATCCTTCACATATGTTAGCACGATGTGGCTTGCAGTTATCGTCCATTAAAATGAAGTAATCTCCGATTGCTGCTGCGTAAGGGACTACAATAGGCTTCAGGATCTCATCCCTATATCGGCGACTAATCAGAAATCCATCTCGAATGATATAGAAGTCTGTAACCCCGTCAATGGAGATGCCACCATACACCAACACTCCCCCACCGACAAATCTGACACTTTCGTGCACGAACGTAGGATTATTCCTACTTCCACGGTCCCTTCAGATGAAAATATATCTATTGTCAGGATGAACAGAAAAACGGGTCTCGTCAGGAAAAAGAACATTGCTCCATTCATTTCTCCTCCAGTTCACATGCTCTGTTGCGCACTCCCTGTGGTCACGACGATTCCTTGACGTTAGTTACCATACCATCGGTCGGCGAGCACACAATCCTACACCATGGAGCCGGTTTCGGACAGTCTGAGTTAAAACCGTGGTGTCAGTAGCCGAGCGAAGGAGTTGTTGGAGAAGAGTAGCGTTCATATTTCGGTGTCTCCGAGCCGTTAACACTAAATAACGATCTTCATTGGGCGTTGTTGCCCTACTACGACATTGCCTTGGTCTGCGGCTTGCACTTCCAGTCTCTAAGAAACGGTTCTAGATCCTGGAAATCACACTTTTTGACACTCCAATGGCTTGCGCTACTTCGGCTTGAGTTTTTCCCCCTTCTAACCTACCAACATCTTTCCAAGCTTCTGAATCGGTTAAATGACTTCACGGATACATCGTACTCATCAAAACAAAGCAGTCACTGAATGTCGATCGTCCTTGTCTTCATTGTCTTTTAATTAGTTGAAAGTCAAATTTCAGTCACTGCCGCTGAAGTGACGTTTTTAACGCCGAACTCAAAATTAGCATACTCCACAGTTTGAATCATGATAAAAAATTTTCATTTGTGATTCTCTTCTTCCATTTTCAGCAAAAAAAAAAAAAAAAAAAAAAAAATCGCTTATATTTTTATTTTATGTAAAACTTACAATATATTTTAATTGTTTTGAGCAGTGTATTTGTGTCTTGCTAATTAAATTACCTGGGTGAAAAAAACTCTTTGGGTCATTAAAACTTACAAAAAAAAACTGTTTTACATTAAAACAAAGAAGAATACCTATATTTGTAAAAAATATTCACTTAAATTTACTTGTAAGTTTTCTTATTTAGATGGATTATACTATGTGATGACAATTAGAGATACACAGTTTTTTAATTTTTTATATTTGACGTTATCAGATTTTCACTCCCTCTGGCAATTACATCATTTAGGACTTTTTTCACTGACATTTAGAAAGATGATTTTCTAATACACCTCGGAGTGATATTGCTTGATATGGAAAATTTTTAAGCAAAATAAATTTTTCCTTCTCAAACTGAAGTAATTTCTGGTGTAATCACGAAGAAAATTTTCCTTGTTTTGATAGATAAATGTCTCTGTTTTGAATTTCTAATATCATTGCTATTAAATTTCGTGGATTACTGCCTTCTTATTGTGTCTAGATTTGACACTCGTAGTTTCACTGTGTCATAAATATTACCAGAAGAAAATTCATTACAGAAGAAAGTTCAAAACTTTCAACAACTTTTTTGCCTGGGATTCTAAGCTTTCGTTAGCACTTTATCTATATTTTCTTACAAGTTCTTGCCTGATTAAAATATCTATCTGGTTAAAATGGATAATTTCATTCTAAATCCCAAAATTAATAACAGGTAAACAGTGATTTAGCAACGGACCATTTCGCATTAGACTTATCTTCTATTTCACTGTTCGCTTTATTAGAAGGGCTGTTAAGTGTTTCTAATGAAGTCCAAATTTCTTTCTTAGATCTAAGATACTTGATAGAGTTATTGAAGGAAGAAAATGTTTTTGAATTTACTTTTAAAGGCATCTCAAATATTGCTTCATAAGAAATATATCGCCAAGTTAAAATACCTTCAATAAATATTCATGAAATGACACGTTTCCATAAGTTGTAAGAAACTTATGTTACTGACCCTTTATTAGTTATATTAGTTTAATAGTGTTATTGATTTCCAATAAAAAACTTATCATATTTTCAAAATCCTGGTTTGCACACTAAACTGAACTTGGAGTCTGGCTAAGCTTAAGTTTTTCAAATACAATTTTCAAATCGAGCCACATTGCACAAGCTTTTTTCAATACCTGATTGCTAAACTCGAGTTCCCAGTGTACTTGCAAATCATTTTTGCTTTGAAGTACATTGATTGCTTCAAATATAAAAAATGACATTTAAATGGTATACAATGGTATACTTCTGCACGCAACCTTTTTAGAGCATTCAACCGTATGAATTTTGTAAAGTAGTCTTGATATTCAAATATAAATCTGAAATCATTATCTGGTTGCAGATACATGTCAGTTAAATCGACTTACCTCTTGAGTTCATTTCTTTGAAAAATATTGACCTAAAAATCCTTTCTGGCATACTATTGACAATTTTCACACAAGTTTAAGTAAATCACTGTCTCACAAGAAACTTTATACATTTTTTTTGAAGTTCTTTTAACATTCTGTTTCTACCGCCAAGGCTAGTTGATAAATGTGTTTCATGAGAATCAGAATAAAAAGTTTTTATAATAACATTAGAAATACTACCGAAATTGCCTAAATCTGACATCAATAGACATTCTCAGTAACTGTGTTTAAGAAACAGTGTTGCTTATCAATGGCTTACGTCTTGACAGTAGCCATGTAGCTAAGCAAATGGAACGAATTTTGAAAAATGTTAAGGAATTTTATTGCTTTTACCATTACGTATCAGGGATTTCATAAACTAATAAGAAAATGTGATTAAAATTCAATAATTTATATCGTTATCAAGTTTAGTGGTGATTATGAATTATCCTAGTAACAATACAAAATCACCAACTAGTTACATTTATAATAATATGCTCCTTTAGTAGCAATGGTTAGGATGCCCTTTAAAATAGGTTTCAAAATTTATCTCTCAAATAACTTTTAAATATTTTAGAACTGGAGAACAAATTCAGGTTTTAGTAGAGATAGTTAATAACGCTTCTCATATAAAATCAACTGCCAAATAGAAGACGATTCAAATGTGGAAAATAAGGATGCATTATATATATGACTGTTAACATACAATTAATTTTGTGGTTTAGAATAAAAATGATTAAATAATTCATTGTAATAGACAGATACCTTAGGCAACAACAAGTAAAAAAATACACTGCTCAAAACAATTAAAGGAAATTGTAAGTTTTATACAAAATAAAGACATAAGTAAAATTTTTTTCGCCGAAAATGGAAGAAGAGAATCACAAATGCAAATTTTTCTGATTTTCAAACTGTGGAGTATGCTAATTTTGAGTACGACGTAAAAAACGGCGCTTCAGCGGCAGTGAATGAAATTTGACTTTCAACTGAATAAAAGACAAGGATGATCGGCATTCAGTGACTGTTTTGTTTCCATGAGTAAGAGGTCTCAGCAAAGTCATTTAACCAATTCAGAAGCTTGGAGAGATGTTGGTAGGTTAGAAGGGGGAAAAACTCAAGCCGAAGTAGCGCAAGCCATTGGAGTGTCACAAAGTGTGATTTCCAGGATCTGGAACCGTTTTTGGAGACTGGAAGTGCAAGCCGAAGACCAAGGCAAGGTCGTAGTACGGCAACAACGCCCAATGAAGATCGTTATTTAGTGTTAACGGCTCGGAGACACCGAAATATGAACGCTAACTCTTCTCCAACAACAGATTCGCTCGGCTACTGACACCACGGTTTCAACTCAGACTGTCCAAAACCGGCTCCATGGTGTAGATCTGTATGCTCGCCGATCGATGGTATGCGTTAAACTAACATCAAGGCATCGTCGTGACCGCAGGGAGTGGGCAACAGAGCATGTGAACTGGAGGAGAAATGAATGGAGCAATGTTCTTTTTTCTGACAATCCCGTTTTTCTGTTCATCCTGATAATAGGCATATTTTCATCTCGAGGGACCGCGGCAGAAAAAATAATCCTGCGTTCTTGCAGGAAAGTGTCAGATTTGGCGGTGGGAGAGTGTTGGTGCATGGTGGCATCTCCAGTGACGGGGTTACAGACTTCTATATCATTCGAGATGGATCTCTGACTGGTCACCGATATAAGGAGGAGATCCTCAGACCTATTGTAGTCCCTTACGCTACAGCAATCAATGACTTTATTTTAATAGACGATAACTGCAGGCCACATCGTACTAACCTGGTGGAGGATTTCCTTTCGGAGGAAGGAATCGTATGAATGGAATGGCCAGCGTGTTCTACAGACATGAATCCAATAGAGCACGTTTGGGACGCTCTAGGAAGACGAGTTGCTGGCCACCAACTACCCCCACAAACTCTCCAAGATCTGGAAAGAGCTCTTCCTGAAGAGTGGGACAGAATACCCCAACTCCTGATTAATAGCTTCATTAACTCCCTGCCTGAAAGGTGTTCAACGTTGCTGGCCGTCAGTGGAAACCATCCTCCCTACTGAAAATGACTTCCTTTGAAGACAACTCCTTTCATTATTCTTTTTTTTTCTCATATGCACAAATTTGTTTTTTTCCTTTTGTACACAAAGGCTCAATAACATACACTTTTTTCTGTCAAACATGTGTAATTTATTCTCACGTAACCTACTATGGTTGTCGACCATGTATCAATCAGCTAAAATGTTTCCCAACCACAAGATCCACCTAAAACTGCAATATCCTTTAATTGCTTTGAGCAGTGTATAAAAATGTTCCAAAGAAAGTTTAGAATCACAGGCAAAAAATGTCATGGAAAGTTTCCAATTCCAAATTTTCTACTGGTAAAATTGATGACATAGTGAGATTACGAGAACCATATATGGACAGAGCAAGAATTTATCCAGGAAGTTTATAAGCAATCATATTAGAAATTCAAAACGGAAATATTTAGGAACAAAACAAAGAAAATTTTCATAGCAATATACCAAAAATTACTTCGGTTTGTGAAGAAAAATTTATTTTGCTTGAAAATTTTCCATATCAAACAATATCACTTCGAAAATATTAGTTGTGTTAGGAAATTATCTTTATGATAATCAGTGATACTAACGATGTATTTTCAAAAGAGAGTGCAAATCAAAAGCAAAGTGCAGGTGTGGAAAATATGGAAAACTGTAATTCTAAATGTCATAATAGTCTAATGTATGTAAATAGATAATCATTCAGTATATTTTATAAAAATGTAGGTTTATTTATTTGTTTTTTTTTTTTTTTGGACACACAGATTTTTTATAAGTTTTAATAATCTAAATTATTTTTTTAATTAAAGTCTTTTAAATAGAGTTTAAAGTTCTATTTTATGTAGATAAAATTAAGGTATTTAATAAAATAACATCAGTGTAAAGTAACTTCCATTAATTTTGATCATTATGTATTTTTCACAATACCTCTTATGACAGATATTTCCATAACGAATTCATGAGGGGGTAATATGCAGCTTCTGTTAGTCAATAGACCGGAGCACCAAAAAGTAGAAGACTGTCTTGGCTCCATGCTGGTAGGAATTGGGGTGCTGATTCAGTAACCCTTAGAACTACATATCTGGCACTGATTCGGCCTATTCTCGAATATGGCTTTCCAATTTACTGTTGCGCACCAGCTTCAAATTGAAGAAACTAGAGATGGTCCAGCTGAGTACAACCAGTATAATTACTGGGCTGAAACGTAGTTGCCCTTCGGAGATTGTCCTTTTTGAGGCAGATCTGATGCTACTTGCGACTAGAAGAAACGGTGCTCTTGTAAAATACCTCAACAAACTTTCTATTTATGGTAATGGCAATACAACTTCAGCTTACCTAAATAGATGGATAAGCCAACAAAGACGAAGAAAAACTGTCCTTTTAGTCAGGTTGCAACCCTGAATTTACCTAACCCTAATGTTGAGCTCCATTCATTGCAGTGTTGCCTGGATCCCTCAGAGGGACTCTCTGGGGTGCATTTTCCTTACAACTTCTCTTCCCCAGTGTCTAAAAAAGAACTTTTGGCAGTTCATCTCAAACAGTTGGCTTTGGAAGTCATAGCCAATGTTCCCGAAAATGCTATTAAGATTTTTACTGATGGTAGAGCAAAATGGCTAAACGTGCAGGTAGTGGTATATATATAGTGACACCTTATGACAAAATATCAATCAGCCGACGCAACCCGGACTTTTGTTCAGTTTTTATAAGTGAGCTAATTGCAATAAATGAGGGGCTTGAGGCTGTACTACAATGAAGGATTACGGAGAACTTTGGATTTTATCAGATAGCCGTAGCTCACTTCAACATCTTCACAATTGGTTCTTGATCGGTGACCTGACTAGTATCTCAATCTTGAATAAGTTAAAAGAGATTTCACAGCATCACGAGATTCATTTACAGTGGATCCCTTCACACGTAGATATCCATGGAAACGAGCTTGCAGACAAACTTGCTAGGGAGGGATGCAATCAACCGATTCCAACTTCATCTATCCTTACCTTTCAGGAGTTATACTCCCGGAAAAAGGAACAAATTGTGGCAGATTGGAGGGTTCCTCCAAGTCACCACTGGTATATGGGTGGGAAGCCAGGAATTGCCCTTGCCCTCGACTGTGATAGAGGCTCCTCAACTGCGATAACAAGACTCGCCAGTGGGCACATTAAGTGCCTCTCGTTTTTTGAAGGAAGTAAGATGTACGACTCCTGCACAAAGTGCGGTGTTCCTGAGGCTTCGCCACGGCACATTTTGGATTGTATGGGCCTCTCTAGGAAGGACCTCTATGTAACTCCTCTTCTTGTGCTGGACTTTTTAAGAGTCAACGGAATTCTAGATCTTGTCTGACTCCTTCAGACTTTGGAGGATAAGAAAGAAGAAGAAGACAAATATTTTATAACTTATACTATTACCGTATGCACTTGTCTTCAAATATCTACTGAAATGAACGTACAAAAGTGCTATTGCTGTTTAAATGTTTTAATTGAAGTATTATTGTCAGTTTCCCTTATTTGAAAATTATTATTTTCACATGAAAATTCATTTCACACGAAATTTTGTTAAAATATATTTAATTAATTAATCTATAATTCCTTGCCTATACGCATTGATTTACGGAAATTTGTTTATTTAGGGGAAACTGACAACACTATCACATGAGAATATATTCTTTGAAATAGTACACAATTAAGAAAGATTCACAATAAAATTCTACCATTACAAAATTTCCTTTAATTATGTGGAAAAATATAAGTTGAAGTACAAGTTGAAAAATTATTCAAATATTTCATAAGCGTGTTTAACTAATCAAATACAAGAAATCTCTTTTATGGTAATTTAAATGTTTTTAATTATATATATTTTAAATTTAAAACTTCAAGAATTTATTGTTTATTGGTATATTTCAATTGAAATGTGATAACATCTCAAAAATTAATATGTAATTGATTTTATATTGAATTTCTTATTTAATATTTTAATGTAGTAGTTTGTAAGGTAATATCTCCGTGCATTTGTATAAAATCAATAATTTGTTTAATATTTAGAGAAATTTTCAAATAACACGGTGATTTAAATTAGAAATAAAATAAATACATGTGAACTTCTCTACATATTAAAAATCTTGTCAAATATGAAGTTGCCGACTAAAATGAAATGCTATACTTGCATTGAAAATTGATGGAGCTAAAATAACTCTGAAGTGAGGTAACTGCACCTGAAACATAAGTTCTGGAATTTAAAGGAAATCCGGGCTAATTTTAAAATCAGATAACAATAAAAAAAGGAAGTTCCTATGCTAAAAGTATTATCAAAGTAAATGACTTTATGTTTTAATTGGAGTAGTTATGGCTAGTCATCATTAGAACTAAATATTATTTAACGTTGGTCAAATCAGAGAAAAAGATCATATAATTTACTTTACTAGAGAATTTTTTTAATACTTTGCTGTGTATTCTTTGCAATAAAAATACTTTTAAATCATATTACACTCAGAAAGTAAGACTGAATTGTCTGTTATGCGTATTCTAGCACATTCTGGTGTAGAAAAAACAATCTAAAAAGCTTTTTCTAAAAAAATACAAACTCTCCTCTTAAATATTCGATAATTTTACTAATTCTTTCTGACAATCAATAGTATTGAGTTTTTGCTATTTTATAAAATTTTTCTTAAGATTTTAAAATAATAATGCAATAGAAGACAATAAATTCTCATTGAATTATTTATTCATAGAAAACTTGGCGAAATATTTATTTCAATATTATTAAAATTAAAGGAAACTTGTGTATAACATAATGCTGTCATATATTATGGATATAGACAAGAAGTTCATATAATACGAGGGTATATCTAACATTTTTGAGAGTCATCTAGCTATGTTAAACTTTTATTTACGAAATTTTAAGAATCCTCAAAATAATAACCTGCAATGTAGGAAAATTATCCTAAATTAAAGAACAACAAGCCATTCATTTCTATGAATCTTTAAAGAAAAATGTATTTATAACTATCAATCTCATTTTCGTAAGGAAAACTATGTTCACAAATTCCTTTTCAGATCAAAAGCCGCACTTAGATAAAGTGAATAAGGATATTATCTATCACACCATTTGACTTATTTTTGTTTTAAGAAACTCAACTGCCAATCTTAAGATCATGAGTTTTCTGACAGTAACTCCTTAGTGATTTTTTGCATAAAATTTGTAGTGTACCAGTTAGTTGTTAATGTACTTTATCTTTGCACCTTCATAGCTTTGATCATTCCTGTATTTCTGAAGAAAACAATTTATATATTTTCTTCATGACTTGTATTTTCACTATTATGTGTTTTGGATCATTTTCAAGGAACTTTTTTGAGGTATTGGAATACCAACAAATTGTATGTGGATTTCATTATCAGTTATGATTTTAATACGGTGTGCATCATCTTTAACTAATTTAAGATTTCATACCTGACTCGACCACGTTCTTTCTTTTAGAGCTCAATTAAATTATGAAAAACCCAACATTATAAGCTATTTTTCTTCACATGCAATTCTTTATGAATAATTTATATATGAAGGAGAATGCAACGTTAAATACCTACTGTGCCATTTGCTAAATACAGTGATTATCATTATCAACATTTTGCCTCCGATAGGCACATTATCCAGGATTATAATTGATAATGACTTCCAGTGTATTTTTTAACCTGAGAAGAATTGTCATTTCAATTGTAAGACAACTAAATACAGTAGAAAAAATTCTAAATGTTAATTTAGAGATTGAATGTATTCTTCTTGATTTAATACCGCTTCAGAATTATGGAAATCCATAGTATGTTATTGTTCTTGCATCGAGAATCCACTTTTCCTATCTATAATTTATTCTTTAGTAAACTACTTGCAATTGGCTAACACAAAATTATCTGCTTAGATAGCTTACGGTTTCAAATCTAAATGTTAACCACTTCTTGTCTGTGCGTATCTCAAAAACATTTTAGAGTGAGCTTTGTATATAAAAGATGTTAGGTATATCAGATTCTTTTGAAAGCTGTACAAAAGTTATTCTGAAATTGCTAAATAAAAGCAGACAGAAAACATTTTTTTAAAAATATTATAATGTGAAGTAAAGAATTTGCAATTAAAATAGGAAAATTATAAGAAAAATTGAAAAAGTAAATGATGTTTTTTACGCTGATATTTGGATTTTAACAAAAACATGCATTCTATGATATTCTATTACATTTATTTTTAAGTCAGGTATTTACAAGTTTTGGAATACGTTTAATTTGGCAAATTTTTCTGTTTAATTATTTGATGTGTTTTATGCTAAAACTCCGAGTTAATATTTATGCCTTTTTAGTCTTTTCTTTTACATTTTGTACTGCTTTTGCTAATGATGCCTATCTGTATTACGTTTGAAACAAAAAATGAAGATTGTCTTGTTTTTTGGTTAATCAAAAAAGAAATAAAAGCTTCGAAACTACACTACTGGGCATTAAAACTGCTACACCAGGAAGAAATGCAGATAACAAAATTATATTTATTGGACAAATATATTATACTAGAGATAACAAGTGATTAAATTTTCAAAAAAATTGGCTGGATAGATCCTAAGAAATCAGTACACAGAACAACCACCTCTGGCAGTAATAACAGCAGTTATACGCCTGGGCATTGAGTCAAAATATTTCATTTCTACATGACATTTTCTATTGGTGAAAGATCTGGAGAACGTACTGGCCAGGGCTACAGCCGAACATGTTCCGTATCAAGGAAGGTCCGTACAATACCGGCAACATGTGGTCGGGCATTATACTGCTGAAACGTAGGGTTTCGCAGGGCTCCAATAAAGGGTAGAGCCACGGGTCGTAACACACCAGAAATGTAACTTGCACTGTTCAAAGCACCGTCAATGCGAACGAGAGGTGACCGAGACGTGTATCCAATGGCACCCCATACCCTCACGCCAGGTGATAGGCCAGTATGACGATTACGAATGCACGCTGCCAGTGTGCATTCACCGCGATCTAACATGGATGCGACCATCATGATGCTGTACACAGAACCTGGATTCATCTGAAAATATGACGTCTCGCCATTCGTGCGCCCAGATTCGTCGTTGATCACACCATTGAAGGCGCTCTTGTCTATGACGCAGCGTCAAGGGAAGCCGTAGCCATGGTCTCCGAGCTGAGAGTCCATGCTGCTGCAAACGTCGTCGAACTGTTCGTGCAGAAACTTGTTGTCTTCCAAACGACCCCGTTTCTTGACTCACGGCTCGTGACAAGGGTGCACGATCTATTAGGGCCATGCGGATAATATATCTGTCTTCTCGGCTGCTAGTGATAGGTGGCCGTTGAGATCCCGCATGGCGTTCCGCATTATCGTCCTGAACCCATCGATTCCATATTCTGCTAACAGTCATTGGATCTCAACCGACGCGAGCAGCAGTACTGCGATAAGATAAACCACAATCCCGGTACGCTACAATTCGACCTTTATCAAAGTCAGAAACGTGCTGGTACGCTTTTCTCCTTCTTACACGAGCATCACAACAACTC
Source organism: Latrodectus geometricus (assembly GCA_026290005.1). NCBI lineage: Eukaryota > Metazoa > Arthropoda > Arachnida > Araneae > Theridiidae > Latrodectus > Latrodectus geometricus. Next base: position 803,479 of record JAPDSC010146804.1, on the reverse strand, counting down.
TTTCACCAGGCAACAACGTTCAAATGCAATTTGTGTATGAGGAACCGGCTGAACAATTTCCTCATTTAAACACAATGTAGGTGTCGCTACTGGCGCCTGCTTTGTCTGAATACGCTGAAAAGCCAATCATTTGCATATCACAGCACCTTCTTCCTTTCGTATAAATTTCATGTTTGTAGCATGTCGCCTTCTTGGTGTAGCAATTTTAATGACCAGTAGTATATATATTTAAATTATAATTGCTGCATCTGGATTAGTGATTACTGTATTTCATTTTTATTAGTTATATATACATATATATATCATGTTTTATCATGTATTATTCTTTCTTCATCTTTGTAAAAATCAGTAGTCATTATTATTGTACAAAAAATTTGATTTTTCATATTTATCACGTTTTAAAGAAGTTTGTTCTAATTTTGTATTATTTTTAACTACTTCAAAATTTTTTAGTTTTTCATTTTGGAATGTTCTGTTCGATAAGAGATTAATATGTTTTGAAATTATTTTTTAAATAATTGATAATTTATTTTTTATTAAATTACATGTGTTGTTTATTGGGTATTGTCGTAGCGTAAAAACGACATAAAAGGAGACAGAGAGGAAACACATAATTTATAGTACAGTGAATTCCATAACAATTTCTCTCGGCAATAGTGTTTTAAATATAAAAGAAAAATGCATATAAAATTGTATTACAATGAAGCAAATGTCATAAAGAAATAAAATTGTTGTCATTTGAAAGTCGCACCTGAAAGCTGCAGGGAAAAGTACAAAAGTTTATTGCAGTTTTACATCCAAGAGTACTTTTTCCCTTGGGATGGATGGGTGGCTCACTGGAATAAAAAATGTTTTTTGAGTGGTCAGTCAAGGTTTTGGAGGGCATCTCTTTCTTCCTTTTTTCCTCGGGTATTCCTCTTGTCTTTCTGTTTATTTTCTCTTTGTCTTTTTTCTTCTCTCTCTCTCTCTTCCAGTTCAAATCGTCAACTTTTACTTGTCTCTTTCTCTTCACCCCTTTCTTCATTTGGTTACCCTTCGATCATAAAATTAGCATATAACTTCTAGATTTCCAGGGAATGGTCAAGTATCTCCCCTTAAACCCTTGACCCTGGGATGTAAAACTGCAACAAACTTTTATACTTTTCTTGGAGCTTTCAGGTGTTACTTTTAGGTGACTACAATTTTATTTCTTCAGGGCACTTTCCTCCTTGTATTACAAAAAAAAAAGCATTTCCTTTCTTTTACATTTAAAATACTATTGCCGAGAGGAATTGTTAGGGAATTAACTGTACAGTAAAATAAGTGTTCCTCTCCGGCTCCTTTTATGTCGTTTACAATATGACAGATATATATATATATATATATATATATATATATATATATATATATATATATATAAAGTTTATTGTTGAAGTGAATAATAAGCTTGTTTATGATATATTGTGTTCTGGAAAGTTACATGAATCTTAAAACAATTATTTTGAATTAAGTTTAAGTCAGTTGCTTAGTAACTAAAATAATATTTATTAATGAACCCAATATAGTTTCATTTAATATTCCAGGTTTATGGGTAAAATATAGCATTTTAATGTCGTTGCTCTCTGGACTGTATCAGGCATTGATTTAAGATACCATTAAAAGAGGATAACAAAGTACACATACACGTATGATTACACTATTTTATAAAAAGCATTTTATGGTAATCACTTAAAACAGTAGAGCAAATTAACTAAAAGTTTTGTTTATGAACTATAAATGAGATGCACTTAGGGAATTTTCGAAAACGTTAAAAGTTGACCAACAAAGGATGCCATGCTTTGTGAAAACTAAGAAATTAACAACGGAAATGACTAAAGCTAAATACGTGAACTAGAATATTTATTTTCTAAGTTTTGACTATAAATTTATCTAACTTTTTTAAATATGAGTAAAAAAATTATATACATAGTGCACAATGTTGGAAGGAAAGAACAATTCAGTTTGCCAAAAGAGATAGATTCTAAAATGAAGCAATTGATGATTTTGTTCGTCGGAATAATATATTATGAAAGATAACGAAAATCGTCACACTTTCGTATAGTTAAAATTATAGTTAAATGAATATTGTGTTCAACAGCATAAAATATGAGACTTGAAATAAAATGAGTTTCACTGGTTTAGCAAAATTATAACTCTTTTATGATAAAATAAGTTCTTTAAAGTGGCTCCATATTTAGAAATCATTCAAAATCAAAATACATAATTAACAAATAAATGAAATTAGGCAGTTATATGCTATGAGCTTAAATCAACGAGATTATCAATTTGGCTCACAGCGATCTATTTTGATTATATTATTGTAACAACTTGCAGTGTATGTGATTTATACAAAATAATAATGAACATGTTTATTTAAAGATTAATAAAACAATAAAAAATGATGAACAATATAAAGTTAAAAATTTTAATTATAATTAATCATATTAGGTTTTTCTCAGTTTGTATATACAATAAATTACATATGAAATTCACATAAAAAAATTAAATTTTTTTAACATGATTAAAGAAATCTATGTAGCTTTAAAACTTTTCTCGAATAATTACTTTACAGCAAACAAGTTTCGTTCGAAAAACAGGAGTTGCAAAATCACATGTCATTTTTAAAATTTTTTTTTTATTTTCAATTTTTTTCTTTTTTTTTTGTATATATTATTAAGAAATATTTTTTATAATAAATTGTTTCGAGCACTAAAAAAAGGCCATGAATAAATTTCTGCATTGATCATACCATGTATGTCTAAGTTAGAAGACAATGTTGAATGTACTTTTTTTTTTATTAAATTGCTACATTCAAATCAATTGTAATAAAATTTCTGGGGCACTCTGGTGTCTTTATCAGCTTAAAAAGGTTTTGAAGTTTTTTTTATATAACCGGCATCTGTTTCAAACTTTGAAAAATGAGACTCAAATTTTATTCTTAAAGTACCTGAAATTTCATTTACAAATCTGCTGAAAATTGAATATATTTTATGGAATTTGTGAATTAAAATAAGTGAAATATTTTTGTTTATTTGAGACTGAAACAAAACATTTTTTCTTTAAAATGACTTTACACGAATACATATATCTAAAGGGGAGGTTTTTTTTTTCTCCTATTTTAAACCATATGAACTAAACAATTGTGTGTGAATTCTTTACAATAACTGTAAATATGATGTGAGACACAAGGAGAAAGCTGAGATCATGTGACTGTAGCAAGATCCTTTTTGAATGAAGACAATCGAGAGTATAGATTATCCTTAGATAAAGTATGCTTTAATAAAAGCGTAGTTTTCTGGTTTTAGCAGATTTGGATTAAACGGGAGATGGACGATGCTGAGAAAATGAAATACGGAAATGCATTCAAGAAATTTTATAGTAGCGAGCCATATAAGGCTAATTTAATAACCATTAATGTAATTGTGGTGTGTGTAAAAAATTTAATAATTTTAAACTTACAAGGCTATTTTAAAATATAGTTGACTTTATAGTGCTATAAAAGTAAAATTTGGTGAATATTAAATTTCTATAAATGACATAATGACATATGCATACGGCAGCTGATATTTTTTGTGATACGCCGAAGTTATTAATTCAGTCACTTAAACTCAATCATATTTTGAATTTGAAAATAATTTGGTAAATTATTCGACTCCTGGTTTCACCGCAGCTTAGTGGTAGGACTGCGCTGTACAGAGAATAAGGCTCTGCGTTCGATTCCAACCGCTGTTGAATGAGAGAGGAATATTGCGCTTCTGACTTCTAGATGCACGTTAGTCGAGGTGGGCGATTGGGAGTTTTCTCCCTGGCAACACGTAAATATGGCACACTGCCTATGAAAAGGCTTTCCAGAAAGCAATTATACTGTGGATCATAAAATAATTTATAACAGACTTCGGCTGTTTGGCTGTCTGTATTGTATTACGCGGTGTCAAAATCAAAATTATTCGATCCATTTTATAACTGCATTTAACAATATTTAAACTCCGTATCAAACTCAGTAATAACAAATTTAACTAAATCAGATACAAAGTAGTAAATTAGGCATGCATTAACATGTTTTTCTTTCCTTTGACAATTTTATTATTGGTAGTAATTAACTAATTATAATAAATTTTTTATTAAAGATTATTACTTTCAAAACTTATAAGGATATGTTCTCTCATTTAGCCCCATTGATCAATCAATAGAATTATTAGTCTAATCAGTAATTTACAGTGATAGGCAAACACACATGGTCATGGGAAATTAATATTACGGACACATTTATTAAATAAATACCAGTATTGAAACAAAAATTTATTAGAATTGAAATTTCTAATAATTTTTTTTTTGTTTTTATCTATTATTATTTTATAAATTATTAATATTTAATAAATTTTTGTTTTAATAAATCTCCCAGTCTGAAAGACTGGGAGATTTTTAAAACTATTTATAATAAAATTATTAAATTTGTTTTTTCTAAAAAAGATGTTTAAGGATTTTTAAATCAAAGAAAAAATTTTATATAGCTCAGTGGATCTTTCGTGAATTTAACTTTCTCAAGTCTAACGTTTTCGAAAAATTGAGTTCGGTAATGTAATCAAATATTAAAACGAATGAAAACGTGAAAAAGAATTCTTATTTAGCCAGGCCATTGATAACTTCGCAATCCCTTTTCCAAAATTTTCTTGAAGTCTTGATATTGTCTGCAACTGCTCCAGAAATTCTCTTTATTTTCTTTTTGTTGTCCTCGATCCCAAATAGGTTCTGCGAGGGTGAATATAAATGACTCCTTGATTGGAAGTGACGTCACCAGACAAACTTGTTTTCTGGCGGTCTTCTTCTTCTTAAATAATCTGTTTCATTGCACTCATTATTTTGGAGTTTAAATAAAAAAGTGAATTAAGGTAATTAAAGAAGCCACTTGCACACAAAAATGCTATTAAGACTTAAATTTACTTTGTGAGTTTCATTAGTGCAGATTAAAAAGATTACAACTTAAAACAATTCTAATTCATTTACTAAATTTAACACAACTTAATTGTAATAATATTTGTAAATTCTGTTATATAAAGTATGTAACAATTTAACATAGCTTATGTAATGTAGGAAAATTTTGAACAATAGTTTTATATGATTAAACTTATTTTTTGTTTAGAAATGTTTTACTTGTGTGAGAAACTATATTTTGAAGTAAATTTCACACAAACTACTTTAAATTTTACTTTATTCCTTTAGTTCACACAAATCACAGTAGCTCTTATTCCAATATTTATAGTTTTAGTTAATGAATCATTTTCTATTAGAGGAATTTTACTGTATGCTATCAATTTGCATTTACTGCATGTTTATTCGTTATCGAATTTTAATCATGATGTAAGCGTGGTTCTACAATCATTTTAATTTCATCTTTAAGTAATACAAGAAAATGACATGAATTCCCTTGCTCTATAAATATGAATTTATCGATTATAGATATTAATAAAAAAAATTCCCTTTGATTCTTTTAATTTTTTAAACTAAATATTAATGGCATGGAAATGTTGGGTTGAAAAGTCTCATTTTCTTCAATTTTACATTCTGAATTGAACGTTAAATGTGTGAAAATTATTCCAACGACTTTCTGTGCTTTTATACATTTAAGGCATGCTTTGCTTGTTATTCTCCTTTTTAACTAAGCTGGTTGAATATGATAATAATTTTTGAAAATGGATAGAATATTTTTTTTAAACACTCATTATTTAGAACTGTGTTTTTTAATTGTTTCCTTTTGACCAAACATAATACCTCGAATTTGTTATATATACATATTTAGAAATGTATCAGAATTTATTTCATTGTTAGAATAATTCATAGAATAATGCTCATAGCAATGTAATGAAAAAAAACTTATTTATAGTATAGTTTTAACAATTGTAGTTACCACCTTAAAAAAGTACCTAGACAAGGGACATTAACCCGACACTCCTCGGTCCCATAGTGTTTACTTATGAGGATAAAAGTCGAATTAATTTCAGGGGAAAATTCACCAAATGGTTATAAGTTTATTTTTGTTTAATAAACACTATGAAAAAAGGCAAACACTAAAAAAAAAAAACCAAATGGTTATAAGTATATTTTTGTTAAATAAACACTATGAAAAAAGGCAAACAAAATATCCCGCAAAATTATCTCCGTAACTCAGAAATCCTTTGGAATAAATACATTAGTGGATAAGTTATAATGGTAACTAAAGTAGTAAGCATTCTATTAGAATATATAATATATTTGGTTTTTAATTTTTCTTGTTTATGTGCTTTAAGAGTTAAAAAAATTGTTTTGTGGTTTTTATAAAGTTTAGGTTATTAACATAAAAAAATTATATTATGGAAATTTTAAATTCAACAAATAATTTCAGTCTTCAAGTAAGGCCATAGAATTTCAAGATTAGAGAAAATATTTTTATTTACTAAATAATTAACAAGTATATAATATTCGATGAAACGGTTGGCAAGGATAAACATTTCAGAGATTTAGAAAAAGTTTTAAACTTATGTATTTAGAAAATAAAAAAAAAAAAAAAAAGAAACATTAAGAGTCATCTGTGTTTATCAAAACTATAAAGTTTAGAATACTGAAGAAACAATCTAGTCACCTGTTTATGGAAATTCTATTTCTTCTAGTTTTGAAAATCAAACCATGATTTCATGCACATCAAAACTTCTGATAGTAAACATTTAAGAATAAAATTATCAATACGGTTTTAGTTTATATATAATTTTAATTACACTAATATATAAGGCTGTTAGTATTTAAATATTTAGAGATTAAAAGATTAAATGTCAGATATTAGATGTAATGGAATTTTTTTTATTTTATCATGCATATTAATTATATATACTGATATGCAAATATTAAAGACAAAAAGAAAAATAACAAAAGAAAAGAGAACAAAGAAATCAATTAAATGAAATTAAAATTCTAGAATGGCTAATCTTACGCATATATGGGAGAAGAAATATGAGAATAGAGTGTCAGAAAGGAATAAAGAATGAAGGTGTATGTGGTGAAAGTGGTGGTGAAAGTTATTTTGCATATTACTCTGGTTTTTATGAAGTTTAATTACTGTTCAAGAGATGTCAGTGTTATAATATGTCCAATGGGTGGTTCAGTTGATCTCTGCCATTGTTGTGGATAATTTTACTAGAGACCAAGTTATTAGATGTTCTGAATGAGGTCAATATCAGATTAGTTTAAGTTAGGATTCTTAGATTATCCAAAAAATTGTTTGGTGAGCCTGGATACTATTTTTACACACCATAAACTATTGTTCGATAAATTAGCAATAGTTGCCCACAACAACAGAAAAGGATATGGGATACCTTGTACTAAAGATCAGGAAAAACAAGCAGCAAAAGTCACATGCAATGAACTAGTGGATGTATTTAAAATGTTTCTTTTTTTAAGCCAAGAAGTTTCACAAAAGTAGTTTATATGCACGATGATCATTGGGGCGTGTTCACCCTTGAAATGCTAATTTCAATAGTCAGGAACACAAGAACTAGGTACTACTAGAATAATTTTGGAAGAAAGCAAAGGTTTAGTCTGGTGAGTTGGTCTGGACTTCTAAGTATTTCGAGAGATATTTGAGAGAGAAAGAAAACACGCTAAAATTCTAGCATCATTGAAGAGAAATACGATACGATATTTTGAAAGTAGTAAAGTTCTAGTTTTTGGAATTGCTTCACCTTTTATGGGCTAGATACTTGGTAGCTGGATCAAATTTGACATTTTTTAAAGAAAATTCCGTCATTGGTGACTGTTGTTATTTAATGATTCTTGAAGATTACAAGAATCTGTTTCTGATTGTTAATCTGAAAATCCTTTCTTTTGCCTTTGTACAAATTTTGAATAACAGATTACACAGAAATTCCATGACAGCGTTTTAGTACAAAGTAAATGCAATAATGACCACATACATTAGAGGTTACACTTTCAAAAGTTACATAACTTCTCAATACATTTGAATACTTAGATTCATACTTGAATAAACTTTCCATAGAGAAAGGATGATTGTTCATAGGAGTCAAAGAATTCCAAATTTCCATTTTATATGTAGCTATCCAATATGAATCAGGCTGAGAAGAATCATCTGGATTTACAAGTTCAACTGAATTAGGTGGAAGAAGAGGGATATCATCATCAGAAAACGCACCTTGATATATTGGTGCAGTAATTTTTTCTTTTAGTAAGATTTTATTTATTTGATATCCATTCACGACGAATTCCCGAAAACATACGAAATATTTCTTGTCTTCTTTATTTTGATAAGACTCTCAATTTCAGCAAAAACAATAACAGATACAGTGTGGTCTAGAGCTTTGCTGAATTTCAATTTTAATCGTAAATTACTGTGTCTGATGAGATTTAAATGTTCTCCATCAGATAAATCTGGAGATAAATCAAATGCATATAACGCGTAACCTTTACGATCTTCTTCTCTTGATATAAATATAACACGATCTTGCTCCATCTTTTCTGTTCCTAAGAGACTTTGGTAGGCACGAATAAAATTATTCTCTTCAAAATTAATTTCTGGTGGGTTATGGGAAATAAGTTGACCATCCAAGTAGATTCCAATGAAATTTAAATTGAAATGATGGAAATAATAAGGTCACTTTTTTGAGTTCCATGAAATGCTTTATTATCTACACAACCTATGACGATTCACTTAGGCATTTGACCAACAAATATGCTATCTTGAACGAAAAACATGTTTTCTTTCAGAATAGAGTAAACCTTGCACAAAACATGGTTGATTGGATATTTAGCCATTCCTTCTATCTCTAAAGCAGCTCCGTGGCCTAATATTACTCCAGGACTTTTCGCGCAAGTAGAGATACCTGAGTTAATACTATTTTATATCCTTCTGTTTCGAACCAGTTTAATTTTCAAACATGCAAAATTTAATAAAAGGCATTCTTGATGGAATAAATAACTGTGAATACACTCAATTATATCTACAATGGCACTTTCTTAAAAAAAAAGCAGATTATTTTTTTAATCCATTGTCCGAATTTTTATAAAAGAGTTGATCAATAAGCTGGAACGTCATATTATCGTAAAAAAACAATCAGCTTTTTACTAAGAAAATGCCATTGTAGATATGATTCAATAGCGTTTCGATATATGATCGGTATGGGTAAGTATTACTTGAGTTATAGAAACAAGAAGACCATTTAAGGCGATACCAACTTAAGAAAACAAGGAATGTAAAAATAGATCCACATGTCCAATCTCATCCTCTTTTCCGATAGGGGAGTTATCATTCTTCAGAATTTTAGCTTTAACATATAGTTATGTTTGACTGAGAGCTATATATATATATATATATATATATAATCCTCTCCACTTCCAGAAATGTAAAATTCTACTGGTTCACCATCTAAAAAATTTGATAGAGGGTTGAGTTTTACCCACTGTCCACTTTGAATAACGGTTTGTGTTTCAGGTATATGAAAGAGTTCTAATTCAGATTTTACACATTCAGGTGAATCTTTTAAAAGAAATGCCATCACGGATAAAAAATATCTGTCCTCTTCCTTTCTGAACTTCCGATAGAATGATTCTTTTGGAATTTTTCCACTTTTTTTATACCTTCCTTTTCTCACCATCGATTGTACTTTATTGATAGCTTTCTGCGCTAAATGTTCACCATTCTCTTTATTTCTTTTCTTCACCAATTCCTTAAATTTTTTTCCAGATAATACATCCATTGCAATTCAGGGTCAAGTTAAAAGTGATTTTTTTCCTATTGTTTTTATGCTTTTTATTAAAAAGGGAAACGGTGTTGTAAATAAACGATGGAGTATTCCCCTTAAACCATAACCTCTTTGATAAGAAATTCCTCTATAATAAGGCAAGCTTGAACCTCTTTGATTTGCATAGTGGTCTTTAATTTTTTTTATGCAGAAAATGTAAGGTACACTCATCTCGAAGGCTAATTTAAGAATGAGTTTCGGCTCACATTATCACACTTTTATACTATGTCTAATTCTAAAATGTAAAAGTATAATGAAATTTTCCTCTCTCGAATGGTACGAAGTCCCCTGAATTTAATCCCACTTGCATTTTATTAGTTTGAAATAATTGTCTTACCACAGGTAAATACTGAGGTCTATCATAATATTGACTAATAACTCCTCCATCTATCCCTTTAACTCTTACAATACTCATAAGAGGTGCTTGTATGTTATCTGCATTCTGAAGAACTACAATATTTCTATACACATAAAAAAGGAAAATTCCAAAGCTGCATTAGCTATGAATTCTCCTATCATGATTCCTTCAATGACTATATTGATTTTGAAACCCAAGATTAGGGATAATTTTTGCAGGTAGAGAGTTGTTCCTTGAACTGCATTTATTTTAACTTTTTTTTGTAGATTTGTTGTAATTTATTGTAAATCTGCTTGGGTTTTTCGGTAAAACGTATTGAATAGTTGAGAGAATATCAAATATCGATTCATAATAGCCAATATAAATTTTTTGTTTTATAAGTTTTCCATCTCCAATGTAATATTTAAAAGTATTATTAAATTCATTAATATTAAAACAGGAGTGAGGATAGATTCCCATTCTCCATTCAGATAAACCGACTTTCCATTCTCCATTTTAATTAATCAGTGATGGAAGTTGATTTATAAAGTTGAAGAATTTTGTTGTCTGGGAATAATCTGAAGGTAACGTCAAGTAGAAAGACATTATTTATATTAAATTTTTAATAGAAAGTTATTTCTATTTATAGTTTCTTCACGTCAGAAACATTAAATTTTCCTGGATAATCTAAGAATTTTACAAAATATTCACAATTGTAGCTTCCTTTTTTCTACTTTTAATTACTTTTTCCACAGGATAGAAACCTAAGTCCACTACTTTTTGAAATTCCTCTTCATAAAATGCACTATTTATTTCCTCACCCATCAAATCTTTCATTTCATAAACTACACTACTGGCCATTAAAATTGCTACACCAAGAAGGTGACATGCTACAGACGTGAAATTTATCGTGCAACCACGTCACGAGCTGTGAGTCAAGAAACGGGGTCGTTTGGAAGACAACAAGTGTCTGCACGAACAGTTCGACGACATTTGCAGCAGCATAGACTCTCAGCTCGGAGACCATGGCTGCGGCTTCCCATGACTCTGCGTCATAGACAAGAGCGCCTTCAATGGTGTGATCAACGACGAACCCTGGCGCACGAATGGCGAGACGTCATCTTTTCAGATGAATCCAGATTCTGTGTACAGCATCATGATGGTCGCATCTGCGTTTTGCGGCATCGTGGTGAACGCACACTGGCAGCGTGCATTCGTCATCGTCATACTGGCCTATCACCTGGCGTGATGGTATGGGGTGCCATTGGATACACGTCTCGGTCACCTCTTGTTCACATTGACGGTACTTTGAACAGTGCACGTTACATTTCTGGTGTGTTACGACCCGTGGCTCTACCCTTTACTCGAGCCCTGCGAAACCCTACGTTTCAGCAGGATAATGCCCGACCGCATGTTGCCGGTATTGTACCTTCCTTGATACGGAACATGTTCGGCTGTTGCCCTGGCCAGCACGTTCTCCAGATCTTTCACCAATAGAAAACGTCTGGTCAATGGTTGCCGAGCGACTGGCTCGTCACCAAACGCCAGTCACTACGGTTAATGAACTTTGGCATCGTGTTGAAGCTGCATGGGCATCTGTACCTGTACATGCAATCCAATCTCTGTTTGACTCAATGCCCAGGCGTTTAACTGCTGTTATTACTGCCAGACGTGGTTGTTCTGGGTACTGATTTCTCAGGATCTTATCCAGCCAAATTTTTTTAAACTTTAATCACTTGTTACTTCTATTATAATATATTTGTCCAATAAATATCATTCTATTATCTGCATTTCCTCTTGGTGTAGCAATTTTAATGGCCAGTAGTGTATTAGAATTCTGGGAATAATTTCTGATACCGTGAAGATTTCTCTTGTCTAATTTTGTTCATAACCTTTCTTGAAATGTAAATTTTGTTTACTTACACGTACAGTTTCCCCTTTCTTTAATTTGACAGGTCTGGGTTTAATTTTGGTTAAATCATTATAGAAATTTCTTGATCTTTATTAGTTTTGTTGACCGAAGCCGGGGGCATTTTAATACTTCTTTGCCATGTATGGTTATAACTATAAACCAGTTTATCAATAATATCATTATATTTTTTGGTGTTAAATTCAGTAAAATATTTTCACATTTTTGTTTTTAAAGTACGATGGAATCTTTCAACAACGCTTGCCTTTGCTTGGTTCTTAGAAGTAAAAAATTTAATTCTCATTTATTTTAAATAATCTTGAACTATTTTAGTTTTAAATTCTGAACCGAATTCTGACTGAAGTCGAGATGGTTTTCGCTGCTTAAAATTAGTCCCTAAAGCTAATTTTACACTTTTTCCAAGTTTGTCTTGCAAAGGAATTGCCCATGTATACTTAGAAAATACATCAATACAGGTAAGTAAACATTTGTAGTTGTTATTATACTCAGCTAAAGACTGCATGTCAACTAAATCCACCTGAAACTGCCAATCAATTTCACTTACTATCACTCTATTTCCTAAAAATTTGCGGTGAATCAACTTATGTAAAGAATATGAATTCTTATCAGAAAGCCATTTTTTAAAATCAACTTCTTTGACTTTACTTTTAGTTGCACGTTGTAGACCAAGCACTGATGCCACTTAAAATTTGCCGTATGACTGGGATCTTTATAAATTCCTTCCATTATACTCGCATACTTGTATTCAGATTAAAACAATTTATTTAATGTTTTAACTTAAATGTTAATTGATGTTTTACAGGTGAATTACAGTTCATGCCAAAATAAATTATTAAAAAAAGTGAAATCTAACTCTTTTAATTTTTTGATGGAATTTTCATCAATATTTTTGATTTTATTATAAATACAAAATAAAACATGTTTTTCTACTGTAATGCATCAAATAATTGTTGAAAGTGTGAAACAAGGAATGCGATTTCGTTATTTTCATTCCCACTACAAAAGCGAGTAACAGCAGGCTTTCTTCATTCCTAAGGGGTATGTGCTCTTTCACCGATCTCGGTATTCACAAAGCAGTTAGAGGGGGCATTTTCCTTTTCAAGTTTAGACTCCGCTTCAGGAATTTTGGTGTACTTCTAAGCTGTTATTGTATCTTATGTCTTTCATACATGTATCTAGTTGAATTCCTTTCAAGTTCAATACTTGTTGGAGAACACATCACATTGTTGCTAACTTCAAAAGCTGTGACTATTGCTGGACAGTTAAAGGGAGAACTTCTTTTAAATTGCTTAATCATTCGATTTCGCTATACACCAACATTGTGTTAAAGAGTTTTTTTTTTACATTATAAAGTGTTAAAGACCAACATTCATGTTAAAGAATATTTTTCTCAAATAACAATGCACGTAAAAGCATGGTTTTTCTCTGGAAAACTTTCGGACATTAATAATTTTGATTATCGTATTATATTCTGGCATTTTCCTTGACCAAGAATGTTCGGCACTACCTCTTTACACTCTGAATTTCTATTGGACATTTTTTACTGAATCAACACCACCTTTCTTCTTAAGAACCAATAGGATTTTTTTTCCGGGACAATACAACTCAACTTTATTTTTTAAAATAACTGAAGTGAAATAAATTACTCATGTGTTAGTAATTACCTGGGCTATATAAATGCTAAGAAGTGAAAATGTTCTCATGCTGAGCTATTAGTAAAATTCTGCTCAATTTCCTGATTCTTCGGTATCATGAATAGTGAGACTTTTCTTCTGCTGAAAAGTTAGTAACGAAAACTGTTCTATTTCTGGAATGTTTGGTACAGTGAAGCGTAAGACCTTCCTCTCACTGAAATTCTAATAAGAAACATATGAGAATTCTGGTTAGTTTCTTTATTGTTTACTTCAGAGACGAATATTTTAATGCTACACTACGTCACTTTGTGAAGAATATGGGAAGATATTTTCAACTGCATTTGCCGTAAAACGACATATTCTACAGGTTCATCATAAGGAGCAAATTTCTGACAGTGATAAATGTACTGCAAGTTTTTCAAAAGAAGCTGATTTAAGATGTCATTTGGAAGCTGCACACAATTTATTGAAAAGCGTATGTGTGCAATGCGATAAAACGTTTTCCCACCACGATGCTTTGGTGAGACATATTAAAGAGTGTTCGTGTCAGAAAATCAAATTTCGCGATGAAACAACACGTCACAAGACAAATTTTGACAACGTTGCAGTGCTTTTAACATCACATCTAGCCATGGAACCAAGACTTAGGAAGATTCGATATGATATTACAGTTGATGATACAGCCGGACCGTCATTTTCGAATATGTCAAACCAGTCTGACGGTGGCATACCCCATCGAGATCATATTTACGAAAAGAAAATGACGAAAAGTGCATTTAGAAAAAAATACAAAACATTCGTATTGGAAAAAACCGACATCAAAGAAATAGGTGAATATTTGACTGCCAACAAGAGTGAAATTTTAGATGTCGTTGGAAATGAGTTAAATAATCAAGACGGACTAAAAATAAATATCAGAGAAAGGTGCATTTTCAAGAAAATGTCTTATAATGTTGAAGAAATATCGAAAAAAGTAGAATTTAAAACCCCAAATAAAATTGTTTTATCAGTAACAGATATTGCAAATTTGTAATAAGAAATAAAGGATAAATTAATTGCTGAAAGTGAAGATTTTGAAGAAAAGCACTCTGGCTGGGCGTAAAGTGAAATTTTGGAACAAGAGTTAAGAATGAACCATTATTCGCCTTTGAGAGGCTCATCCTATATTGAGCTACCTCCAAGTATCAAAGCTAGGAGAGTAGTTATTAAAATTAGTTATTAAGTGTAGTTAATAAAAAATGAAGATCATCAATATTTTGAATGGGCAATTTTGTCAGTTCTGTATCCTGTGGAACAAAATTCCGAAAGAATTTCAAATTATGCACCCTATGCAGAAACACTGAATTTTGAGGGAATGTCAAACCCACCCCATTTTTCGGATATAAAGAAATTCAGTAAGTTAAACAATATGTTAATTAATATATATTCCTATGATGAAAATTACAAAATATTCCTCTAACTGATTGGTGACCTTGAGGATGATAAACATATTGATTTACTGTACATACAGAAAGATGTTAATGGTCATTTTTGTTGGATCAAAAATTTATCCCGTCTCATATAAAACAATGTTCGAACAATGATCATAAAATTTGCATATGCAGAAGTTGTTTGCAATTTTTTTTGAATTATGATAGTTTAAATATTCATAAAGAATTATGTAACAAAAAAACACTAGCAAGGGTGAAAATGCCTATGGAGGAAGGTAAGCACATTTTATTTAAAAATATACAACATTTAGTTAAAATTTCCTTTGTTATATATGCCGACTTCGAATGTTTAACTGTAAAAACCGGTACTTGTTACCCAGATCCAAAACTCCCATTTACAAATGTGTACGAAAAAATGTCCCATTTAGTTTTTGCTATGAGAATGGGCATTATAAAGATCCTGTTGTTTATAAAGGCTTAGGGTGCTCCCAAAGTACCTATAAAAATTATTGAAGAGGAGGCTTCAGTAATTGAGAATATTCATAAAAATAATAAACTCTAAGGCCTCTTACAGTAGAGCAAAAAATTAACTATGAAAATGCTATGTCTTGTTATATATGCTCACAACTTTTCACTGTAAATAATATAAAAGTACGAGATAACGATCATTTAAACCAAACATTTCGAGGCGTGTGTTGTTATAATTATAATTTATCACTAAATGTTCCGAAATTTTTAGCAATATTTTCCCCCAATATCTCCGGTTATGATGTACATATTTTCTTCAAAGAATTAGGCTTTGATAAAAAGCCATTGTTCTTAACTCCAAACACAGAAGAACGGTATATTTTATTCAGTAAAAATAATTCTCCTAAGTTCCAGATACGTTTCTTGGACACATTTATGATATCAAGCCTCGATAACTTAATTTCTACCCTATCTCGAGACCAATTTAAGTATATGAATCAAAATTTCGAGCCTGGAAAAATTGATTTGCTTTTGAGGAAAGGAGTTTTTCTATTCTTGTAATTATTTCAACGATATAAAAAAAGGCGACGAAAACTCTTTGCCTCCAAGAAGCGAATTCTATAATGCATTAAATGGAAAAGAAATTCGTGAGTAAGATTATAACCATGCAATAAAAGCTTTCAATGAATTTAGACTCACTAATCTTGGCAAGGATTGCAATTTATATGTTAAAACTGATATAATTTTGTTGGCAGATTTGTTTGAAAATTTTCACATTATTTGTTTAAAAAAGTATATTTTGGACCCCTGTCGGTACTTTGCTGCTCCTTCCGTGTCACAGAACACCATGTTATTCCATACAAACGTAAAAATTAAATTACTTACTGATAATGAAATGTTATTGTTTGTTGAGAAAGGAGTCCGTGGAGGAGTTAGTCAATGTTGTAATAGATACTCTTTAGCTAATGATAGATATATGGAAAATTTCGATCCCAAAATTGATGAAAAATATTTTATCTATTTAGACGCTAATAATTTGTATGGATGGGAAATGAGCTAGTATTTGACTATTAGTGATTTTGCTTGGTGCTCTCCAGCAAATATTAATATAGAAAATATCTCCAATAATTCGGATATATATTTGAATTAGATATAGATTATGACATATCCCTTCACACGATACCCATTCAGATTTTCCTCTGGCTCCAAGTAATATGGTTCCTTCAAATTGCAAAGAAACAAGGCTTATGACAACATTATTACCGAAGAGCAAGTATGTAGTGCATTATAAAGTGTTAAAATTATATTTGAAACTCGGGCATAAAATAACAAAAATACATCGCACATTAAAATCCAGACAATTCCCATGGTTAAAAACTTACATCAATTTAAGTACAAAATTAAGAACGGAAGCAACAAATGATTTCCATAAAATATTTCTTTAAATTAATGAATAATAGCATTTTTGGAAAAACAATGGAAAATGTTAGAAAACGCTTAGACATAAGATGATGTTCTTCTAAAGAACAAGTTCAGAAATTATATCGAAACCAAACTTTGATTATAGGACCATTTTCAATGAAAATTGTATGGTCGTGCACCTAAAGAAAACTAAAATAAAAATTTCTAGGCTGATATATGTTAGGATAGTTACCCTCGACATCTCAAAATTTTTGCTGTATTCTTTTCATTACGAAGAGATGAAAAAGGATTCTGGAGAAAATGTAAAGTTAATTTACTCAGACACGATTCCTTTATATAGGAAGTAAAGACCCGTTATTTTTATGTGCCGACATGAAAGTAAAAAATTAATTTATGTGATACTTCTGGTTATGGAGTAACTAATAAATTTGATATGCCGTTGAGAAATAAAAAAGTATCAGTAAAAATGAAAAATTAAAATAATGGTTGCATCCTGACAGAATTTATTGGTTTAAAATAAAAAATTTATGCTTGTAAAACTGAAAATAAATCAGAAAAGCAATTAAAGGGCATAAAAAAACAAGTATTGAAAACTCAAATTACTTTTAATGATTAAAAAAATTGTTTATTTCATAACAATGAGTTATACATTAACATAAATTTAATAAGATCCAAAAATCAAGATTTATTTTCCATAAAACAAAATAAATTGGCCATATCTTTTAAAGATAGTAAAAGGTACGTAAATTATGATGGCATTTCTTCTCTTGCAATTAGTCACTATTCTTTGAATGAATCATATTATTTATGTTATAAGAAAAATGTCATTACATCAATCTAAATGCATTAGAATTTCTCTGAAATAGTATTACATGAAGTGTTTACTTCCTATAACATTGTTTTCTTTTAGCAGCAATAATTTTTTCCCCTCTGAAAGATGATTTATTCATTTATTTTTCCTTTTTCGTACAGTTATTGTTACTTAATTCTTCGAATATGATTAATCGATATTTCTTAAAAATCTTCATTAAATTGTATTTAGATATATATTCAGTACTGATTTTGGGAAGTAGAATCATTGACATTTTATTTAAAAATGTATTGAAAGGAAGATTAGCATTTATAATGTTGTATGATAATCAAGTTTTGTAAAAATATTTTATAAGAAAATGTAATAAAGAATTTCTTTAAATATTGATATTGTGAATGCTAATTTTTTACAATAATTATATATACTATCATTACATAAAGCATTTATTTAATGATCATTATTCATCATCATTATTTAGTAAATAAAATATATGTATGTGAAACTATAATGAAAGAATAATTCTAAATTTTTAAAAATCAAATATTTATTATCATAAAAGACATTTATTTCTAAATATATAAAAGTATACATGAAATATATGTAATCAAAAATATTTTAAGCAACATATTTCTTTCTTTATGTTTTGTGCAATGCATGAAATATTAATATGTAAAAATATTTTATGAACATAATCTGAAATTCTTTTATCATCTGGTAATATTAAACTGACAATTTCATAGAAAAAATCTTCAACAATGATATCAATATCCAATTCCAACGTACTCTCATTAAACAGGGCAACTGTATTTTCGGTATCGCCGTTCTTATACATCCCCAGCAGATTATAAAGATTTTTTGTTATCACTGTTGTCAAATGGCTACGTAATAAATCTGTATAATCCTTGTCAATATCCAATTCAGAGAGGTCTATTTGCTTTGTATGTGCACCATAAAAATTAACATTCTTAAATTTGATATCTATTACACTGGATAAAGTATCGTCTTTAAAATCAAACGTATTTTTCCATGAAAAAATAGTAAGTTTCCATAAGTGATCTAATGAGTGGCAGTACACATCTCCAAGCAACTTAAAGTTGCGTATATGTACATGAATTCTGCCTTTCCACATGGAAACATAGATGAACCCGGCTTAAATTTTTTCCCAGTGGGTTCCTGTAGAAAAAAAAAACTTAATAAGTTAAAAGATTATAATAATAAGCTGATCTAGAAAATAAAATATATTTAATTTAAAAAAGAATATTCATTTTAAAATCATTCTTACGCTTTACACTATCCATGATTATATTGAAAGATTTGACTCCCAATTAATTATCTAAAAGAAAAAGAAAATGACTTCAATATGAAACACTATTATATAGAAAAATGTTTTCAAATGATTTCTTTATTAATAATGCTTTTGACATTTAATTTATGCAAGCCTCAATTATTCTATTTAAATCAAATTTGTTAGAAAATAGCATACATACAAACAAGTTTCTGTATACTATAAGATAGATCAAGCACTGTATTTGTAATTAAAGTTTAAAAGAAATGATTAGTGAAACAAAGGAGACATTAATATCTTCGAAATAATAAATTCAAACCTCAGTTTAATACTATAATAAATCGTAATTAAAATATAATCAAAACGTCTACTTAATTTAAATAAATCTTGAGAAAGAAGAATCACAAACAAAGTGTCCAGCTGATTTCTGTCAAATCGTGTTTCACCTTTTAGAAAGTTGCTAATGTTTAATATATGTGAAGCAAATACTCAACATTTACAGTTGCTATTCCACAAATACTAAACTCTTGTCCATAAATGCTAGTATATCAATCAAATAATCAATTTGCATCATCACATAATAACTGTTATTAATCTATGGAAATACTATAACATGAAAAATTGAAGGAAAACAACACCATCACGCAATTGTGTTGCCATGGCTATGAAATTAATTTAAAAAATCGCTCTACTTTTTCCTTTTAACAACTCAACAACGTCACACGTATACATGTATCACTCTTATAAAAGTACCACGTGTAAGGTAGTAAAAACAAAAACTAATTGTTGTCATTTGTATGACATGCAAATTAAACTATCGTCATTTTATAGATCCAAAATTTCAGTTTCCAGAATGATAACACTTTAGTTCTAACATTTAAAATTAAGTTCTCGTTCAGAAACCAAAACCAAAACTAAGCCAGTAGGAGATGAACAACTCAACACCATTACACACCGGCATCACCGCCACAGAGCCATAACTAGCAAATTTTATCTACTTCGGCTACATTGCCATAAATTTGTTTTCATTTAATAAAATATTATTTATATTGTACTACCTTACATTAAAAATAATATTGTATTAAATTAAAATTATAACTAATATTGTATTAATATTATGTCTGCGTCTAATTATATATAGCTTCTAAAATTCAGGATATCATATTACAAAATAATCTATAGTTTTTGTCAAAGAGTGGCAAGGAGATTTATTTAAAATGTTTAATTTAATTTATTACGACATAAAAATTTTTATTGAGTGTGTAAAATTATTATTGATATAAAAATTAAATTTTCTTTAAGAATTTAAGTGTTTCAGTTAAGCGTCGTACATAAATAAGTATGTTATATCAGAATTCCAAAAATCTTTTTATCAAATCATCCAATTCCATTCCACACAGTGTACCAAAAATCTGAAATAAAAGCATATCTACAAGATTCTAAGTTAAATCAATTTTTTCTACCTTTTACTTTCCTTAAGTAACTTCTTTGCACTAAGTGCTCATTAATTAAAAGTAAAAAAAAATAATTGCAGTGCTTAACTCAAAGGCAGTTATGTCAAGAATTTCTTGAAGAATTCAATTTAATAATTTAAATCATAGCTAAGAAGAAAAAAGTTTGACTTCCCAAAGCCTCATTAAATTTTTAAAAGCAAATTGAATACACACAAATAATTTATGTCACGAACAAATGAGATCTCATTTAAGAACTTTTTAGGGAATCTAAAATATATTTTGACTTAATTATAGTTACATTCTTTAATCTATTGTAAGAGGAATCTCTAAAATAAGTGAGCATTTTGGTAAAATAATTCATAAAATTACTTATATCATAATGAAAGTTCTTATATTTTTCAATTAAGTTATAATAAACAATGGCGCAAAATTTTATTTTTATTTTTAATAATTTTGTGCAATAACATAAATATTTTATCTTAAAAATATATCTTTCATAACAAAAACTATATTTAAACAACGAATTTTGAAATAAATTGAAATTATTTTTGAAACATTTATCTGTGGAAGTAATTTATCTTTCATATGAATGGTCACACTTATTGTGACATATTTAATCTTTGTATAACCTATGTCATATTTTATAATAGGAATAATGCACTAATTATCGTAAATTAAGGAAAAATCACAAAAATGATAATAACTCAAAAATGTATGCGTGGAATTTATTGGAACTTATACACACTTCATAACGCATAGGAAGGTACAAAATAGCATAAAAAGAAATCACCAGATAATTATGGTGTTATAAAAATTAACATATGTATACAATGAACAAATGGGAAGTGTAAGTTTGGTATAGAAAAAATTCCTTTAATATGGGGTATCATCACTCCGAGAAGTAATACAGTAGATGCAGTGATGAGTGATGCTTTTAATTATGTAGTCGGTTAATTGTGTATGTGGTGTGAGCAATTTTTCTCCTAAAACAGTCGAAAGCATGGCTAGAATCCTAGGAGGGGAGACTGAAAGCAGCTACACAATATCCTAGAGCGTCCCAAACACGCTCGACTGAGTGATCGAGCTGGCCCCAACATACGCTCACTTCATTCATCTAAATGTAAGCATCCATGTTACAAGCCTATGTGGTCTCTCATTATCATTCTCCAGCACGAAAGCATCACCTGTTGCTCAGCATAAGGGCGTACATTTGCTTCCAGGATGTTATCTCTATTGGTGTGAACATTAACATTTCCATGGAATAGACATAGAGATCTGTGCGTCCGCCCGAAGAGATACCACCCCAAATACAGACGCTTCTTGATCAGTATGCATCTATTTCACTTATGCTTGATAGATGAAAACGAGTTCCACGTTTTTTCCAGAAGAAAATGCGTCTATTATCGCTTTCGAGGTTAAACCTGAATTCATCTATAATGAGAATAGCTCTCCACTGATCACGCATTCTGTAGACATGTTGATGTGCTCATTGCAAACGTTAACGCCTATGGCGTAAGAGCGATGCAAATGACTGGTCACCTCGCATGAAGACCAAGTTCGTGAAGCCTTCGATGCATGGTTGATCTGGATACCAATTTCTGGAGTTTGAAGCAAGAGAGTATCTGAGTTCAGGCTCAGGTTTTTGTATGGAGTTGCGGCTCTATTCCTGTGTGAGCATAATGACAAATATCGGTCACCGGCACTCGTGGTAGCATTTGGCCGTCCTTGACTGAATCTCCTAAATGGTGATTCCGTAGTTAGAAATAGTTGCCTAAGTCTATGAATTACAGAGAGACATTCAGGCATCTAGATTCTTCTATCTGATTTTGCTCTGCCTCTAGTCTCCTGATAGTTTGCCATCGAAATTGTTAAGTCAAATGACTCTTGGAGGCAATATTTACATTTTTGCTATACCTTTCTAATCTCAGATACACAGCGACAATTGCAGCTTTGCTCTCCGACATCCATTTTTATGCTCTTCGAAAATGACGTATTCCAACAGCAGCGCCACTATTTTGCATAATGTCATATTGTTCATTTCCTTTTATTTACCAAAATATTCAACTTTCATTGAGATTGGCTTATTTTTGGGAGATTTATCACTATTTTTGTGATTTATCCTCAATTTTTGGTAACAGTGTATTTCACAACAGAGAGAGAGAGAGAGAAAGAGAAGTGTCTTGAAAAAATATTATTTTCTTACAGAATTGTAAAAGATGTAGATGATGAATTTGTAATTAATAATAAAATTTTGTGGAAATAATTATGTGTTTTTTTTATCTTTTCTATTGTTAAGTATAGAAAAAATAATATTGAACATGTGGATCAGTATGACAGTGCTATAAAATAACGTTTAACATTAAGAAATTCAAACATTTTGAAAAATAGTGCAAAAAGTATTGAAACAAATGAAAAAAATATTATTTCAAACTAAAAATGGAAATCATGTATGTTAAATACGTGAGATTATAAAATTGTGTTGGCAGACTTAATAGAACAGGTTTCATAAGCGTGTGTGGAAAAATTCACCTTTCATTCATTCGCCCGCTCACTTCACCGAACTTCGTAAGTTTATTCCTTCCAACTATCAATTAAATTCAAAGTCCAAAAATGAGATAAGTAATCATTAATTAACGATTGTTCAATACACAAGCGTATAACAGGAATGGTACAACTGCTCATCTCTCTCGTTGCTTCCCTGCAACCATTGGAAACTGTATGTCGAGGGTTACTATTTCAAAAAGGTTGATGAGATGGCTGTTGACGAAGATAGTAACTGTTTGTGCCCTTCTCATTTCTGCGAACAGAAGAGTTCATTTAAATGGCACAGAAAATATAGAGATTAATACATTGATCAATTAGTAACTATTTATTTGGTGATAAATTCAGGTTCCGTCTAACTACTCAATTTTGATATGAAAAGGACTAAAGACCTGCTGTCTTCCATAGTCTAGATTTTATGGCTTTGACAAGCATAATGTTGAATGGCTGCACAAATCCTCATATTTTTGAAGAATGGTGTGACTGGAATGAAGTATATTTTTTATTCATCTGGTTATTAATTTCATTTTAATAGATGACAATACACGGGTACACAAAGCATATCTAGTTGATAACTTCCTGAAAAAGAAATATATTCTCCGGATGGATTGCTCAGTTATATTTCCAGATGTCAACTCTATAGGAATTGCCTGCTTGTATAGGGATGAGGTATAAACGCTTTACGGAGAATAATTATAAATTTCAAAAATTCTTTTGAGAACATATAAGGACTGAACTGAAAGTATTGAAATAGTGTCTCCCATTTCTCTAAAAGCACATAAACTGCCTTAACTTCGATGTGACACCAAGGTGAGAGCCCTGTATATTTCTAAATTTTAAGTAAGAGAAAGTGTTAAATCTCACTTATATACCTCACTTCATAAGCTACATTTTTGTATCATACACACTATTATTATGCATATCCAGATGATACTTTTAGAATAAAATGAACATTGAATTATGTTTTTGATTATCAGCAATATGGGGTTAAACAAATAACATTAACTTATGAAAAAATGGTACATTTAAATAACGGTATTCCAGAAATAAGTTTATTAGTTACTCAAAAATTAATAAATAAAAAACTATGCAATTTACATCTAAAGTGTGGAAGTGAAATGAGAATTTTTGTCATTATCTAAAGACAACAGTTTTGTTCTTAGCGATTAGATGACGTTAACGAATATAACGATGAATTATATAAAACAGAAGAATCTTAAAAACAGCTTATAAGTTTATAATTATTAAAAGCCATTAAGAAATAATTATTTATTTCCTTTATGGATGACTTTCGTGTCAAGAGTGTTCGATATAAATTTTTGGCTGATACTTTCTTTTATTAACTCTGTATTCCTTGTATTCCTTATTAACTTTGTATTACTTATTAACTTTGTATTCCTTATTAACTCTGTATTCCTTGTAAGCAGAAATCCCACACTAACATGGCCGTATTGCATTTAATAGCCTCATCAGCAATCGCAGATTTTTAGAACTACCTATTTTTGTTCTTTTTTTGGAAGGAAAACCAAGAAACTTGTAGCTTCAAATGCGTGTATCATTTTAATCAATAAAGAATACAAATATGAGTATTTTAAGAGATTTCACAAGACATGATATGTATATGAAACGCTACATTTACACTTTTAACACATATATAGCATAATTTACATTCTATGTTATAAATCACTCATAATACAATTTAGCTAAGAAGAGGGTTTATTATTTTATATATTTCTATACGTAACATGTTCGTCAATCGATGTATCTTGTAGTAGCGCTTTTTATACTTTTTACTTTATATAAATTACACACTTCCGATTTTTAATTACATAGATGTGCTTGCTTGATAAAAAGTAACTTCTATAATGAATATGATTACAGTGAAAAGCGATACAGTACATTGAATATATGATGTAATCGATTATATTATCAGTTTGATAAGAAGTGAAATCAGCTGGTATGGCAAATCAGTATTAAGCATGGTAAAGAGGATGACTAAGATATTCTATACGCATTTTCCAAATATGCTTCGAGCCCAGAAAATGAATGGCAATTCCTTAAAAAATTAATTTTGCTGTTCAAGGTAATCATCACAATCCGATTGCCTTATGTCTCGTGCTGTTTATTACCTTTTTAATAAAAAACTATTGCATTGGCATAAAGACAATCATAAATGATGTCATCACTTTAGATGTTCCTATTCGCAGTTCCATGTGCGGTGGGTTTGAATATTTCCTTACCTGAAAAATTACTTTTCTAAACACAAAAATCCCTTTCCCCCCATGAATCTGCATTAAAAATGCTTGAAGGATAATGTTATTTTATATGTTTTTCTTTTCAATAATAACATAACAAGAAGGATAAACTTATACTCATATGTGATTAAAACAATTTTTCCATTGATCAATCACCCTTTATAAAGCAGTTCCGAGCTGCCTTTGAAAGATTAGTGCTCGGACTTTCAGTTTTATTTATATGCTGTTATGAGCGAAACTGAAGTTATGCAAATGAACTACGACTAATGAGGTAAAAAGATATGTGAGTAGGCCAGAATTCACTTTAACTCAGCCCTCCTATGTATAATTATCTGTTCGGGTAACATTGTAGATGATAAGAATTCACTAAAATCTAGTTATCAGTCGAATTGTCAAAAAAAAAAAAAAAAAAAAAAAGAAAGAAAAAAAAGAAAGAATAAATAAATAAAAAAAAAAAGTGAAAACAACAAGATTAATTTTTAGAAGCTTTAACTACAGTATTAACCCAAGTTTAAATAAAAAAATCAACTTTAATGTAATTATATTCCTTGTCATAAACAAAAAAAGAAGAAAGAAATCTTATTCTAAACGAAAAAATCAGTACTTGAATCTCACATGTCATCATCCTAGCAAACAGATTATCCATCAAATTATAAAAATTTTTAAAGTCTTGAAAATCCCTGAGTAGACACAATCTACCCAGAAGATAACTTTTATTTCAAAATGAAATTAATGTATTCAAAAGTTCTAGTATGTTGCTTCTTGAAGTGTTTATATTTAGTTTTCCACGCGCAGAATTCTAGTACCAAACTTCGGTTTCTTTTAAATTCAACAGTTAAGGCTTCGCAATCAATAAATAATATTTATATTTATTGTAAAGAGATTTACATTAACAATTTCTTTAAGGGTTTCCATATTCCCTAATAAAAACCCAATATTGGATGTAAAAGCCCAGCATCAGGTATAACAGGCCGGGAATATCTATCTTATGTTCTGGAAGTGATCAGATGTGACCGTTAGCAATTGACTTTATCCCCAGTTTTTCGCCTGTCGATTATCTCTATTACAAAGATAACATGCACAATACTGATCAATAATGTTTAATCTTAAGTCAATTAACCCTTCTTTGCATGATTTTTTCTTTTTTGGTGAAATTAATCAAGTCGATATAATTCATGTTCAAAATTAAAAGAAAAATGGTTAAAAAAAATCTTAGTATATCTTTATAGTATAAATTTAGCAAAAAACAATATGCTAAAAATTTCCATCATCATCCAAAGTTAGATCATTAACTTAGTACTAAATAGAAGTAAAAGAGGAAAATAACAGAAACACGTGTTACAAACCTTTCTTCCACTCATTTTCAATTTTTTAGCAATAGAAACTCTAATATAATAAAACAAAATTATAAACGAAATCATACGTTTATTGCAACTACAACAAACAGCGGAATGAGACAGCTTTAAGCTCGTTTCACTGATAATGACACTTGTTTATTTTTGACAGCTATGTTTCTTTTTATGCAATGGACATTAAAAAGGTATCCAAACACGATCAACTTAAAGTAAACTTGTTCTTTTATATAATTTTTGGGCATTATAGGTTATGATGGAAATTTCCACCATTATGCAAGGAAGGGTTAAACACGAATATTTCATGTTTCCAGTATTAGAAACAAGCTTTTGCTATTAAAATATTTTGTGTACTTATTTTACTTCTATTTATTAATGAAACGTAGAAATACTTCCTATGAAATACTTATTCTTCTGTGCATTTTTATTAAATGCATATTTTGATAAAAAGGAAACAAACATGGCGATATTTTGATCCTATAGTTTAAAATTATTGTGAACTTTTTTTAATCAAACCAAAATAAATTTATATGTATGTTTTCATTTAAATTTTATTTTGTATTTTAATTTTCACATTTTTTCTACAGAGACGTATTTAAAGAAATATTCACAGGCGTTCACTGGGTAACAATAAAATGAGTAGCACTTTCCGGCCTTGTTGCGGCAAATGGGCTAATGTACTTACTTGCTCAAGAGTGCCTGCCATTAGAAATACAAAAATAATAATTAAATTTAGCTGAATATTTTTATATGATAATAAATTTGCGACTGAAATGAGATATTTCTAAAACAGAAAAGAGAATTCAAAGAATATTTTAAATTCTTATAAGAAACACATTTTTATAGAAATCCATGACACCACGAAAACTATTTGATTACATGACTTAAACTAGAAGTGTTTATCGTTTCTATTGAAAAATATATATATTTACCTTTCAGGAAAAAATTGTGATGTGGAAAAACAACGATATATATTACTTTTCAATGATATTTACTATTTAATTAGCTTTGTTGAAAGTGCTGTTTTGTACAACGAAATAAAATCTTGCTGACAGATTAACTAACATAATTCGAATGAGATATGGAATGTTAAAAAATTGTCTTTAATAAAGTTCTCTTTTTAAAAGTTACTAAATATTAAAATCCCGATTACTTTCATCCGCTTTCTGCAGTTTTTCCAATCGGTTGCATTTTGAAAAAAACCGAAAACGCGCTGTTGCAATGAGTAAATGCAATATATTTTAAAAAAATTGTAAATATCGTTATATTTCAAAACTACTGTAGGAATATAAAAGAAATAATAGCATGCCAGATACTATCAAGTAATGAAACTTTATAATATATAATGTTTGTGAGTTATGTTTAGAATGATGTCTAGTATGATGTTTAGAATGACATTTAGCATAGTAGGTTTTTGTATTTAGAGAGGTATTTTCTAAGCATTTAAAAATCTAATATGTGACTTTCACATATATACTCCTTTTATATGAGTGTGATTTATATATCCAATGTTTTCTCTGAGTAAAAGACAGCTGCAGTGATTATTTGTTTTCGATACCCTGAGAATATTGTAGAAGTGTTATTTGTAAGTGAATTTTAAATTTCAATTAAACCTTAACCGTATATGCTTTTATGAAAGAGAGAAATTAAGTAATTAAAAAACAAGACTTCAAAGTTAAAACTATGATGAAGTGAAGTATAAATGAATTTTATAGCAAATATATAATGCAAATTGGATTCCTTATAATAATAAATAACAAAACAATTAATACTCTTAAAAAGTATTAAAATTCTGTCAAATTTTACAATAATATATTAAAGACTTAATTTTGCTTTAATGAATCACTTAAAACAGTTATGATCTCACAAAAACGTAAATCCAAATAACTTAAAAACATTCCAAATATAGTTAGAAAAAGAAACTAATTTTTACTAACTTAAAAACTCAAAATATGCAAGACATTTTCTTGATGCTGGTAAAAAGATTACAGCTTCAGCGAAAACAAATAATTTATTTTCGACAAAACAATTAAAAAGAAATGTAGTTATTATACTAATATTCCAACTTAATCAACATGACACTAAATATACCTGGAAAATACACAAAAGTAAACTAGGCGTAGTTTCAAAAATTTTGTTGATCAAATTTATTTACATATTAGTTGATCTGTTTTTCTAGGCTGTAAACAAATGTCAATAAAAACAAGATTCAATAAGGTATCTGCATAATTTTGAGAGGATTTAAATCCAGTTATGAAAGAGAATGTCTTATAACTGAAATGTTAAGAGCTTCAATCATTTTCTAGGATCTTCTGATATCTAGAACAAACTTCTAGTTTCATACTTACTTCTGATTCTTTACTAGTATTTGGCATCAATCCTGTCAAAACGTTTTTGCCATTTTCAAACCAAAAAGTATAGTTTTAATACAGAATAAATAATGTGAAGAAATGTATGTTGTGTTTGAACGATAACTTAAATTCAATACCTTAAAATTAGGACATATCCATGCTAAAATACCAATGCTGAAAATTTTTGAAATATTTTGTATATAAATGTTTAATATATATATGTGTGTGAAATCGGAGAGTAATGTTTTTATATTAGTATAAAAATATAAAGCTATTTCACGAATAATTATTTTCATATTTTATTTTTATGAATCCAAAGTTTTTAATTAATTTTTGTTATGATTTTTACCATTACTTTAATGATAATCTGTATTTAACATTTTTTAAATGATTTTTTCAAAAATTTTATAAGGGAATATATTTGTGAGAATATAAGAACTACGTGTATGTTACAGTTGACGCACGTACGATGTAACTATATTTATATTAAATAAATGCGGGAATACCGTAGCCTAATGATATATGACAGCGCGTTTTTTAGTGTGGAAGTTCCTGAGTTTTATTTCAGTCACTTTTGGAAAACGGAAGATAAGTGTTATCTTTTCGACACGGCCATCTGTCGGAGTTTTCCAAGTTTCTTTTTTTGCAATATATGATTTTTGTACATTATCTAGGAAAATCCTCTCGGAAGTCAGAGAAAGAATGTTGCAAAAACCTTTATATCTGTTTACAGTTATTAGATAATTCCTTATGCGGTATCAAAACTAATATATTTTGTAAGCCAGTATGTAGCCAAAAATTTGTCCCGATACTTTTAATAGATATTATAACAATTTAATATTTTTTGATGCAAATTCATTGCATTATTTATTAAGCCAAGAATATATTATCAATTTCTCTATCTTTTCCATTTGAGCATATCTAATTCTTCCTTATGTATTTCTAGAGATACATCTCGAAATTTAAATGATCATTAACTTTAATTTCGTATGGTAAAGTTTTTTCTTATTTTAGAAATTTAGTAAAATCTCATTCATAATTTTAGATAAATTTCTCCCTCATTGTTGTCTTTCAACATCTTTAATATAATTGCCTTCGATTGCCAATTAGGGTAAATAAATCCAATTAGGGTAAATATATATAAGTTTATTTTATTATCATCCAAGGTAGGACTGCAGAAAGCCAACTTCAAGTAGAGATTTCAAGAAAAAGCTACAAAACTAATGGTTTGTCGCAGCTTATCGAGTTGTGAAAATCAAATACATAAGTGTCCGGAATGAATTCGCTGCTCAACAGCTCACTTTTACCGAAGTATTGAAAACAGATTTATAGGTCATCTTTAATAATAAAATATAAATCAGGATAATTATCCTCTGTTTTGATCTCCAAAGGACTGATCTCTTAAAACGAAAAAGAAAAGTCTGACATTAATTCAACAATATTGGTTTTTAATTCGAAATACAAATAGCACGACATAAGATCATGTTCTTTATGAAGTTTATTATTCTGTTTTCTAACGTTTGCCATAACGTAAATACCCATATAATAACACTGTTAAACTGTACTTACACGTGGAAACTACATTATTTAGCATGTGAGGATATATTCCATTACGCAGGATAATATCCTCTGTGATAGCTATTCATTAAAAGTTTGTATTGATGGTAATAATATGTTCATGGGATGATGGATCAAAAATATATAGATAACTTGATACAAGTGTAATTATTCTTCAGTTATGTGTAGTATACAAATATTTATTAGCAAGATCAAGTCACACCCCATACGACATACACCAATCAATAACAACTGAAAAGTATGCTCACAAACTTCTCTTTTCTTGTACCATTCACAAGATAAGCGGCCACAGAATTTTCACTCAACGAATACATCTAGAACATGATTACCAATAGTTTATGCTAATGAAATCACCTCCGAGATTGAATCCTCAGATGGCATATCAATTTTGGTTATAAGGGGGCAACAGTGGCTCCACAGTTCAATGAATCTATAGTATTATCATTATTGCATGGCTATAATTTGTGCGATGATAGTATAACATATTCATTATTCGATACTGCTCTTTCTATTAAGAGGGTTCGCTGTAGCAGTAAAATTCCTATACCTATAATGTTAAAGCTCTGTGTATTAAGCCCAATTGTTTGAATTTTTTTTTCATGATTAAATATACATTTTTACATAATTTAACCTGAGCACTTTTTTCATCTTATTTTATATTTTAAAAATACATAATTAACTTTACTAACATGTATTTTTCACTTACCTAGTTGAAATTTTCAAATATTTTAAGTAACAATTAAAGAAAATATTATATAGAGAAAATCTTTGGTTAAAATGTGTAAAATAACATGTTTGATGAATATGACAAATTTAACAAATTTAATAAAGTACTTTTTCAGAAAATGTTCCTTATTTAGTAAAAAACTTTCTTTTCATAAAAATAAGATTTAACATGAAAATAATTTAATTAATACAATCCAGCTTCACAACTTAAAAATAAAAAAAAATACTAATAGTGCAGCTAGAATGAAAATTTTAGCACCATTGGAAGCAGAAATGTCTGTATTTTATTAAAATTTAAAAAATGTATTTCAGTCTATTTTCTTGCATCTACTCCCTTAAATAAATTGTCATTTTAGATATGTGTGTTTCTGATGCTGCAAATTTGGAAATTTAATACATGGTAAGCCTTGCTTATCACATTTTTTTCCTTTTCACACCTTTCCTTATAATATTTGTAATTTTCTAAATATTTGGCTACTACCTAAAATTTTATGAAATATGTTATTCAAATTCATTGAGTAGGGAAAAATTATGGACTCAAAATTTACGGCATTATATGAAGTATTGAAATATTATATATATATATATATATATATATATATATATTTAATATCGAAATGACCACAACTGTTAATTTTTTTCTTAAAAACAAATTTTCAAAAATAGAAAAACTGTAATGCCATTTAGTAAAGAAAATTATAATTCTTGTGACGATTCTTAGAATATTAGCCAAGTAAATACAACGTTTATACCAGATTCGACATGTGAAAGACCATTTACATTAGTAGAAACCTGAATATCTCTAAAGAGCCTGTAAAGGGAAATGCTAACATTTCCATGATGATATTTTCTCGTTTAATTAAACTAATCATAGAAGATATAATTTGTGTGTTTGGTTCTAGAGATAAAAAATAAGTATTGATTATGATCTATAATAAAATTTTCAGGACAATTTCAAATATGTTTAGGAAAATGTTTAACAGATATCATACTACACTAAAGTCTTTGATTTGGGCTCAGGTAACATAAAGAATGGAGACTTTAACCATTATATCTCATTAGCAGCCAATTGTAAATTGATTAGTTCAATAAAAACTAAGCTCAATCTAAAGTTGAATAAATTAAAGCAAAGTTAGTTTTCCACTAAAGATAAGAAAAAAATTCAATGTTTTGGTCAATATATTTGTTGTATATAGCACGCGATAAATAATGTGAATAGCTTTCATTGATGAGAAGTTATTCGCCTTTGAATCAGCCTATAAGATGAAATTGTAGAAATTGACTATCATATTATCTTATATTATCCTTCAATGTTTTCAAAATTTACTGTCAATCGTAGCAAATCAATTAGTGAAAGCAAGTTGCATAGTATTTTGTGAAAGAAGAGATAACAATATCAAAAACATATTTTAGAGAATGTGTAATTTTTTTAGCTCTTAACAGCACATTAACTTAAAAATCTTCTACAAAAAATTAAGTCTAATTGTGTTCTACGCTTTATTAAACATAAAAAACTAGAAATGCAAAATATACATTTCATATCATCAAAGCAATTGTAATCCCATACTCCAAATTTAATTAAGTCAATTTAGTGTATCTTCTATACCGAAAGTTAAGGTTTAGTTTAAACTTTATAAACTTAGCATTTGCTAAATTCATGACGAATGTGGGATAAAATATCAATAAAAAATTATGACATGAAAGAATAAATTTTTCAAGATTTGCTCATCAAGGCAAAAGATGACACTTCAAAAGTAACTACGTTTGTGTGATATGGAGTTATGTCAATATAAATATGAAATTAAATAATGTTTGTTCATTTTAAAGAGTTTTTATTAAACTATGTGGGGAAGAATGTTTTTCTCATATTTTATTCAATTTGCTATCATATTTTCTAAAATATCTCATTCATTCTTCAGAGTGATTATTTTTTAATTTAATTCACCTCCATGTGAAATCGGAATTGGTCTTTAAAATAAACAAGTTTATAGATAATATAAAACAAATTACGTTTTTGTGAAATTTGAAGCCTAGTTGTTACACACCAAATCAGATTAAGTTTTATACCCCGCCTAATGAAGTTCTCTTATTTCTTCCGTTTAAATAGAGTGATAACAATGAATGTGAAAAAGACTTAAATTAAGGAATATAAGGCTGAATTTTCATGCTATCCATTGCTGTTCCACAAAATAAATGCCAAAAATGTGATTTCTATATTAAAGATAGGACTAAATATTAAATCGAAAGCTCATAAAGGAGGCTGTGTCATAGACTTGCTTGATTTATGATTGGTTTCCGTATTGGCTGTTTTTATTTGTTCTACTATATGGTTTACGAAGTGTCAGCATTTACTGCTTTTTCATGCGGTTTCCTTATCAGATTCTTTTATTTGCTCCTAAATTTTCTCAACTTCTTCCACAACGCTTCATTTTGCTGCGAAAAGAGACATTTAGAAAGCTACTGTAGATGTAATTCTAAGTAGTAGAAATAGGAAGTGGTCCGCAATAAAAGTGTGCTTGCGACTTCCCTCATAATATTGTCTCTAATAATATTTCGTTTGCTTTCTTTATAAATGGAATAAAGTTAGCCTAAGGCTTTTCTTTCATGATGAATAAAATGTACACAATGATATCACAAAATTTTACATTAATATATTTATGAATGTGCAGTTATGAAGTTGTTAAAGTAACTTTAATTAAAAAATTTTTTTCAATATTATTCTTCCAGTTTAAGAACAAATTGAAAATTTTAATCATAGCTCGATAAACTATATCTTTTTCTATGATAATATTAATGAAAATAGGAAAATATGAAATAATTTGTTAAATGCTATGGGTTTATTATTTATTTTATATGCACAAGCATGGAATTGCGTTATTAAATACTTTAATTGTAATGAAGATAATTATTAATATTTTAATGATCAAATTAATAACAATAAATTGTTCAAGATTGATGTGATACATTTTGTAAGATAGCAAATTAAAAGACAACTTTAATGTGAAAAGATATATAATTTAATTTAAGAAAGAGAGACTATGAGAGAAAGACAGGTAGAATAAGTCAAAAGGCAAAATACATTGCTTAATACTGAACTTGTAGTATAAAAAGGAAATCATAAATGTGCTACACCTTCAATATGAGTAAATGATTAAAACTTTCGGTACAAAAATTATTACTGAAAAATTCTTCAAAAACTTTTTTTGTGTTAAGCCACTACTAAAGCAGTTGTTGGTGGTAATACGTACATTAAAAGAGACCTCACAACAAATATTTCCTGATCAGTTTGTTGGGATGTATTTTCCTTTCAATCGTATCTTAATATGATCGAAAACAAATGGCAACAGGTAAAGTAATTTATCCCACACATGAAAAGCAGGAAAATTTTGATAGCATTAAAGCTTGAACAGCAGTTCAGTAGGGTGCAGTTAGCTAATAGATATAAATACAAATTGAGTACAAACTCTGACAAATATTTTCTGTTCTTTTTTAAAGAACCTGTGATCCTTACTCCCTCTTTTCTTACATGATGCGATGCATTGCCTCATTTGTTTAAGTATTAATGGGAAACATTATCAATTTATGTCATCCTTAGCAGGGATTCGGGAAAAAGTATTTCCCATTAATGTGATCAAGATATTTTCTCCTGTTGTTATCATAGCAGGCGTTATTTTTCAACAAGAAAAGCGTATTGACTTTAATTTAGGTTGTCAGAGGAAACAAGTTGAGGCCCCTTCAATGATCAGAACGTCCATACATTTTTTCTTAATTTTGTATTTTAGAGGATATCTGGGAGTCTAAGCATTATAAATACAATAATTTAACTAAAATAAATTTCTTTAGCTTTGTTTATAAAACAGAAAGAATTAAAGATTTCAATATGCACTATATTTCACATTTAAAATATATAACGCATTTGTGTTATAAGACGATGTGCAACAGTAATTTCATTTGTGAATTTTTCATTAATAATATTGTTATTACCATAAAAAGGGAATATCAGAATATTTATTTTTTACGAAAATGGAAATACATTAAATTAAAACCTCTACACAAAATGTCACGCAGAAACGAAACTCAATTATTCGAAACCATTTTCAAGATACTCGTGCTTCAAATTATTAATAAAGAAAAATGATACTTTCTATCAATACAATTTCCTTCTCTTTTTTCTATCTTGCTGGTAATGAAAGTCTAGTACTTGTAGAACCTTATATTTTTGCAACATGATACACTACGATTCCTTTGTATGGGAAATACAATAGGAAGAAAAATTTGTCGTAGCTGTATGAGACCTATCAAATATATGTTAGTAATATCGATTTAAAAAGATAACGATTCTAGATCAGAAGGTTGTTTTAACAGTGAAAAGTTTACCGAAAAATTAGGGTTTCCAGAGCTTTGTTATTTTCTATCTAATAATCTCGTCAATAATGCAGTTAAGATAGAAAAAAACATCAATCACAATCAAATGAAACATTTAGAAATTTCTGGTAGCAGACGTTATAAAAAAGAAGTTTAGAGTACCAATCATGGAAAATACTCAATTCAAAACTGTCAAAAGGCTGTTATTGGTATTCGAATGATAACTTTCAACGTGACAGTGAATGGATTGTTGAGATATGGATCCTGAGATCTGTAGTATGAGAAATACCACAAGAACCTGTATTATATTCTACTTACTGTGCATAACACAAGAAAATTATGACTCGTTCAATTTGACATCGTTGGTTATTTTCTATATTTCTTCACTCGTATAATGCTTTTAAACTCCAATAAAATAATTGAAATTGATCTTAACGTTTATAAACTAATTGCACTCCTTATTTATCATTTGATGTTCCATTGCAAACAATTTTGAATCAAATTTACCATCAAACAATATGATCACATTTGCAATTCGAAGGCTTTTGTCTAACAACTCAGAATACAAGAAAGAATAGAGTCATTCAAGTTCTGATGGATAACATATTTATCTTCCTAAATGATGCTTGACGAAGGAAAAGCGTTTATGTGACACACTGTGGCACAAGTCTTATTCTTGATAATTATACACGAATTTTCCAATCGAAAAACTCCGGGACTTTTTCTTTTTAAATTCATATCACAAGCAGGAATTTTCGAGACATAGTTTTTTCTTGTTTAGTGTGATGAGATTTTGTAGCTCTGAAACTTCTAGCCTAATATTAATAACAAAATAAATATAATTTAAGTTTCGTTTTATTACAAATATTGGGTCAATCAAAAAATTCTATCTGTTCCCATTACTATCAGTTTCAACAAGTATACCCATCGGAGATTGCAGAAAGGCTTGATTAAGCTAAAAAAATCATTTCCGACCATATTCGGAAACTAGGGTTTGTGTTTAAGTATTCGAGATGGGAGCTACATAAGTTGAGTGAGAATAATTTGAATGATCGAATCATCATATGTACATCTCTGCTTGCACGCAAAAAAATCTAACCTTTTTTGGACTAGATCTTCTTGGGGAGGTGGTGATGAAAAATGGATTGTTTATGAAATTATCTTAATGAAAACTACATATTGTGAACTCAGAAAACCTACCCCATACTTCTAAGCCAAACTTGAGCCTGAACAAGAGAATGCTGTGTATAGTGTGAGACATTGGAGGACCAATACATTTTGAGCTATTGAAACCAAACGAAAATCTAAATTCGGAGAAGTACTGTCAGCTAAAAACAGCTCTCCATGAAAAGAAGCTAGTGATATTTAATACAAAGGACATCACATGCTGTTTAATGACAACGCCAGGCCAAATGCTGGTTTGTCAGAAAGTCGCAGAGCTTATCTGGGAAATTCTGTCGCTTCCACTATACCCCCGGACCTAGCACCTTCCGACTATCACTTGTTTCTGTCCTTAAAAATATTTTGTAGAGCAAACAATTCAAGAACAAAGAAAAAATCACATATGCTATATTTCAATTTTTGTCCTTTTGAGATAAGACTTTTTTTAAAAATGGGATATACAAGTTGCCATCACGCTGCCAAGAAGTCATAAATAATGATGGTAATTATATTATTCAATGAAGTTTATTCAAGGTATGAAGATTTTTTTTGTTTTATTCTAAGAAAATATGCATCTTCATATATGTAAAACTGAGAATAGATGTATACATATTTTGTAGTTTCGGTTAAATTTCATTAATATTTAATCTTTGTATTTTCCTTTTCTTCTTCATTTTTTGACAGTGCGTAATAGTATGAATCTGGCAACTAAATGTAATGTGTAAATGTAAACTTTCTGTGATATCACGACGCATATCTTATGAGAAAACTTTTTATAAATTTCAAGTTTCCTTTTTATAAAGTAAAAGTGGAAATCCTATGAACTTCCAAAGAAACATTCTGATAGATGTGCCTACGCAAAACGTGAATTCAGATTAACAATTATATAACAATGGCTAGTATTGAGCCTGTAACTCTTCACTCTGAAGAAAATGATTTTGTTAACACGTCTTGGTCAATGAATTTATTTTCCCAACCAATAAGCAGATTCACCAGGAAAGCACTTAGAATGAATGAATATTTTTGGATACATAAAATAGTAATAAATTTACAACTAAATAAATGTCTCAAATTACACTTGCATAATAGATTAAAATAATGCAATGTATCATTTGCTTGAAAAAGATAATCTTTGAGTAGAAGTTTCTCATCAGAAATTATATTTGTGCGTTGTAAATCTTTGTATTCCTTCTTTAAGGGAAAAAAAAAGAATTAACAATCGTTCCCGTTCTAAGGGAAATAGCGCTACTACTCATAGTCAATGAGAACAAGATTAAAATAGTATTTATGTTTGAAGTTCTGTATTTTCTTTTTTTTTTCTCACAGTCAATATCTCATGGCTGTCCTTAGAACATACATTAAAGAATAGTCGTATAACGTAAATGGTTGAGTAAGTCTAATGATGACATATTTATTACGTATCTATCTAGTGATGAAGTATATTACCATAAATTTTTAATGGGATGGGTCTACACGTTGTTCAGTTTTCTCGCCACAAGAGCATTGGAAAAAATGTTTCACTCTTAGTGTCCTCAATTTAACAAGAAAGAAATTACACTGTAAAACTTCTGGTGATAGTATGTAGAGGAACTCTTTTAAACTGTTGCATAGGACATAAATGTTTTTTTTTTTGCTGTCAATTAATGAAACATGAAAACAACACAAATTAATTTTATGTTCTTTTTAACTTTATGTAAGTAAGATTATAATTTTTTTTGTGAGCGATAATGCTTTCTCAATGCACAGGAATCTCCGAGTGATGACTATTTACAGACATGGGGAGTGCAGTTAGAGTAAACTCATCCTATTTGAGCCTTGCAGATGTTTCTAGCAACTATTTCATGCTTCAAATCAAAACTAAGCTGATTTTGTCTCAATATCACATCAATATCTTTATTGAGAAAAGACTATGAACAGCAATGATTATATGATTACAAGCAATACACTGCACCACCATGATTTATGTATTAAAAATCAATAAAATTCCCTTTGGTTGCTTATTTCAAGCACAATTGATTTAATTTCTTTATTACATGATTTACTTACTATTTTTCCTTTTTCGGTTTATTCGTTCCTTAATAAATTGTATTATATTCTCATTAATATTCTCCTATTAACCAGATGTCACCGATTAATCTCATATTAATTTGTATCCTTTTTAAATAGAATTTAAACGTATATTCTTATTATATATTACAATGCAAATGATCTTTTTTATTCAATATAAGTAACCAATATATATTATTTAAAAATATTATATTAAGTTTTTTTAATATTAAAACAAAGCACACACGCACAGAAATTCCAAAAAATCGCGGAATCTAAAAATACCTAAATTATTAAATAATATTTTGTTTAAATGTAAATTCATTTTTTTTTCTGATGCTTTTATTAATATGCTCTTTTTTTTTAAAAAAAAATTCATCTTTCGTCTAACGTCATTTATGAAGTTAACGATAATAGTTTTCTCTATGAACATTCTTTATATTATTATGTTCTTGAAGCATTCACTCCTTAAAAATATTGTTATTCACCTAAAACGCTTAAGATAAATTACATTAAGAAGACGGAATGTGACTATTTTTAAGGAAAATTACAATAAACGTGTGACCCCTTGTGAACTGTTTATCTTTTAATGAATAAAGTGAGTTTTTACATAATATAAGAGATTTATTAAAAACAGAAAATTGTTATACATAAGATAATTAATATTTACACATTTCTTCCTATATACAGAACTATTTCTCTATCTCATAATCATTTTAATACCATGTGTTATTTTGTTTGTGTATATTGGTTCCTTAATAGTGCACTTATATGAGTACTTTCTCAGATAACATTTGCACAATAGACGATTTTATACAAGGTAAGCCTGATCACCCATTAATATAGAAATATCAAAGCTTTTAAGATGAGAAATATATGTTATTCATTAAAATCTCTTTACCTTTCCAATTTAGATTCTAAAGATGTAGGAAAACATAGTTTTTTCTTTGTAGTGCAGTCCTTTGCTTTCTTTGTTGTTCTTTGTAGTCATTAATAATGCACTTATATGAGTACTTTCTCAAATAACATTTGCACGATAGATGATTTATTCAAGAAAAGCCTGTTCACTCATTAATATAGAAATATAAAAGTTTTTAA